>QRFJ01000020.1:412930-589460 GCA_006176705.1 Cocos nucifera
GCGACCAAGTCATCCGGACATTGCCGGATGGTCAGTGGGTCTATTTTTTTTATATATATATAAAATTAGATCCTACTACGCCATGCAGTGCCACATCATTTTGACCAATTACGTCTCTTCATATAATTAGATTTAAATCTGATTGATGAAATGACATCATCTGATCCAATCAAATGAGAGCCCCTTTTAAATATCCTTAAGTGGTGCCAAGACTGGTCAAAGTAGAGTCTTTGGCACCACCTTATTTGATGTCAAGAAGCAATCTGGAGTCCCATCTGTATGGGACTCCAGGCATCACCATCCTTGGGCGCACGCCTTCCTAGGCATGCACCCCCTCCTTTTCTCTTTCTAGCAGGGAGATAAGCCCCCATCTGCTCTCCTATAGGTGCATAACACATGGGCAGATGTCTAAGTGTCAAAAATCAACGTTTGACTAAAGTCAAAAAATAAGAATTAGCAGGTAACGAAAAATGGCAGGTATTATCTCAAATTTATCTCACAAATTAAGATAATTTTTTTTGACCTGGACAAACTCTAACTAGACCAAGTAAAGGTATCTGAGTGAGTTCAAACACATTTGGCTCAGTTGAGACAACTTTTGATGATTGTTGAAGGAGAACATTAGACTCAATCGTGTGCTAGCATGATTTTCTTGAACCTAATTGAATCTAATTCTAATCAATTGAACTGGATTAGTCCAATTGATGATATCCAGATCCAAACTCTTATTTGTATAATTCAGTTAGATTCAGTTCTGTATGGTAATGAGATATGTCACGATCTCTATCATCGACATCATTGAAACACCTTTCGAAGGATCAGAACTTTTTTGATTCAGACAATTAGAATGATCGATCATCCAAATCATTCTAGTTGCTTCCAAAAATCCACCAGTGACACTTAGTAGTATATAGTGGCAATCCATCAAAATTAAAAATAAACATCTCGATGCAGTTGCCTATGTGATTAAGTTCTTCTATCTTGAGTCCCAATCGGATTAGGATTAAGGTGAACTCGTCAAACCCTAATATCCATCATATGAATTAATCATTCAATTCAAATCCAATGTAAAAACCTTAATAGAAACTTTTTCTATTATTTCACTCTACCATGGCCATGGGCTTATGGATTTGATTCTCATGATCATCATAGGGCTACTCATCTACCGAAATAGATAGATTTTCTCTTGGTGCAATCCAATTCCTACAACAAACATGTTATAGCCAACTACACCTCAGGATTCCGAATGGCTAGGAGATCGAGTCATGATGTAGTCAAACTATAACACCCTTAAGGTGAACTACCGATGCACCTCAGATCAAAAAATCAGACACACCACTGCAGCTTCGAGCTAGTCATCGACGAGAAGGTAGACTTCCTAATGACTGCTTGAGATGGTCATGCTTAGTGCCCTCATTCTCTAATGAGTACCCATACTCTCGCTCAGGTTTCTCTACACCATAGACTCAAGACTCATCTACTATAAAAAAGTGACTGTACACCAATCTTCCATATCAATCACCATCCTCATGATGATCCTATGGTCATGAGCATTTTATGAGTTAATAATAAAAATTCATGTCTTAAATTTTCAATTCTTGAAAATAAGAATTATCATTGCCATTAACTCAAGGGATATATCACAGACACTAAATATATATTATGATAGAAAAAAACCTATTTTATTATTTATAGTCAAAATTATAATTTTATCCTTAGAAGTGTATGACAAGTGTCAGCCAATTCTGGCTTCCAGGGCACACATATCTAACAAATTTTTATTTGATCTAAAGCTAATTGCCTACAAATCTAAGTCCCATCTTTTTAAGATGGGCTTCGAACTTCTGCTGGCCTAATGACTTTATAAATGGGTCTGCCGCATTGTCTATGAAGTCGACTCCCTTCACCTCGATGTAACCTTTCTCGAGGTAATCACGGTTGAGATGGTATCGCCGCTCGATGTGCTTGAATTTTTGGTGAGACCTCGGCTCCTTAGCTAGGGCTATGATGCCATTATTGTTGCAGTATAAAGGATCTGATGGCATCACTCCGATCTCTATGGCATGAATTTCTTATACCAGAATGCCTTCTTTCGCAGTTTCTGATGCAACGATGTATTCTGCTTTCATGATGGAATCTGCTATCACTATCTGCTTGAAACTCTTTCAATTGATAGCACCACCATTACACACAAATAGACTCTCAGATGTCGACTTTCGATCATTTACATCGAACATAAAATTCAAAGTCTGTATACCCTGAACTTGGAGTTCTCCATTACCAAAAATCAACAACATATCCTTAGTTCTTCTCAAGTACTTAAGGATACATTTCACAGAAGTCCAGTGTTCTTCATCTGAATTCGACTGATATCTGCTTGTGACACTCACAGCATGAAGCTATATCAAGTCGTGTACATAACATAGCATACATGAGGCTTTCCTATTGCTGAAGCATAAGGGATCTTGCTTATGCATTCTATTTCCTTAGGTGTGCTATGGGCACATCTTTCTTGGAGAGATGAATGCCATGTCTGAAGGGTACCAAATCCCTCTTAGAAGTTTTTCATGCTAAAACCTCTTTAGCACCTTCCTCTATGTACATTCTTCTGTGAAAGACCCTAGCATCCTATTCAGTCTATCCTCTATAGACCTTAATTTTTAGAATAAAGGATGCTTCTCCTAGGTCTTTCATGGAGAATTCCTTTGGATAACCATATTTTAACTATGTAGTCAACATGAGAAATATCATTTTCAATAAGGAGGATGTCATCCACGTACAATATGAGGAAGACAATAGTGCTATCCACTGATCTTTTTGAAGACACATAGGGTTCCTCCTCATTTTTGATGAAACCAAATAATTTGATTCACATCATTAAAATGAGTATTCCAGCTCCGAAGATGCTTTGCTTAAGTTCCATATATGGAACCTTTGCAGCTTGCATACTTTATGATCAGCATCACTGGATGTGAAACCTAGCGGTTACTGCTCCATATAGATATCTTCCTTCAAGATATTCCATTTAAGAAATGTTGTTTTCACATCCTATTTGCTATATTTCATAATCAAAATAGGACTGCAATAAGCAAGCAATGTGCGGATGGATTTTAGCATAGCTACTGGCGAAAAGGTATCCTGATAGTCAATGCCTTCACGTTGACTATAACTTTTGCCACTAATCTAGCTTTGAATGTCTCCACATTTTCATCTGCACCAATCTTTTTCTTGTAGATCCATTTACATCCAATAGGTACTATACCTTCTGATGGATCTACCAAGGTCCAGACTTGGTTTGAGTGCATCGAGTCAATTTCTGACTTCATTGCCTCTAACCATTTCTTAGAGTCGATATCCGATATCGCCTCGTTATAGGTTTTGGGATCATCACCATGAACCCCATTACCTACGAGGAACATTTTCTCTACTTTTTCTAAAATGGTACCTAAGTACCTTTCAAGGGGATGAAAAATCCTTTTTGATCTATGAGATGGAGAAGGTAGTGATTGTATTGGCTCAACCTGATTTTATTCCATTTGGTTCTTAGCTCATTACTCTTGTAAGACTTTCTTCTCGAGCTTGATCTATTTTTTAATACCATCATCTTGAATAAACTATTTTTCAAGAAAGATAGCATGTCGACTCACAATCACATTATGATCTTCTGAAAAGTAGAAATAATATCCTAATGACTCTTTAGGATATCCTATGAATCGAGCTCTAAAGAACCTAAAATCTAACTTGTCCGTTTGTTGTCTTTTGACATGAGCCGGACAATCCCAAATTTTGAGATGACTCAGACTTAGTTTCTTACCATGCCATATCTTATACGGTATGGTAGGAACGGTTTTAGAAAAAATTCCATTCAGTAAGTATATTATAGTTAACAGACTATATTCCTAAAAAAAATCAGGAAGGTCTGTAAAGCTCATCATGGATCGGACCATATCTAATAGGGTCCGGTTCCTCCATTCTGAAATTTCGTTTAGTTGAGATATTTCAGGTGGAGTTCATTGAGAGACTATGTCATTTTGCTTGAGATAGTCAAAAAATTTTCGACTAAAGTATTCACCTCCTCAATTTGATCGAAGAACCTTAATGAATTTTTCAATTTGCTTTCTGACTTCATGTCTGAATTTTTTGAACTTTTCAAAAGCTTCAGACTTGTGTCTCATAAGATATACATACCCATACCAAGATAAATCATCGATAAAGATTATGAAGTAGACAAAGTTGCCTCTAGCCGGCACATCAAATAGGCCGCATACATCAGTATATACTAGGCAAGTAGATCCGTGGCCCTTTCCCCATGTCCTACAAAAAGAAGCTTAGTCATTTTGCCATGAAGATAAGATTCATAAATTGGATATGATTCGAAAGTCAATGGACTCAATAGCCCAATTTTCTTTAATTTGTTAACCCTATCTTCTACTATATGACCTAGTCTTAGGTGCTATAGATACCTATCGTTTGGACTATCCCTAGTCATTTCATGGCATTCAGATTTTGCTAGATATTAAAAATAGATACATCAATATGTAACTGATAAAGATCGTTAATAAGAAAATTACTTGTAATTTTATTTCTTTCATAAAGAATGTTACAATGGTTCTTAAGAAACTAATAGCATGGCTTTCTAGTGCTAAACATGAAACAAAAATCAAATTCCTACTTGCTACAGGCATATAATAATAATCTTTTAATACTAAGTCTAAATCAGATGGTAGTCAAAGAGGATATATTTTCACGACCACAACAGCAACTCTTGCTCCATTTTCAATGCGTAGGATCATCTCACCATTCCTCAACCTCCTGCTATCCTCAAGATCTTGCATGAAAGTACATAAATGAGCACTAAAATCAGAGTCAAGCACCCAACTTGATGCTGAAGAAATCGTAAGGTTAGACTCAATAACAAACATACCTCCAGAAGGACCTGCCTCCTTATTCTTCAAGATGGTTAGGTAAGTAGGGCAGTTCCGCTTCTAGTGGCTATCAGTATTGTAATGAAAATACTTTTCTTTATCAGCGGCCTTCTTTATCAGCTCTGTCTTTTTCTTCTTTCCTTCTTCCATCTTTTGCCTTTTTACAAACTTCTTCTTCTTTTCAAATTTTTTTTTTTTGGAAGAAGTTCGTTCCATAGCAACTACTGAGCCTTTAGAACCTTTCATAGAAAGCTCAGCAGTAACCAGCATGTTCATAAGTTCAATCAGAGAATTTTGAAGTTTATGCATATGGTAGTTCATGATGAACTGCCCATATGCATCAGTCAAGAATCGTAGAATTATATCATTTTGCAGATCCAGATCCAACTTCACTCCGAGCTTCTCAAGCTCTTTCAAGTCCTTGATCATCATCAAACAATGATCTTAGACTGACTGCCCATCACACATTTTATCCTTGAATAGTCATTTAGTGACTTGATACTTGGCTGCGCGACTTTGTTCACCAAATATCTCTTGTAGGTGAGCCAATATTTGACGGATAGTCTTGATATCTTCATGTTGGCGCTGAAGCTCATCAGACATCGAATCCAACATGTAGTATCTGACCTTACTTTTTTCGTCCGTCCACTTGTCAAGAGACGCTCTCTGTTCAGCGGATGGACGAGCTGGTAAGGTGGAGGGTCCTGATCTAATACATGAGTTAACTTCTTGAAATCCAAAATGATTTTGAAGTTTCGAAATCAATCCTTATAATTAGATTCGATCAGTCTATGGGTGTCCAGGATACGTGCTAGTGAGTTGGACACAAACATTTTTCTATAGAAAGTCAAAGTTTCTAGTTAGATATTGTAATTAAGACTTGACCAATTTATTTAAAAATTTTATTTTTAAATAAATTAGCTTTCACTATTTTCTCGAATCCCTACACTTTCTCTATGGAGATGCGAAAATCTTCATGATTATTGATTTCTAGTAGATGGTGCGGTCCCACCAACTGACTCATCACCTCATCTAACAGTTATTGGTGATAGGTTAGCCAATGGGTGAATATAAGGGATCATATCAGATAATAGTTACTCGACTAATATCTTCTCGTAACACTCACAGTATGGGCTATATTATGTCGTGTACATAACATGGCATACATGAGGCTTCCTATTGCTGAAGCATAAGGGATCTTACTCATGCATTCTAGTTCCTTAGGTGTGCTAGGGCACATCTTCTTGGAAAGATGAATACCATGCCTGAAGGATACTAAACCCCTCTTAGAGTTTTCCATATTAAACCTCTTTAGTACTTCCTCTATGTACATCTTCTATGAAAGTCCTAGCATCCTATTCGGTCTATCTTTATGTACCTTAATTTTCAGAATAAAGGATGCTTCTCCTAGGTTTTTTATGGTGAATTCTTTAGATAATCATATTTTAACTATAGTCAACATGAAAATATCATTTTCAATAAGGAGGATGTCATCCACGTACAATATGAGGAAGACAACAGCGCTCCCATTGATCCTTTTGAAGACACATGGCTCCTCATTTTTTATGAAATCAAATATTTTAATCACATCATTAAAACAAGTATTTCAGCTCCGAGATGCTTGCTTAAGTCCATATATAGACCTTTGCAGCTTGCAAACCTTATGATCATCATCACTGGATGTGAAACCTAGCGGCTATTCTATATAGATATCTTCCTCAAGATATCCATTTAAGAATGCCATTTTTATATCCATTTGTCATATTTCATAATCGAAATAGGCTACAATAGCAAGCAATGTGCGGATGGATTTTAGCATAGTTACTGACAAAAAGGTATCCTGATAGTCAATGCCTTCGCATTGACTATAACCTTTTGCCACTAATCTAGCTTTGAATGTCTCCATATTGCCATCTGCATCAATCTTTCTCTTGTAGATCCATTTACACCCAATAGGTACTATACCTTCTGGTGGATTTACCAAGGTCCAAACTTGGTTTGAGTGCATCGAGTCAATTTCTGACTTCATTGCCTCTAACCATTTCTCAGAATCAATATCGGATATCACCTCATTATAAGTTTTGAGATCATCACCATGAATCTCATTATCTATGAGCAATATTTTCTCTACATCCTCTGAAATAGTACCTAAGTACCTCTCAGGAGGATGGAAAACTCTTTCCGATCTACAAGATGGAGGAGGTAGTGTATGGATTGGCTTAACCTGATTTGGTTCCATTTGGTCCTTAGCTCATTGCTCTTGTGAGACTTTCTTATCGAGCTTGATCTGCTTTTCAATATTGTTATCTTGAATAAACTATTTTTCAAGAAAGATGGCATGTCGACTCATAATCACATTATGATCTTCTGAAATGTAGAAATAATATCATAATAACTCTTTAGGATATCCTATAAATCAAGCTCTAAAGGATCTAAAGTCTAACTTGTCCGCTTGTTATCTTTTGATATGAGCCGAACAATCCTAAATTTTGAGATGACTCAAACTTGATTTTTTACCATGTCATATCTCATACGGTTTGGTAGGAACGGTTTTAGAAGAAACCCTATTCAGTAAGTATATTGCAGTTAACAAACAGTATCCCTAAAAAAAATTAGGAAGGTCTGTGAAGCTCATCATGGATTGAACCATATCTAATAGGATTCGATTCCTCCGTTCTGAAACCCCATTGAGTTGAGGTGTTCTTGATGGAGTCCATTGAGAGACTATGCCATTTTTTTTGAGATAGTCCAAGAATTCTCGACTAAGGTATTCACCTCATCGATTTGATCGAAGAACCTTAATAAATTTTTTAGTTTGTTTTTCTACTTCATGTCTAAATTCTTTGAACTTTTCAAACATTTCAGACTTGTATCTCATGAGATACACATATCCATACCTAGATAAATCATTGGTAAAGATTATGAAGTAGACTAGGTTGTCTCTAGCCGGCACATCAAATGGGTCGTACACATCTGTATGTACTAGGGCAAGAAGATCCATGGCTCTTTCCCCATATCTCATAAAAGGGAGCTTAGCCATTTTGCCATGAAGATAGGATTCACAAATTGGATATGACTAGAAAGTCAACGGACTCAATAACCCTATTTTCTCCAATTTGTTAATCCTATCTTCTGCTATATGACTTAATCTTAGGTACCATAGATACCTATCATTTGGACTATCCCTAGCTCGTTTCGATTTTATGGCATTCATATTTTGCTCGAAATTAGAAATAGATACATCAACATATAACTGATAAAGACCGTTAATAAGAAAACTACTTGCAATTTTATTTCTTTCATAAAGAATGTTACAACGGTCCTTAAGAAAACTAATTACATAGCCTTCTAATGCAAGCCAAGAAATAGAAATCAAATTTCTGCTTGCTGTAGGCAAATAATAACAGTCTTTTAATACTAAGTCTAAATCAGATGGTAGTCGAAGAGGATATGTTCCCACGACTATGGTAGCAACTCTTGTTCCATTTTCGATGTGCAGGATCATCTCACCATCCCACAGCCTCCTACTATTCTCAAGATCCTGCATGAAAATACACAAGTGAGCATTAGAATCAGAGTCAAGCATCCAACTAGATGCAGAAGAAATCGTAAGGTTAGACTCAATAATGAGCATGCCTCCAGAAGGACCTACCTTCTTCTTCTTTAGGGTGGCCAGGTAAGTAGGGCAGTTCTATTTTCAGTGGTCGTCATTGTTGCAATGGAAACACTTTTCTTTGTCAGCGGCCTTCTTCTTTAGCTCTGTCTTTTTCTTCTTTTCTCCTTCCATCTTTTGCTTTTTCGCTTTTTCCATCTTCAGACTTTTTAGACTTCTTTTCCAAAAGACTTTCTCTTGGAAGAAGTTCATTCCATAGCAAGCACTGAGCCTTTAAAACCTTTCATGGAAAGCTCAGTAACCAGCATGTTCATAAGTTCGGACCAAGGAAATTTTGAAGTTTATGCATATGGTAGTTCATGATGAACTATCCATATGCATCAGTCAAGGATTGCAGAATTATATCATTCTGCAGATCCAAGTCCAACCTTCACTATCCGAGCTTCTCAAGCTCTTTCATGTCCTTGATCATCATCAGACAATGATCTTGGACTGACTACCCATCATGCATCTTAGCCTTAAAACAGTCATTTAGTGACTTGATACTTGGCTGCACGACTCTGTTCACCAAACATCTCCTATAGGTGAGCCAACATTTGGCGAGCAGTCCTGATATCTTCATGTTGGCGCTGGAAGCTCATCAGACATCGAGCCCAACATGTAAGTATCTGGCCTTATTATCTTCGTCTATCCACTTATTCAAGAGACGCTCTCTGTTCAACGGATGGACGAGCTGGTAAGGTGGGAAGGATCCTGGATCCAATACATGAGTTAACTTCTTGAAACCCAAAATGATTTTGAAGTTTTTGGAGCCAATCCTTGTATAATTGGTTCCAGTCAGTCTATGGGTGTCCAGGATACATGCTAGTGGGATTGGATGCAGATATTTTTCTATAGAGAGTCAAAGTTTCTAGTTAGATATTGTAATTAAGACTTGACCAATTTATTTAAAATTTTATTTTTAAATAAATTAGCTTTCACTATTTTCTTGGATCCCTACACTCCCTCTGTAGAGATGCAAAAATTTTCATGATTAATGATTTCTAGTGGGTGGTGCGGTCCCACCAACTGACTCATCACCTCACCTAACAGTTATTGGTGATGGGTTAGCCAATGAGTGAACAACTCTTGTTCAATGATTCTCTAATCATGGTGCACCCAAACTTGATCTCTAATTCATGAATCTCACCGTGTCCGAAATATTGATCCACTCCTTAGTTAAGTCAGACCCACCATTTGCATAGATTGGATTCCTAATTGAGTCTCTCACCATATCCAAAATATTGAGCCCAATCCATCCTCCAGCCCATAGCATCCAATGCCTAATAGACATGGTTGCATCTTTTCGGTGCAACTGAGCCACTATAATCCAGTCGAGAACAATCAACCTTAGGGAAGGGCCCGCACATCTACAATGGTGGAAGACCTTAGACTTAATCTTTTCTTAGGAAGAATTTGATTTAGGTCTCATTAAACTAGACTTGACATAGTCATAACAATTATGACTAACCTAGTGGCATGGGTTAGCTCGGAATTATTGACCACCTCAGATCAGAACTGAGTCAACAAATATGGCCAGGTAAGTGAGACGGATGGAAGGGATATGCCATTAACTCGACAAGAACGCATTCGAGTTCGAGTAGCTTCCTAATTAAAAATCAGTCGGTCGTATCTGCCAAACTTATCTTAGATAGCAAATTATTAAGCCAGAACCAATTCAGGGTTAGCCTACAATCCAGACTCTAACCACTGAGCCTAATTAGGTCTTAACTTGATCGATCACTCATGTGATTTGATCTTGAGCTAGACTTAATCCTATTAGGTTTGTCAATTTAAGCACTCTTGATCCCATCTAACCAACTCTTGATTCGATTTGATCAACCGCTTAGACCTAATTGAGCTACCCAAGTTCGAACCCAATTTTATGAATATGTCTTAAATCTAAAAATTTTCAATTTTTAGACTTAACATATTTCATAATCTTAATTCTCAATTAAGTTTAGGATTCATAAATAAAATATGTAAATAAAATTTTAGGATTTCAAGATCTAAAATTTTATAGAAAATAAACTTTTAAATTTTTGATTAAGGACGAACGGACAACACCCCTACACATCATAAGAACATCCCATCGAATGAGAAGAGAGGATATTTAAATCCTACTTTATTCTTATGACCGGATAGCCAAGAGAAATGCCTTAATCAAAAATATGAAAACTACAAAACTAGTTAGATCTAAATCATATATCTTGTATATAAAATTGATCTAACTTTAAACATATTTTGCATACATCTCATGTATCATATCATGCATATTTTTAGATCTAAATTATCTCATAATCATTTAAAAAATTAAATTTAAATTCATCACATCAAAATAAATTCTATTCTAGATAATTATATAGAACTATTCTACAACTAGTCTAAACATGCGTTCATCATATCTCATATGAACCAAAATTAAATAACTTTATTTTTTATTTTTTAGATTTTATTATAATATTTATAATATTAAAAAATAATAAATAAATAAATTTAAAAATTATAATTTAATCAAATTAAATTATGATCATGCAAGACTATACATAGAACAATTCTATTTTACAACTAGTCATGCATCTTATAGAACTTAGATCTAAATTATTTAATTTTTAATTTTTAATTTTTTTAATTTTAGATCTAATCACATCTTATGTGACATCTAAAATTACCTAATTATTAGATCAAAATTAAATTAAAATTAAATCTAAATTTTTATAGGAACCTGGCTCTGATACCAGTTGAAGAAAAAATCCTATTTTTTAGATCAGATTCGTTCAGATCTGATTTGACCAAGAAAAATATTTTAAAACTTTTTTCTTAGATCTAAATCAGATATAATACTTTTTAGATCTAATTTGATGAATCTAATAAAATAAAATAAAAATAAATTAAATTAGATTTAATTTATATCTTGTTCTTGGGTAATCTTATTATCCTGTGATGATCCTACTGATTGCCTAAGGTTCTGGATGCAGCCACGCAATCGTCTGGCCTTTATCAGATTCCACTCAGACAGAATCTAGAGATCTTCTCCTTCTTAATCTTTTCTTCAAAGATCATATCTAGATCTGATCTTGAAAATAATTTTTGAAGATCCAAAGTCATCTCTTGCAGTAGTGCTGCCTTCTTCTTTTCTTGTCATCTTTCTCTTGCCTGGATCGCACCAAACTTGAGCCCAAGGCCTCATGGGCATGGAGAAGAGAGAGAGGATCAGAAGTAGGCATAGAGGAGAGAGGAGAAGGCTTTGTGGCATGGGCAAGGGAAGAACTCTCTCAAACCTAGACGTAGACAGGATTTATATAGATCCTACTATGCCATGTAGTGCCACATCATCTCGGCCAATTACGTCTCTTCATGCAATCAGATCTAAATCTGATTGGTGGGATGACATCACCTAATCCAATCAGATGAGAGCCCCTCTCAAACATTCTTAGGTGGCACCAAGATTAGTCAAAGTAGAGTCTTTGGCGCCACCTTATTTGATATCAAGAAGCAATCTGGAGTCCCATCTGTATGGGACTCCAGGCATCACCATCCTTAGGCGCACGCCTCCGTAGGCATGTACCCCCTCCTTTCCTCTTTTTAGTAGAGGGGCAAGCCCCCATCTGCTCTTATATGGATGCATGACACATGGGCAGATGTCTAAGTATCAAAGGTCAACATTTGACCAAAGTCAAAAGACAAGAATTAGTAGGTGATGAAAAATGGCAGGTGTTATCTCAAATTTATTCATAAATTAAAATAATTCTTTTTTGACCTGGACAAACTTCAGTCAGACCAAGTAAAGATAATTGAGTGAGTCCAAATATATTTGGCTCAGTTGAGACAACTTTTGATGATTGTTGAAGGAGAATATTAAGCTTAATCGTATGCTAGCACGATTTTCTTGAACCTAATTGAATCTAATTCAAATCAATTAAACTGAATTAGTCTAATTGATGATATCCAGATCTAAACCCTTATTTGTATAATCTAGTTAGGTTCAGTTCTATATGATAATTGGATATGTCATGATCTCTATCATCGACATCATCGAAATACCTTCTGATGGATCAGAACTTTTCTGATTCAGATAACTAGTATGATCGATCATTCAAATCATTCTAATTGCTTCCAAAATCCACCAGTGATACCTAGCAGTATATGGTAGCAACCCATCAGAACTGAAAACGAACCTCTCGATGCAGTTTTCTATGTGATTAAGTTCTTCTATCTTGAGTTTTGATCGGATTAGGATTAAGGTGATCTCGTCAAACCCTAATATCCATCATATGAATTAATCATTCGATTCAAATCCAATGTAAAAATCTTAATAGAAACTCTTTCTATTATTTCACTCTGCCATGGCCATGGGCTTATGAATTTGATTCTCATGATCATCATAGGGATACTCCTCATCTACCGAGGTAGATAGATTTTTTCTTGGTGCAATTCAATTCCTACAACAAACATGCTATAGCCAACATACACCACAGGATTCCAATGGCTAGGAGACTGAGTCATGGTGTAGTCAAACTATAACACCCTCAAGGTGAACTACCGATACACCTCAGATCAAAGAACCAAATACACCACTACAACTTCGAACTAGTCATTCGATGAGAAGATAGACTTCCTAATGACTGCTCGAGATGGTCACGCTCAGTGCTTCCATTCTCTAACGAATATCTATACTCTCGCTCCGGTATCTCTACACTATAGACTCAAGACTCATCTACTATAAATAAGCGATTGTACACTAATCTTTCAGATCAATCACCATCCTCATGATGATCCTACGGTCAGGAGCATTTTATGAGTTAATAATAAAAATTCATGTCTTAAATTTTTAACTCTTGAAAATAAGAATTATCATTGCCATTAACTCAAGGAATGTATCATAAACACTAAATATATATTATGATAGAAAATAATCTATTTTATTATTTATAATCAAAATTATAATTTTGTCTTTAGAAGTGTATAACAAGTGTCAGTCAATTCTGACTTCTAGGATACACATATCTAACAACATGATCCCAAATCAGATCCTGAATCGAATCTCAGATTGGATCTTGGACAGGATCCCGAATCAGATCCCTGATCGAAACTCGATCTGGATCCTCATACCTGATAGTTTATATGCATTATAAATTAAAATCTTTGATTAATATAAATTAAAATATTAAATCATAATCATAATGAAATACATGAGCTAAATAAATAAAAAAATTAAACTATAACAAGTAAAAGCATAAAAATATAATTAAAAATTTAATTATTTTACTTATAATAAGTAAATTTATTATAACTATTTTAATTATTATTACTATTACCACTATTACTAATATTATGATTACCATTATTATTATTATTATTATTATTATTATTATTATTATTCTAACTACTACTTTTACTATTATTATTATTACTATTATTATTATTTTCATTATTATTACTACTTTTACTCTTATTATTATTATTATTATATTTACTATTATTATTATTATTCTAACTACTACTATTACTATTATTATTATTACTATTAATATTATTTTTATTATTATTACTACTTTTACTCTTATTATTATTATTATATTTACTATTATTATGATTATTCTAACTACTATTATTACTATGATTATTATTACCATTATTATTATTATTATTATTATTATCATCATCATCATTATTATTATTATTATTCTTATTACTACTTTTACTCTTACTAATATTATTATTATTACTATTTTTACTATTATTATTAACATAATTATTATGATTATTATTATTATTACTATAATTTTTAATATTTATTATTATTATTATAATTATTATCATTACTATGTTATTTTATTATTATTATTATTTATTAAAAATTAAAAATTGATTAAGCCCCTCCGCCTTCCACCCCTAGCGGCGCCCTTATGCTGCCCACGGCCCCCCACCTAACCCGCCACCGCCGCCCCTCCACGCCCCACCTCCCGCAGACCCCCACCCCCTGCTATGCTCGAACACCATCATGGCCCCCCACCCGATCTGCGGCACCCCTCCACCACCCACAATCGGTGCTCGCGGCCTCCCACCCTCTACGGCACCCTTCTGCCGCCCACCATCAGTGTCCGCGGCCCTATAACCCATCCCGGCACCCCTCCGTCGTCCACCATCGATGCCCACGGCCTCCCAACCCATCCCGTCACCAACGAGCGGTGGCCCTGCAACCCATGCGCCCCCCACCACCTACAGCCGACACCAACCCTCCGTGCCCCATCGTCCACCATCCACAGCCCCCAATTCGTGGTCCCATCACCACCATCCTGTGGCCCCACACCTCACGTGCCCCCAACCTATGCAGCCTGCATCCACCCTTCGCACTCCGCTGCCCGCCACTGACCACTACACGTACGGCACTCATGGCCCTCTGGACCGAATAATTGAAAGAGAACAAAAATAAAATTATGTCCCATCAATGGTGCACGACGACAACGATGGTAATAGCGATGACAACGGCAGCAGCACCGAGAGAACAGATCGCTGGTCGGTGGAAGCGAAGGAGGAGGGGGAGAGAGAGAAGATGAGGGGGCAGACGAGAATGGGTTTTGGAGAGAGAGTGGATTTCGTGTGAACGTAGTGGGAGGAGATATTTAAAGAGTTTTAGCGATGAAATTTTATCACTAAAAGATTTATTAGCGATGATAAAATATTTTGTCGCTAATAATTCTCGCTAATTTTTTTTGCAAAAAAAATTTCTCTCCAAAAAATAATAAAATATTGAATAAAATTATTTACAATGAATAATTAATTTCTATCACACATAATATTTATTAGCGATAAAAATTTTCATCAAAAATAATTTTTCATAAATAAATAATTCTAAAAATAAAAAAATTAAGAATATTTATGATGGAAAATTTTGCATCATAAATAAAAATTATTTATGATGGAAAAATATATTCTATCATAAATAAAATTTATTTATGATGAATATTTTTATCATAAATACTTTTTGATAAATAAGTAATTTTAAAGAATAAAAAAAGATGAGAATATTTATGATGAAAAATGACTTTCCATCATAAATAAAAATTATTTGCATCAAAAATATATTTCCATTGCAAATAACCTTTATTTGCGATGGAACATCCTTTTTTGTCGCAAATAACTTTTTATATATAAATAATTTAAATAATCATCAAATTTTTGGCAATGAATTTTTTTTTTAAAAAAGCAAAAATACGCTATGCATGGCAATGGGACGGGATTGAGCGGTGCAAGTGCATCCACTATTAGCTAGCCCACGGACAAATTAAATTTTTTTAAATTTTTTTTCAAAAATTAGTATTCTTTTAAAAAAAATTATTATTCTCTAAATATTACATAATTTTAAAAATTAATCATCATCTTCACCATTCATTATTTAAGTAATTATTATGTAAGAATCATCATAAAAGATTGCCTCAATTTGGGAGCTCTAGTTTTGTAGATCGATAAAATTTTATTTCGATGGTCACGAACAACCATATGATGATCTGATAGATAAAAATTATTGATGGATTTAAAATTTTGCAATAATAATCTCTATGATATTTATAGTGCACTATCAAAATTTTACTTCAATCGGATATAATTATCACCATCAATTTAGTACGAAATGGTTTGGATCGTTAAATAAAAAATAAGTACTCAAAAAGCCAAACGATATCTGATTAAGATAATTTTTTAGATGAATGATCTTTGCTACTACTTTGATCATTTATACAGTTAGGATCATAAAATTCAAACCACACATATATGAATGATCCAAAACTACATATCTCTTGATACATATTCTTAAGATTCTTAAGTAATTACATGTATTTTTATGAAATCTGCTTAACGTGGATGGTTCATATACATATAGTTTTAATTTTATGATTATCATCATATAAATAATAAAAGTAGTAGTAAAAATTATTTATCTAAAAAATTATCTTAATCAGATGTCGTTTGGCCTTTTGATCATTCATTTTTTTTTTAATGATAATTACTTAAATAATGAATGATGAAGATGGAATTTAATTTTTAAAATTATATAATATTAAAAAATAATTTTTTTTAAAAAAAACTAATTTTTAAAAAAATTAAAAAAAATATTAATTTGCTTATGGGCTAGATAACAGTGGATGCGCTCGCACCCCATAAGCCTATCGCATCAGTCATGCACAGCACATTTTTATTCTTTTTTATTTTTAAAATAGTTTATTTTTTTTGATTTTTAAAATTTAAAATTTTGGTCAGATTATTTATGATGCAAACATATTTTGCATCATAAATAATAGAATATTTATGATAAAAAAAATTTATTATAAATAATCTAGTCTTTTATTTTTTTAATATTTTATTTATGGTAAATTATTTATGATGTAATTTTTTCATCATAAATAATCAATTATTTATGATGAAAAAGTTACGTCACAAATAATCTAGCCTTTTTATTTTTTTAATATTTTATTTATGATAAAAAAATTTTATCATAAATAATTGATTATTTATGATGCAAAATTATTTTACATCATAAGTAATCGATTATTTATGATAAATTTTTTTTATCATAAATAATTTAATCTTTTTATTTTTTAATATTTTATTTATGGTAGATTATTTATGATAAAAATTTTTCATCATAAATAATAGATTATTTGCTATAAAAATAATTTTTAATCATAAATAATCGATTAGTTTCATCGTAAATAACTTTATTTGCAATGAAATTTTTTTTATCGTAAATAATTCCATCACAAAAGATGGGATTTCTTGTAGTGTGTATGGCCTCCCACAACTGCAACTGGCCTGGTAAAGATCCAACTACTATATCTATAATAAATAAATAATTAAATTAAATTAATTAAAATATATATATATAAATATTTATAGTTCTAATGAAGAGTTTTGGTATAAATTTCTTACCAATCTATCGACCACAATATGTGTATCGATGGAGCTGCCTGTATGCCTGATCGAATTTTACTCGGTAGTCCGATTCTATCAAGCCCTCTACCACCTACTGGCATACTACTCACTGCTCCACTAGTTGCAGAGGGCCTCCCATATGTCCATCGACATCTAATGATCCCTGCAGGACTTCCAATCCAATGGTGACTGAAAACTGAAATGCTTGATGCCAGATTGCCATCAAGCACTTATTTTCAGCTGTTAAACATGCTAAAAACAACTGAAAGCCATTTCAAGGGCGAAAAAGCACATGTTCTTCTTATAGATAAGATCTTCGTGAAGAAGAAAGATAAAAAGGATTCAAAGAAAAAGATGAACTCTAAGGCTAGCATCTCTAAGAAGAAAGCAAAGAATGTCTCTGCCAAGGATACTTGTTTCCACTATGGAAAAGATGGGCACTGGAAAAGAAACCACATAATCTACATTGCAAGTTTGAAGCAAAAGTAAACAAGCACTACTAAAGGTTTGTATATAATACAAACCAAATTTATCATTAAGTACTTCAATTTTAGATACTTAGATTTTAGATACCATATGTGGTTCACATCTTTGTAAGTCATTGTAAGATCTATAGTGTGAGCTCAGGTATGGTGCTCTCGAGCCTTGAAAATATAAGAGAAGAGGCCAAGGGGTCAAAAGAGCAAGCCAGCCGAAGTATTAGTAGAAAAATTAGCAGAAGATCCAAAGTACTACAGATACCTCGGATCAGGATGATATTATGAATTCCTCATGCCAGGATATCTCGGACCAGTGTGCTATCACTGATATCTCAGGTTAGTGAGCTATCTTCAAGGTTGCCAACCCAAACACCAAGCTGGAGTATACGGAATTGAACTATTTCTTATGTGTGGCTCATCTGGCACATGAGTCTCCTCCATTACCTTAGTTTTTAACCTCAGCTAGTTAATTTTCTAGGTCGGATAGAAGCTGTATGAGATTGCTGTTTGGGTCTAAGATCGGGTTTGATCCTAGGTAACAAAGGGTCTTGGGTAGAGAGGTCTTAATTAAGAGGGTTAATCTATGGTTCGGGCTAAAACTAAGTCCAAGGGATGAGTGCGTGGCAAGACATGGGTGTACATAGACTTTAGGAGTGCATAGTGGGTTAACTATTTGGGAGTTTTGTTGAACTTTGAACTTGATCCTTTTGCATATGTATATATACATGTAACTAGGGCAAAAATTAGAGTGTACCATGATTTGTATGTTGCATACAGATATGAAAAAGCTCTTTCTCCCAAGAACTCTCTTTCTCTTCTCTCTTCTTCTTGAAGCTAGGACATCATTGATCGCCCTTGTTTTTGAGTATTTATGGTTTCGTATCCAGGTGTTCTTATCTTTGGTTGCTGGCTAATCACCAAGTTACCACGTATGGTCTGGCACGAGATTTCAATATGCAAGGAGTAAAGAAATTGAATGATGGTGACTTTGTACTGTTTGGTGTTAGTGGAGAGTCCATCAAAGCCAAAGTTGTAGGAACCATGTTGTTGAAGTTACCTTCGGATAAAATTTTGGAATTAATTTAAAAGACTATTACTATATGCCTAATTTAGTTAGAAATATTATTTATATACCTTTGTTACTTGAACATGGTTTTGAAATAAAAGAAAAGGGCAATAATTTCTCTATTTATTATTCTAATGAATTTTATGGCAATGCTCTTATTAATAATGGTCTGTAATTTCTATCACTTAATGATAATATTCTTCATGTTAATAATATGAAGAAAAGAAAGAGAGAAGATGTGAATGTCACATATCTTTGGTACTGTCGACTTGATCATATTAATGAGTCAAGAATTAACAAGTTATACAAAGAAATTTTTTTTGATCCTTATGATTTTGAATCATATGAAAATTGTAAATCTTGAATCATGGGTAAGATGACCAAGACTCTATTTACAGGACATGAAGAAAGAGTGAGTGACTTATTGGGCCTTGTACATATGGATGTTTGTGACCCAATGACAACTCAAGTTAGAGGTGGATACTCCTACTTCATCATGTTTATTGATGATTTGTCAAGATTTGGACTAGTGTATCTGATGGAATACAAATTTGAAGTTTTTGATAAGTTCAAGGAGTACCAAAGAATGGTTGAGAATAAACTAGCAAAAATATTAAAGCTTTTTGATCAAATCAAGGAAGAGAATACTTAACTAGGGAGTTTCTTGATCATTTAAAAAATAATAAAATTCTCTCTGAATAGATACCTCCATACACTCCACAATTAAATGGTATTACAGAGAGAAAGAATCGCACCTTATTAGATATGCTACAGTCCATGATGCACTTCACGGATCTTTAGATCTCCTTTTGGGGATATGCTCTTGAGACCATAGCATATAGTTTAAATAAAGTGCCAACTAAATCTATTTCTAGCACTCTATATGAGCTATGGAAAGGAAAGAAATCCAACCTTAAACATCTAAAGATATGGGGCTACCTTGCTTATGTCAAGAATACTGAAGGATATAAGCTTAGTGCTAGATTAGATAAATACAGGTTTGTAGGTTATCCTAAAGAGAGTAAGATACTACTTCTACCATCCTACTCAATAAAAGGTATTTGTTAGTAGGCATATCATTTTCTTGGAAAAGGAGTTTATCCAAGAAGAGAGTAGTGGGAGGATAGTTGAACTTGAAGAAGTTCAAAACCTACAATCTATCCAGAAGCAACATGTAGATAGTCCACAAGTTGATCCTCAACCTGAAGTGCCCATTGTTGGGGCACAACTACTATATGTAGGAAAAATCATGTTTTTCTTGCACATGATTATTCAAAACTGATTAGATCTAAAGAAATATTTTTTTAAAAAATTTCTATGATCCTAATTAGATCTGAGATATCTCGAATCTAATTCTAAAGATCTGATATTAAAATAAAAAATAAGATTAAATCTAATTTAATTTCATACCTTTGTTTTGAGTAATCAGATTATCCTGTGATGATCCTGATCTATTCTGAGGTTCTGAAAGGAGCCATGCATGTGCCTAACCTCTATCGGTGTTGACTCAGGTAGGATCTTGATGTCTTCTCCTCATAAATCTTTTCTTTAATGATCAGATCTGGATCTGATCTAAAAAATCTTCAAAATAATTTAAGAAGGCTGCTTGTCCGTCTCACGAACACCATCGCATAGATACTAAACTCTTCATAATTTTGATTGGATCTTCCTCTCTAATTTGCACCCAACCTTTGGCATGTGGAAGAAGTGAAGAAAGAGGATCAAAGGGGGTGTGGAAGATGGAAGGGGCGGCAGCCTTTTGGGTGAAAAATAAAACTTTCATTGAAGTGCCTTGGCATGAGAAGAATTTATATCAAATACCAACTATTTTATTTTTATTGTTGGGACTTTAGGTCTTATTCCCCACATAGAGTACTAGATCCTATTTGGTTTTCATGCCAAAAAGACTTCAAAAAGTTGTCGGCATGGGTAGATAAGGAAGAGTCCACTGCGCTCAGGACTCTTCCCTCAAGAGTTTGATCCAAATCAAACTCTATTATAACTCAGTCTAGGCATCTCCAAAAATTAGAAAATTTGTTACATCCAATTTATGACTCGTGCCCTATCACATATCCAAAAATTAGATCAAAATAATTTTTTAAAATTTTTTTAAAAGCATCTGATAAGGTGACCCTCAATTCTCTCAAACAGGTCAACTTTTGACCTTAGTTTATTTGCACTATGAATGAATTTAATTTCTACAATTAATCTAACCTAGACAAATTTTAGTTAGATGAAAATAAATCCATTCAAGATATCAGAATGAGTCAAATCAAATTTGACTCGATTGCGATGAATCAGAAAGATTACGTATGGAGAAAGTTAGGCTCAATCATGTGTTAGCACGATTATCTTGAATCTGATTAGATTTAATCCAAATCAATCAAACTGGATTAGCTCAATTGATGACATCCAGACCAAAATCATTATTTATGTGATCCAGTTAGATTTAATTCTGTATGATAATGAGATATATCGCGATCTCCATCATCGACATCATCGAAATATCTTTCGATGGATCAAAATTTTTTTGATTCATACAATTAGAATGATCGATCATCAAAATTATTCTAATTGCTTTCAAAATCCACCAGTGATACCTAGTAGTATATGGTGGTAATTTATCAAAACTAAAAATGAATCTCTCGATATAGCTATCTGGGTGATTAGATTCTTCTATCTTGAGCCCCGACTGGATTAGAGTTAAGGTAAACTCATCAAACCCAATATCTATCATATGAATTAATCATTCGATTTAAGTCCAATGTAAAATCCTAATAGAAACTCTTTCTATTATCTTTACTCTGCCATGGCCATGGGCTTAAGGACTCAATCTCATGATTATCATAGAACTACTCCTCATCCACTGAGGTAGATAGATCCTCTATTTGTGCAATCCAATTTCTACAATAAATATGCTATAGCCAACATACACCTCAGAATTTTGAATGGTTAGAAGATCGAGTTATAGTATAGTCAAACTATAACACCCTCAAGGTGAACTGCCGATGTACCTCAAATCAAAGAATCAGACACACCACTGCAGTATCGAGTCAGTCATCGATGAGAAGGTAGACTTTTTTATGACTGCTCGAGGTGGTCATGCTTAGTGCCTTCATTCTCTAATAAGTATCTGTACTCTCACTCCGATGTCTCCACACCGTAGACTCAAGATACATCTATCCTAAAAAAATGATCGTACATCAATCTTTCAGATCGATCACTATCCTTGTGATGATCCTATGGTCGGGAGCTATTTATGGGTTAATTATGAAAATTCATGTCTTAAATTTTTAACTCTTGAAAATATGAATTATCATTATCATTAACTCAAAGGATGTATCACAGACACTTTAAATACATACTATGATAGAAAATATTTTTTTATTAATTTATAGTTAAAATTATAAAATTATTCTTAGAAGTGTATTATAAGTGTTTAGCCAATCTGACTTTTAGGGCACACATCTAACACTGCACACACTTTTACTCCAAAAATCAAATAGGATGCATAATGTACCACTTAGGTATGGATTTGTCATTGAGAATGATAATATACTACACATCATTGAGAATGATGATCCTATGACCTATTCGAAAGCAATCATGAATAGTGACTCTGATAAATGGCTAAAAGCCATGTCATCTAAAATGGACTCTATGTATGTCAACCAAGTTTGGACCTTGGTTGATGTAACTGAGGGTGTGAGCCTAATAGGTTGTAAATGGATCTTCAAGAAGAAGATAGCCAGGTTGACACCTATAAGGCTAGGCTAGTGGCAAAAGATTTCAAACAGAAGCAAAGTATTGACTATGAAAAAATATTTTTGTTAGTAATTTTTCAAGTCTATTTGGATTATGCTTGCTATAGCCATACATCATGACTATAAGATTTGGCAAATAGATGTTAAGACTATGTTTCTCAATGAAAATCTTGAGGAAGAAGTTTATATGACTCAACCATAAGGATTTGTCTCTAGTGGTAGAGCAAATCAAGTATATATGCAAGCTAAAAAAATCTATTTATGGATTAAAGCAGACATCGAGGAGATGGAACATCCATTTTGATAAGACAGTCAAATCGTTTGGCTTCATAAAAAATGTGGATAAATCATGTGTGTATAAGAAGACAAGTGGAAGTGCCATTGTCTTCTTGATTTTGTATGTAGATAACATACTTCTCATTGGGAATGATATCCCTATGTTGTAGTCGGTCAAAACTTGGCTATCACAAAAGTTTTCTCTGAAAGACTTGAGTGAAGCATCCTATATATTTAGTATAAAGATCTATAGAAATAGATCAAAGAGGATGCTAGACTTATACCAGTCTAGGTACATAGATCTAGTATTGAAGAGGTTCAATATGGATGAGAGTAAAAGATGTTACTTACTTATAAGTAATGGCATACATTTCTTTAAGAAAATGTCTCCTAGGACACTTGAAGAGAGACAGAGAATAAGTTCTATCCCTTATACTTTGATAGTGGGATCAATTATGTATGCTATGCTATGTACTAGGCCTGATGTCGTTTATGTTTTAGGCATTATAAGTAAATTTCAAGTAGATCTAGGAGAGGATCATTGAAAAGCTATGAAAAATATTCTCAAGTACTTAAGAAGGACTAGAGATGCTTTTCTTATTTATGGTAGATCTAATCTGAAACTAGAAGGTTATATAGATTCTAGTTTTCAATATGATCCAAATGATAGTAAATATATATTAGGATATGTATTTACTCTATATAGTGGTACAGTGAGCTGAAAGAATTCCAAATAGTAGATTGTAACTAACTTAGTTACTAAGGTAAAATACATAGTTGCTAGTGAGACTATTAAGAAAGCCGTCTAGATAAAGAAGTTCATCCAGAGTTGGGTATGGTTCCTGAGATTAAACACTTAGTGCCACTTTATTGTGACAACACCAAGGCTGTTGCTCAAGCGAAGGAACTAAGATATCATCATAAATCTAAGCACATCCTAAGACGGTTCCACCTCATTCAAAAGATTGTCAAAAGACAAGATGATCATTAAGCGAGTTGATACTAAAAATAATAAAGCAAACCTGTTCACTAAGGCCTTATTATAGTAGTAGTTTGACCGCCACCTAAAATTAATGGGCATTAAGTATAGGAGCGATTGGTTTTAGTGTAAGTGAGAGATTGAAAGAATAATGCCCTACAAGTCAATCGTATGAGTGATGCGATAAGATACTTTTTGTATTTTATCTTCTAAACTCATATACTTGATATTTCTTTATTAATAAAATTAGATATTTTATTTCATTATTTGCTACATCTTAATATTTATTTAAGATTATAATGAACCCCATAAATAGGATAATGATTTTAGGATAATGATGAAATCATGTGTTGAGAAAAATTTCTCAAGATTTGATCCATAATAAATCTAGAACAAGATCCAGAATGATGAATGGAGTCCAACGAGTTCAAGAACTGTCCAAATGGAATCAAGATGGAGAAGTTACGCGTGAAGAAAGACCTGAGGAAGTAGCACAGCCCATAGGCCGATGCAGGCTAGTGGCGACATGGGCTAGACTGGCAGCATGGGATAGGCTGGCAGCATGCAGCAGCACTGGGCCAACCACATGCTGGGCCGGCCCAAGCGCATGAGTGTGCACACAAGAGCGCATAGGCCACATAGACTGCATGGGCACGAGCCGAATGGGCACCCAACCCGCTCACGCGGTCCATTGCGAACCGCTGGCTCACCAACCCCACGTGGACCAATGGAGGCATTTCCCAGTGGTTTCCCACAATCTATGGCATGATGCGTGTGGACCATATCATGATCTGACGGCTTAGGATCGAGCCGATCATGATCGTACGGTCAAGAAGGAATTCGGGCATGATCAGGCTTGATCTAAGGTAGTTTTATGTGATCGAATGGCTATGGTTCAAGCTGATCATGATCGGATGGTCCAGAAGGGGTCCTAGTTTGATTAGGGCTCTATTTTTCTACTAAAATTCTATTTTAGTGCTTTTGAGCTTTATATAACTCTAATTGATAAATTGTTTATTACATCAGAGAGCTGGTGATATTCTGGAGATATTGAGAAACTTCTTGAGAGGTTTCAGAAAGTTTTTATGAGAATTTTAGATTTTTTTATTGAGAGACTCTTGTATAAAAATTGAGTAGTAAGTTTTTCTTATATTTATTTATTTTTATCTCTTTTATAATGAAGTTTGCACGTCTCATGGAGATAGAATTTAGGCCAAACCCACATATATTTTATTATATGTATTTTATAGTCTTTCTTCTTTCTTTCTCGCATAGCATCGATATTTATCTTTCTTAGATGCTGTTGTGATCTTAGATGAGTGATTTATGTTCCACAATTGAGGGATCTATCCCAACAAATGGTATCAAAGCCTGATTTCTATAGTCAAATGATATTAGGTGGTCCAGATAGAGATGATGTTGATCAACATTAGAAGGAGAAAATAAGCACAATCAAGATAAAAATCAACTGGTTCAATGGGAAGAGCAATTTTTTTTTATCGCAAGCAACAGTGAAGGACATGCTCTCTTAAATAAAAAGAAGCCAGACACTATAGAGTAGAGGACCTGAGAGCGGCTATAGATACAGATGATGAGTACTATGTATATATATCTGGCAAATGAGGTGGTGATCCATATACCTGGCAAGACTTTTCCAATGATGCTATGGTCGAAGCTTGAGGAGCTGTATATGATAAAATTCCTCACCAACATGCTATTTCTTTGAAGGCAGTTTTACCTGCTCTGGATGGATGAAGCTTAGAGCATGTAAAAATATCTCAACCACTTTTAGAAGATTCTTATCGATCTTCTTAGTGGATGTGAGAAGGTTGAGAAGAAGACCATGGCGTTAGTCTTGCTAGCATCGTTTCTTCCTTCATATGAGTCCCCAGTGACTGCTCTTCTAGTAAAAAAAATACACCATCAAGATGGGTGTGGCCACTATGATGATTTTCAAGAATGAGATTCTCAAGAGAAAGAACCTAGCTTTGAGATCAGATGGCGGCAGCTCAGCTTTGATGATTTTTGAAGGAGTAGATGGTAGTAGATAGAGCGGTAAGAAATCATAACGAGAACGATCCAAATCCAGGATAAGAGACCATAGCAAGATTAGGTGCTATCAGTACGACGAGTTAAAGCATCATGTCAGAGATTGCCCATAACTCAAAGATCAGATACAGGCTACTATGGCGATGAACAGTAGCGATATAGAAGGCAATAACGATATTTCTTTGGTAACTGATGAGATATCTACTTCTTTCTTTCCACTATTATAAAAAAAGGCTATGGCAACAGTTCGTAACCACTATCGTAGCCCAAAAAATCATTACCATAGGCTATGCCAGTGGTTATTTAACCGCTGCTACTACAGTTATCGTCGTAGCTCCATGGCAATGATTGTTGCAGCGGTTGTTTAAACCACTGCCATAGGTAGCCTATTGCAGTGGTTAATAAACTGCTGTAATAGATCGATCTATAGCAGCGGTTATGTAACCGCTGCCATAGATTATTTATAACAGCGGTTACATAACCGCTACCATAGGTCTAATGCAATGATTAACACCGTTTGCATCAGAAATCTATAGCAGCGGTTGGCATGGATATGACAGTAGTTATAAAATTACTGTCGTAGATCTTGAATAATTAAAAAATTAAAAGTTTTATATTTTTATATATTTTATCTGATAAATACATATATATAACATAAGAAAATATAATAAACATAAAAATTATTCTAAAATGATAAAATTTTATTATCAAATAAAATTTATTATAATATTTTTTTAGAAAAATAAAATATATCAAAAAATTTTTAAATCTACATCATCGTTGTCGTCATCCGGAGTTAGAGCTAGAGCTGAAGTCGGAGTCGGAGCTAGAGTTGGAGTTGGAATACGAGCCAATATATCCTCGAAGCCCGTGACTCTAAAACGTGCATTGAGTGTTGATATCATGTGTCTCACAATGCCCTCCAGATGAGATGCGCGCTCCTCAGCTCGATCTGTCCGCATCACAACATGATCTACCTATGCCAACGCCTCCTCAAGCTCCTCCCAACTAATGGCACTGAAAGTCTATGAGGAGATGCTTGCCTCGGACCAGTAGCTCGTCGGCATATATCCGAGCCTACATCGGATCCCCCTAGAGTGCTCAGGCCCCAAGATCTGAGATAGATATCATGGAGCCCAGAGGTATCCAGGGCCTCGCTTGCGAGCGCATCTAACTGATCCTATAATTATAAATTAAAATAAAATTTTATAAGAAATGCTATCATACTAATCATATATACTAATATATTTAATACTTATAAAAATACGTTCGATCACGGTATTCATCAGCCTGCCCGTCTTATTCGTGTGGCTAGATCGAAAGATCTCGCTATGGCTGGACATCACTCCATCTCTCATCAGCTATAACAAAGAATAAATTTATCAGAAAGATGATAAAAAATATGAATTTAATTTATCTAGTAAGATTTAAAATTAATTACCTTTCTATGCACACAACTGATCATAAACTCATGGCCTAGAGTGTGCGTATACTCTTGGACTGCACGGTTCTCTCGGTTCTGATGAAAGGTAGCCTAACAAGTATTCAAATAAATAATAAATATTTAAAAATATTTAAATAAAATTTTAAGTGTATTAAAAAATTCAAAAGTTAGAAATTTTACCTCAAACTTCTGGCTCTAGTGTCTAACCATCCTCTTCCACTGACTCAAAGGACAGTACTGTATCCAGGGAATAAGCTCCTCTGGAGTGTCTCATTGGTGCTCGAGCCATCCTCTATAGAGCTTGACCTTGTAACTCCGATACAACTTCCTGATCTTTCTTAATCGAGTATCTCGAGCCCTCTTATGATCAAAGAAGTCGTACCTCCTCTGCATAAAGTTATCAAAAATTAATTACAAAATTATTCTAATCAAACATATATAGTGTAAACATATAAAATGCATAAATATAATTAAGATACGTGTACTTACCCATATCTCCTTCCATATCCGATCCCTGACGGCAGCATTATCAAATGCCAGTCTCTAGGCTCTATGAGAATGATGTCCGATCATCTCACAAGCACTCCAAAAAAGGAATGCATCTTCCATGCGATCTCTCCTACCGACCTTCCCTCAGCATCATAATAGACCATCACCTGATGCTGGCAGTTCCATACGTGTGCTATATATGTGGGACCGTAAAATATCCGACTGAATGATGCACTTATAATGCAAATACGTTATGCAAATATATAAGTATACAAATACTGTATAAAAAATAAAGTTATGCTAATATAATAAAAACGTACACTCAGATGCCTGCGTAGTAGCATATGTCTCAGATATGGATGACGGTAGAGGCTCGGCTATCGGTAGAGTAGATGCCATCGATGGAGTAGATATCGTCAGTGGAGTAGATGCCAGCGGTGGAGGTTCCTGAGCAGCCGATGTCCAGGTAGATGGAGTATGTTCTGACTGCTCCTCGGATGCTGAATGTGCTTAACCCATCGAGGGACAAGTGTGAAAGCTAGATGGCATTTCAGTGCCATCGTAATCTGCAACATTAATGAACATTAATCAATATAATATATTGAACAATAATATTAGTATAGCATCAATAAATAGTCTCTAATATGTACACTAATTAATTGATGGGTCTATCGTTATGCAATGCAATAAATAAAAGCAATAAGATATAAACATCCAGAAAATGTTATACAATAAATTCTACAACATGAATTACATTCATAAATAATTAAGGATGAGCAACAGTCGTAGATCCGATCTCTTACGCGAACCTTGGTGTTAATCCAGAAATCTGAAAGAAGAACAAAGTAGATGATGATGGTACTTTAGGGCTTAAAGTTGGAACCTTAAAGAGTCATATCAAATTTTATTCGCTCAGAAGTCAAGCTGGCTTCGTGCCTGAGACAGTCGGCTCCATGCCTAAGACATCCAACTCGGATCCTCCCTCAGTCGGTTCGATCACGACCTGAGTCAGCTCGGCTGCGTATCTGAGCCGGCTCGACTATGTGCCATCCCCTCGATCACTTTCTCTCTCCCTCTCTCGATCTTCCTCATCGACAAGGCCGGACCCCATCCCTCCTAATGATGTTGGTGAGGCTGGACCCTCTCCCTCCCTCTCTCGCTCTCTCGATCTCCCACTCTCCCTCTCTCGATCTCCCTCGTTGGCTAGGTCGGACCCCCTCCCTCCCAATGATGATGATGAGGTCGGATCCCTCCCTTCCTCTCTCCTTCTCTCGATCTCCCTCGTCGGTGACAGCAGCAAGGCCGAACCCCCTTCCTCCCACTCTTGGTCTTCCTTGCCGACAATCGGTGAGCGATTGGCCCTCCCTTTTTCAATCTGTTGGTCTTCCTCTCAATCTCTCCGTTTCTTAGTTTTGGATTCCGAAATCGAGTCTGGCCTTCCAGGATCCATTAGGATCCGAGTCTGTTACTTCAAGTATAGACCCACCAGGTATTCAAATTCGAATTCGGTATCAGTAATTAAAATTGGATCTGGATCTGAATATCCAGATTTTGATTCGAACCAAATCCGTTGACAGATCTAGTCCACAGCCGCCGACATGGCACAGCCTAAGGCTACCGCCACGACACGACGGAAAAACTACAGTATGTAGATAATTATAATATTTATAATAAATATTTATAATATTTATTATAAATATTTTATAAATTATTATAAATATACATGATTAATAAATAATACTATAAAATTAAAAAAATTATATCTGCGACTATAGAGAGTGGGTCGCACTGAAAGCTCCGAGGGTCGCCGGTGACGACACTAGAGGAGGACGATGGCACTAGAGGTAACCTGCGAAACAAAAGCAAGATAGTAAGATAGAGAAAAAAGAGAAAAAAGAGAGAGAGAGAGAGAAGCGATCGGGGATGGAGGGCCAGGGGGAGGGGGCACAGTGATGAAGAGGCTCGGGAGGCACAATGATGAAAGGGTCGACGATCGGAAGGAGGAGTATGAGGGTGGAGGGGCCAAGTGGGGGGTGGCGGAAAGAAGCGATCGGGGATGGGGGGCTGGGGGGTGGTGGGAAGGGGCGGTCGGGGATATGTATCATTAATTTGTTCATGAACCGTAATATTACATTAATTTCATTGTCAAGTTGGGTTTCTTGGTGTATTCATCATGCTTTGTCAAGAACTAAGGATATGTTGTTGGTTTTTGGTAATGAAGAACTCCAAGTTCAGGGTATACAGATTTGAATTTTATGTTCGATGTAAATGATCGAAAGTGGACATCTGAGAGTCTATTTGTGTGTAATGGTGGTGCTATCAATTGAAAGAGTTTCAAGCAGATAGTGATAGCAGATTCCATCATGGAAGCAGAATACATCGCTGCATCAGAAACTACGAAGAAGGCATTCTGGTACAAGAAATTTGCCATAGAGATCGGAGTGATGCCATTCCTTTAAAATGCAATAATAATGGCATCATAGCCCTAGCTAAGGAGCCGAGGTCTCACCAAAAATTCAAGCACATCGAGCGGTGATACCATCTCAACCGTGATTACCTCGAGAAAGGTTACATCGAGGTGAAGAGAGTCGACTTCATAGACAATGCGACAGACCCATTTATAAAGTCATTAGGCCAGCAGAAGTTCGAAGCCCATCTTAAAAAGATGGGACTTAGATTTGTAAGCAATTAGCTTTAGATCAAATGACTATTCAAGTCACTAAATGACTATTCAAGGATAAAATGCATGATGGGCAGTCTGTCCAAGATCATTGTTTGATGATGATCAAGGACTTGGAAGAGCTTGAGAAGCTCGGAGTGAAGTTGGATCTGGATCTGCAAAATGATATAATTTTACGATTCTTGACTGATGCATATGGGCAGTTCATCATGAACTACCATATGCATAAACTTTAAAATTCTCTGATCAAACTTATGAATATGCTGGTTACTGCTGAGCTTTCTATGAAAGGTTCTAAAGGCTCAGTAGTTTCTATGGAACGAACTTCTTCCAAAAAAATTTTTTTGGAAAGAAGAAGAGGTTTGTAAAAAGGCAAAAGGTGGAAGAAGGAAAGAAGAAAAAGACAGAACTGATGAAGAAGGCCACTGATAAAAAAAAATGTTTTTATTACAATACTGATAGCCACTAAAAGCGAAACTATCATACTTACCTGACTATCTTGAAGAATAAGGAGGCAGATCCTTCTGGAGGTATGCTTGTTATTGAGTCTAACCTTACAATTTCTTTTGCATCACGTTGGATGCTTGACTCTAGTTCTAGTGCTCATTTATGTATTTTCATATAGGATCTTGAGGATAGCAGGAGGCTGAGGGATGGTGAGATGATCCTACATATTGAAAATGGAGCAAGAGTTGCTACTATGGTCGTGAAAATATATCCTCTTCGACTACCATCTGATTTAGACTTAGTATTAAAAGATTATTATTATATGCCTGTAGCAAGCAGAAATTTGATTTTTGTTTCATGTTTAGCACTAGAAGGCTATGCTATTAGTTTTCTTAAGGACCATTGTAATATTCTTTATAAAAGAAATAAAATTATAAGTAATTTTCTTATTAACGATCTTTATCAGTTACATATTGATGTATCTATTTTTAATATCGAGCAAAATCTGAATGCCATGAAATGACTAGGGATAGTCCAAACGATAGGTATCTATGGCACCTAAGATTAGGTCATATAGTAGAAGATAGGGTTAACAAATTAAAGAAAATTGGGCTATTGAGTCCATTGACTTTCGAATCATATTCAATTTATGAATCTTGTCTTCATGGCAAAATGACTAAGCTCTTTTTTGTAGGACATGGGGAAAGGGCCACGGATCTACTTGCCTAGTACATATTGATGTGTGCGGCCTATTTGATGTGCCAGCTAGAGGTAACTTTGTCTACTTCATAATCTTTATCGATGATTTATCTCAGTATGGGTATGTGTATCTTATGAGACACAAGTTTGAAGCTTTTAAAAAGTTCAAAAAATTCAGACATGAAGTCAAAAAGCAAACTGAAAAATTCATTAAGGTTCTTCGATCAGATCGAGGAGGTGAATACTTTAGTCAAAAATTTCTTGACTATCTTAAGCAAAATGACATAGTCTCTCAATGAACTTCACCTGAAATATCTCAACTAAACGAAATTTTAGAATGGAGGAATCGGACCTTATTAGATATGGTCCGATCTATGATGAGCTTTACAGACCTTCCTGATTTTCTTTAGGAACATAGTCTGTTAACTGCAATATACTTACTGAATAGAATTTCTTCTAAAATCGTTCCCAACATACCATATGAGATATGGCATGGTAAGAAACTAAGTCTGAGTTATCTCAAAATTTGGGGTTGTCCGGCTCATATCAAAAGACAACAAACGGACAAGTTAGATTTTAGGTCCTTTAGAGCTTGATTCATAGGATATCCTAAAGAGTCATTAGGATATTATTTCTACTTTTCAGAAGATCATAATGTAATTGTGAGTCAACATGCTATCTTTCTTGAAAAATAGTTTATTCAAGATGACGGTATTAAAAAATAGATCAAGCTCGAGGAGAAAGTCTTACAAGAGTAATGAGCTAAGAACCAAATGGAACAAAATCAGGTTGAGCCAATACAATCACTACCTTCTCCATCTCATAGATCAGAAAGGATTTTTCATCCCTTTGAAAGGTACTTAGGTACCATTTTAGAAAAAATAGAGAAAATATTCCTCGTAGGTAATGGGGTTCATGGTGATGATCTCAAAACCTATAACGAGGCGATATCGGATATCGACTCTGAGAAATGGTTAGAGCCAATGAAGTCAGAAATTGATTCGATGTACTCAAACTAAGTCTGGACCTTGGTAGATCCATCAGAAGGTATAGTACCTATTGGATGTAAATAGATCTACAAGAAAAAGATTGGTGCAGATGAAAATGTGGAGACATTCAAAGCTAGATTAGTGGCAAAAGGTTATAGTCAACGTGAAGGCATTGACTATCAGGATACCTTTTCGCTAGTAGCTATGCTAAAATCCATCCGCACATTGCTTGCTATTGTAGCTTATTCTGATTATGAAATATAACAAATAGATGTAAAAATGGCGTTCTTAAATGGATACCTTGAAGAAGATATCTATATGGAACAGCTGCTAGATTTCACATCGAATGATGTTGATCATAAAGTATGTAAGCTGCAAAGGTTCATATATGGACTTAAGTAAGCATCTCGGAGTTGGAATACTCATTTTAATGATGTGATCAAATTATTTGGTTTCATCAAAAATGAGGAGGAACCATGTGTCTTCAAAAAGATCTGTGACAGTGCTATTGTCTTCCTCGTATTCTACGTGGATGATATCCTCCTTATTGAAAATGATATTTTCATGTTGACTATAGTTAAAATATGGTTATCCAAAGAATTCTCCATGAAAGACCTAGGAGAAGCATCCTTTATTCTAGGAATTAAGATCTATAGAGATAGACCAAATAGGATGCTAGGACTTTCACAGAAGATGTATATAGAGGAAGTGCTAAAGAGATTTTAGCATGAAAAACTCTAAGAAGATTTGGTACCCTTCAGACTGGCATTCATCTCTCCAAGAAGATGTGCCCAAGCACACCTGAGGAAATAGAATGCATGAGCAAGATTCCTTATGCTTCAGTAATAGGGAGCCTCATGTATGCCATGTTATGTACACGATCTGATATAGCTCATGCTGTGAGTGTCACGAGCAGATATCAGTCGAATTCAGATGAAGAACACTAAACTTTTGTGAAATGTATCCTTAAATTCTTAAGAAGAACTAAGGATATGTTGTTGATTTTTGGTAATGAAGAACTCCAAGTCCAGGGGTATACAGACTCGAATTTTATGTTCGATGTAAATGATCGAAAGTCAACATCTGAGAGTCTGTTTGTGTGTAATGGTGGTGCTATCAGTTGAAAGAGTTTCAAGTAGATAGTGATAGCAGATTCCACCATGAAAGTAGAATACATCGCTGCATCAAAAACTGCGAAGGAGGCATTCTGGTATAAGAAGTTTGCCACAGAGATCGAAGTGATGCCATTCCTTTATACTACGACAATAATGGCATCATAGCCTTAGCTAAAGAGCCGAGGTCTCACAAGAAATCCAAGCACATCGAGTGACGATACCATCTCATCCGTGATTACCTCGAAAAAGATTACATCGAGATCAAGAGAGTCGACTTCATAGATAATGCGGCAAACCCATTTATAAAGTCATTGGGCCAGCAGAAGATCGAAGCCCATCTTGAAAAGATGGGACTTAGATTTATAGGCAATTGGCTTTAGATCAAATGGGAGTTTGTTAGATATGTGTGTCCTAGAAGCCAGCATTGGCTGACACTTGTTATACACTTCTAAGGATAAAATTATAATTTTGACTATAAATAATAAAATGGGTTATTTTCTATCATAATATGTATTTAGTGTCTGTGATATATCCCTTGAGTTAATGATAATGATAATTCTTATTTTCAATAGTTGAAAATTTAAGACATGAATTTTCATTATTAACTCATAAAATGCTTATGAGGATGGTGATTGATATGGAAGATTGGTGTACAGTCACTTTTTTATAGTAGATGAGTTTTGAGTCTACAGTGTAGAGAAACCTGAGCGAGAGTATAGGTACTCGTTAGAGAATGAGGGCACTAAGCATGACCATCTCAAGCAGTCATTAGAATGTCTACCTTCTCGTCGATGACTAGCTCGAAGCTGCAGTGGTGTGTCTGGTTCTTTGACCTAAGGTGCATCGGTAGTTTACCTTGAGGGTGTTATAGTTTGACTACATCATGACTCGATCTCTTAGCCATTCAGAATTCTGACGTGTATGTTGGCTATAGCATGTTTGTTGTAGGAATTGGATTACACCAAGAGAAAATCTATCTACCTCGGTAGATGAGTAGCCCTATGATGATCACGAGAATCAAATCCATAAGCCCATGGCCATGGCAGAGTGAAATAATAGAAAGAGTTTCTATTAAGATTTTTACATTGGATTTGAATCGAATGATTAATTCATATGATGGAATTAGGGTTTGACGAGTTCACCTTAATCCTAATCCGATTGGGGCTCAAGATAGAAGAACTTAATCACATAGGTAACTGCACCAAGAGGTTCGTTTTTAATTTTGATGGGTTACCACCATATACTGCTAGGTGTCACTGATAGATTTTGGGGAGCAACTAGAATGAATTGGATGATCGATCATTCTAGTTGTCTAAATCAGAAAAGTTCTGATCCATCGAAAGGTGTTTCAATGATGTCGATGATAGAGATCGTGACATATCTCATTACCATACAGAACTGAATCTAACTGGATTATACAAATAAGGGTTTGGATCTAGATATCATCAATTGGACTAATCCAGTTCAATTGATTAGAATTAGATTCAATTAGGTTCAAGAAAATTATGCTAGCACACGATTGAGCCTAATGTTCTCCTTCAACAATCATCAAAAGTTGTCTCAACTGAGCCAAATATGTTTGGACTCACTCAGGTACCTTTACTTGGTCTGGTTGGAGTTTGTCCAGGTCAAAAAAGAATTATCTTAATTTATGAGATAAATTTGAGACAATATCTACCATTTTTCGTCACCTGCTAATTCTTATTTTTTAACTTTGGTCAAACGTTGATTTTTGACACTTAGACATCTGTCCATATGTCATGCACCTATAGAAGAGTAGATGGAGGCTTGTCTCCCTGCTAGAAAGAGGAAAGGAGGGGGCGCATGCCTAGGAAGGCGTGCGCCCAAGGATGGTGATGCTTGGAGTCCCATACGGATGGGACTCCAGGTTGCTTCTTGACATCAAACAAGGTGGTGCCAAGACTCTACTTTGACCAGTCTTGGCACCACCTAAGGATATTTAAAAGGGGCTCTCATCTGATTGGATCAAATGATGTCATCTCATCAATCAGATTTAGATCTGATTGTATGAAGAGACGTGATTGGTCGGGATGATGTGGCACCGCATGGCGCAGCAGGATCTATATAAACCCTATCTGCGCCTAGGTTTGAGAGAGTTCTCCCCTTGCCCATGCCACAAAGCCTTCTCCCCTCTCCTCCATGCCTACTTCTAATCCTCTCTCTCTTCTCCATGCCCAAGAGGCCTTGGGCTCAAGTTTGGTGTGATCCAGGCAAGAGAAAAGCGACAAGAAAAGAAGAAGGCAACATTGCTGCAAAAGACGACTTCGGATCTTCAAAAATTATTTTGAAGATCTTGAAGATCAGATCCAGATCTAATCTTTGAAGAAAAGATTAAGAAGGAGAAGATCTTCAGATCCTGTTCGAGTGGATACCGATAGAGGCCAGGCGATTATGTGGCTGCATCCAGAACCTCAGATAATCAGTAGGATCATCACATGGTAATAAGATTACCTAAAATAAGGTATAAATTAAATCTAATTTAATTTATTTTTATTTTATTTTATTAGATCTATCAAATTAGATCTAAAAAGTATCAGATTTGATTTAGATCTAAGAAAAAAAATTTTAAAATATTTTTCTTGGTCAAATCAGATCTGAACGAACTTGATCCGAAAAATAGAATTTTTCCTTCACATGTCCGGGATCTGGTTTGGAATTTAGATCATGATCTGGATCGAATCTCAATTGGGATCTAGATAGGGATCCAAGTCGGGATTCGGTCCAGGTTCTAGTTTGGGATCTGATTTGGTAATGATTTAATTTATGCATTGATCTAACCTTAGACTCCTATTCAAGAGTCGATCCCAGGATTCCCAAAATGGACTCTGTGAATGGCTATTAGGTTTATAGATGACTATCATACTAATATTTTATTCATTATTTTTTTAGGCCATTTTTTGTTGGTGGTGAGGCGAGGGCGAGGTCCATTGAAGAATCTCGCCCTTGAGCATTGGAGATGTGAGCACGAGGGACAGCATCTTCACATCGAGATTCTACTAGGCTACACCAGGCCTATTAGGGGATGGTGCGAGCCATGGCAGACTGAGCTGAACATCATTTATCGCAGCTATGCTCCGATGATGTTCTTTGATTGGCGTCAAGTTACACGGCCTCAGAGAAAGATCTTCTATAGCCACTTATAGGTACAATAATATTTATTTAAATATTTAATTAACATTGTACTCTTATGATATTTGTTATTGGAAGGCTATATTTAAGATTATTGATTTTGAGCACGATCACGTGCGACGAGCTGTAGATGATCATTTATGCTTGCATTTCAAGGTGTATTGGCATCGTATTCATCGCCACTGGTTTGCTGTAATGCATGACCAGAGGGTGGAGGCAGCATGGGAACAGCATCAGTATCGAAAATTGGACTATCATATGCTGCACGTACGAGGATCCAGCATATCAGATAATTTTTTTTTATTTAGAATTTAATAATTAAATTATTTATTTTTAATTTTAGTTACTTACTAGCTAATTTGACTATTAACTGTGCAGGATCAATGTGTAAAAAAATGCCATGAATCGGGCAAGACAGGCAGTCTCACACTATGGGGTTTTAAGGCCGTTCGCTCGCCATATGGAGCATATGGTAAGTAATTTTTATTTATCATATTTTAACTCTTTAACTTTTAAGAAAATATATTAATTATTCTTAAATTACAGAAAGATGTAGAGAGCAGCGAGCTTTCTGGTAGGATCGAGATCTACCAGCGGATCCATCAGTAATGGTTAGGGGATTGGACGGCCAGGAGCTAGGAGCTTTACGTAAGTTTTTTCAACTATTTTTTTATTAGTATTTTGATTTTCAATACAAACTTAGAATAGCTATAACTTTAATTTTTAGGATCGTATGATAGACATTAGATCCCAGCCTATTTCAGAGGGCTTGACCGCACCCATAGATGATGAGATCTATGATCAGTTGCTTGGTACGAGACCCATTTATGTTAGGAGGCTAGGGCATGAGAACAGAGCTCCTACATCTTTATGCTCATCCAGGACTGGCATCGATGCTGCCTGCGATGCCCGACTGGCAGAGATGCAGAGACAGACTACTGAGGATTGACAGCAGGCTATTGAGTTGACTACATGTATCAATGAGTACCAGCCATTCCAGTCACAGATCATGGAGCGAATAGTGCAGATGAAGCAATGATGTAGCTAATGAGGTAGCAACAAGCCGATCCGAGCTTCTCTAAGTGCTTTCCTCCTTCGACACATTCCCCTTCTCCAGATATTGTCGATGCTTGATGGCCAATGGCCTGTTTTTTCTTATTTTTATTTTTTTTGGATCTTTTATATTTATTTACCAAAAAATACTTCTGTAATGAAATACTTTTTATATAATGAAATGATGAAATTTATTTTGGATTAAATGATAAAATTTATTATGGATGAATGATGAAATTTATTTATGAATTTTTTATTTTAATTTTATAAATTATAAATATAAATATTAAAAATATATAATAATTTATATTTTTTAAAAAATAATTTAAAAATATATAATAACCTATATTTTTTAAAAATAATTTATGATGTAATTATTTGCAATAAAAATTTTTCATCATAAATAAATTTTTATTTGCAATGAAAATTTTTCATTGCAAAAAAAATATTTATGATGGAATATTTCTATCATAAATAATTTATTTTTTTGACGAAAAGTTTTCATCATAAATAATTTTTTATTTATGATGTAAATATTTTATCAAAAAAAAATTTATTTATGATGAAAAATTTTTGGTTTCATTGTAAAAATTTTCATCATAAATAATTTAATGAATAAAAAAAAATTTGACAAAAATTTTTTATCGTAAAAAAATTTTATTAGCAATGAAAATTAGTTTTTCATTGCTAATTATTATTTATGATCCTAATTTTTATAATAAAAAATTAATGATGGAAATTTTATCGCTAATAATTATTAGCGATGAAAATTGGTTATTTGCAATGAATATATTGCACCGTAAAAAATAGGTTTTATTGTAGTAATACCAGTCTAGAAGGATTAATGATTATTTAGATTCTAGATCACGACAGATTGCGGTAAGAATTTTAAGTTGTATTTATTAAGTTGTTATAGAATCTGATATGTATATTATAACTAATGTATTTGTAAACTATATAGGCGGATTACATAAAGTACGTCATTGCACAGCATGGCGATGACTTGTTCACTCGGCCCATCTTTAATCTTGACGAATGGCTCAGGGTCACCAAAGGGGTGAGTAGGTGCCAGATCATAGGATTCGGTCATAGCTTTGATCATCTAGTGGCTCGATACTCTTTGACATCCTCATAGGCCTCGACATCCCTAACTTGGAGCGATGTCTATATGGAGGAGGTTGTGCAGAGGCTTTTGAGCCTGCAATCTTAGAGCTTTCAGGATACCGTCTGTGATACGATCGTAGAGATTTTTCAGGATCCATAATTGCACGATTAGTAGGGCTCGTTGTCTCAACCATCACATCAAATAATTTTATTAGTAAATTTTTTTTATTTATTTTAAATTTTCATATTTAGAAGCTTCACATATTTAAGCTTGAGTCGAGAAAGAGGATTTAGGGGTTAAAAATTCAATCTAACCATCTAATTGATAGGTCAGGGATGTCTATAGTTGCACATCATTGAATGAAATGTGTAGGAATAATTTATTCGAGAATCGAACAAATATATCGAAAGATACACCTTCTTATCAAAACTTATTAATAATATATATATATTTTTTATTTTTGAATGTTGGAATATCCGGCTCTTATCCATCAGCTGCTGGAGAGGAGCAAGAAAATAAAAATGAGGACAAGAAGGAGGATTTGCACTGATGTATTATATTTTTTTTGATACTGCTTGTAAAATTATATAATTTATATTTTTAATAAAATATAATTAATTTTTTATTTATAATTATCATATTATTTTTGGATTTTAATTGTAACAGATGTTAGGAACTATAATTGATTGTGATTAAAATAGGTTTAAAAAAATATTATTATATTTTTTTAAAAAAAATAAAATTAACTATTACCAATGGTATTAGCGATGAGTTTTTTCATCGCTAATACTTAAAAAATATTATTATAAATTTTTAAAAAAATAAAATTAACTATTACCAATGGTATTAGTGACAATAATAGCCGTTGCTAATACTTACAAAAATATTATTATAGATTTAAAAAAAATAAAATTAACTATTATCGATTGAATTAGAGACGGCTTCAACCATCGTTAATATTATCAGCGAGAGCATTATTGACAAAAAAAGTCATTGCTATTTTTTTTAATTTATTTTTAAATTTAATTTAAAAATAAAAAAATAAATAGTGATGAAAATTAGCAGTCGCTAATACCGTTAGTAATAGTGTGTATTAGTGATGGTTAGTAATAGTGTGTATTAGTGATGGTTAGCATTTCTATCACTAACAATGGCAATTAGCGATCAGGATTGTTCCGACCATCAATTAGCGATAGTATTCCATTGTTAATACTATTATCGATGGCAATCCTACTATTAGCGACGGCATTTGACCGTCGCCAATAGTAAAATTTCTTGTAGTATACCCATGATTAATTAGTTTGATCTATAGGCATAGGCATGACTAATAATCTTGATTATAGGATAATGGGCAAATCTCAATGGCCTGTCAGATCATGGTCTCGTAAGCCCAAACAAGCTATTAGATTTAGACATAACAACCTACGATTCACTCTCCATATAAAAGAGGTAATAAGGAGATTCTTAGGTAAGACCAAATTCCGAACTGAAATCCAATACCTCACTCCTACTTGTCTTTCTTCCTCTTTCGACTGTTTCCTAGATTCTTGCTGATTTAATCATCGGAGGGTGTCCCACCAGACATTCTCCGATGAGAGAATTTTCTTTATAGATTTTCTGATCATGGAGGATAGCTCGTTTCTACTGATGCATCTAACCAACTTCTCGATGCATCGCCACCGGAGTCCAGCGGCAACAAAACAATGTTCTTGGTCCATCGTCTAAGATAATTTCTTCTAAGATTGCATAGTCTGCAGACAAGTGTTGCAGCAAGGTCCTTCGAGCTTGGAGTTGTTTCCCACAAATTTTTGATCAGATTATCAATGTCAGGATGTTCCTAAGGTTTTCAAATCTAGATGGCCTTGGTAGGGTACTTCTCTTCTAGACCCGGGAGGAAAAGGATAATAGCGAGAGTACATGGTCGGAAGTCATCCTCACCAATGGGCAGGTGACTGGAAAATCATTGTGCCATTTAATACTGACAAAACAATGATCTAAGCTTTCCAGGCTCAACTTCTCTTAGAACTTCGGTCCAAGAAATTTGGCAATCACGTAGATAGCTCATCGTTCACAAACACCATCATACTTGGCATCCGAGAAAACCACTTCCTCTGAGATCTCCTCTTGTATTCGTGCAATTTGCTCCTCAAACAACTTATAAGACCCATTTACTTCTTCTTCCCTATGTAACATGGGCCCATGTTCTTTTTGGTCTAATTGCCTTACACCATCCCCATCCGTTGCACCGGACTCCATGTCTACATCCTTGTTTTTGTTGGACTCACCGCCGAACACCGTTGGCTTGACGATGCTTCTCTTGTGGCTTCTCCCCTTGCTTCTCTCTTGACTTCTCCATCTTGCACCTGGCTCTTCTTCGCAAAATGCATCAACGTTAATGTTTCAACTCTTCTTAGTATTCAATTGCTGCCACCATGGTTCTCACATACAACTAATTAAAAAGAAGGGCTGATATTCCAGTTCTTTAAGGGTCAGTGGCCTTTATCTATTTCAGATTTGAGAGCATAAAAGCTTACCAATGTTGCCTAATGATCCAACATTAACTTATTTATGGTGAAGCCCTACGTAAAGATCTTATGATGGCTTCAAATGTTTAGATAGCTAGAGATGTAGGTTTTCCACATGTGAATCTGAATATGCAATTCTTGCATCCAAAACTCACACAATCCAGTTTTTCCAGTTCAACCATACTGAAGTCTTTGCACACGCAAAGGTTTTGGCATTGAGACTCGGTTTTGTAACGTGAAAACGAATCCATATACGTGAGGAGGTCTCATGGTCATAACGTCATTCTCCAAGCTTGAAGTTACGTACATGCGATGGTACCATATTTAGACCTTTAATTTTTTTTTCTGTTTTGTTTCATGACTTCGCATTACATAAGAGAAATATGTGATTATTTTATAATGCCTTCTTCATTTGTTACACTCAATTAATTGTCTACAAACATGTCCTTCCCATGGACTTTAATACCGGTCTTTGCAATTAGTTGGCCTGAAAAACGTAAGCCATAATTGAGCAAAATCATTGACTATATTATTATAGGACTGATATATGATTTATATATTTTATCATTCATCTTTCACTCTTACAAGGTGGTTGTTAGGTGCCAACAAGGATCGAGAGGAATCTAAACATGTTTCTAAGTAGCACTTGCAATTGTTCTCCACATTTAGCTTGGCTTAAAAAGTGCTTAATTATAACTTTTCTAGTCATTATTGTAGGTAAATTCTGGTTCGGATTCAAGTCTCTTTCCCAACAAAATTATCATGTAGTTGTTCGCTAGCAAACTGTTGGGTTCAGAGAATCATATGGCAAGTAGGTTCTCTGAGAGGAGCTTGATTCCTTGAATATTCTCCTATCTTGCCTAACTTTATTGAAATAAACTCGCAACTTTGGCACAGACATCAAAACTCCCACGTGAATGGGTAGGGGATGAGATTGTGCTTGTGGTGGAGATAGTCCGTCTGATTCCGGTTGATTTAGATAACAATGTTGAACTCTAGCTTTGAGAGAGTGTGATATATTTGTGTTTATGACTTTCCACAACCTAGTCACTGGGAAAATAGGCAAAATGATGTATGAAAATGAATAGTGCCGAGTAAAACTGGCTCTGAAATATATGTTTTTATTTGTTCGTAGTTCCATCATTCAGAACTCAAAGATAGCAACACGCACAAGCAGCTTCCTTTTAATGTTCTGTAACACCAGTATTTCATGTATTTTTATGTTCTTTATCTGAGTAGGTGCAGCGAACCACAAAAGAAGTGGTAAAGGCTGCAAAGTTGAACATATGGAAGTCAAAGGAAACAGTGGCAAAGAAGTCTTGTTTTTGATGAACCAGGATTATATCAACCAGAAATGACACTCGGTAGTAAAGTAAAACCATTAGCTGAAACGGACAATGGAGAGAGCACAATGTTCCATCAAGATAGGTTACATGACAAAATCTATGTACCGCTTTCAGCAATTCCTTCATGTTCAGAATCGTAAAATATGGGAATTTGGTGTTGCTTTTAAATGCTTATACCTATTTGCTTTGGTCTGGCAGTGGACCCTTTCTGTTCATCGAACTTTAGTAGAACTTCCCTTTTTTTTTTTTTTTTTCTGAGATAAGGGACTTTAGTAGAGCTTTAGCTGTGTTATTTATTGCAGCAAAAGCTTGTCTATTTTTGGAACTTTAGCGGCATCTTTCTCCATCTTTAACGAATGTGTTGGCCACCACTAAAGATCAATTCTGTCAGAGGGACCTGTTGGATGGGACGGAAATGCAATTGGTGCTGGATGATTTTTACCTACAGTGGCCTGAGGATTTTTATAAACAGCACCAAACTATGCAAAAGAGAAAAAGACGAAAGAAATATAATTATTAAAACAAGAAGAAGAAGAGAGAGAGATGCATTCTTACTCAGCAATTGTTCATAATGAAATATATTTCTGTCAATATTTCTGTAGAATATCTTATTTTACTATCATTTTTATAAAAATATATTTGAAATTAATATGTACTATAGCAGATTATGCATCTAGTTGGATGGCTGTTGTAGTCATCCTCTCTGTCTCTCAAAAGCAGCTTTTTCTGCTATTCACTGATTATAGTGTCTTGGAAAACTCTATGCCAAAGATACATAATTATTGACAAATAAATTATCGGCATCCATCTTTATCTTGGTAGATTTATTTAAGAACTATGAATCGAGAAAAATACAAAACAGATGCTAATGCTATATGATGAAGTCATTTGGTTGGACATGGATCTTCTGCAGTGCAACATTTGCACCGTAGAGTTTGGTACAATATCTAATATCTGTCATCAAAAAGATAGATGGTCAATAAATAAAATACTCTTGTATGTTATATATGATATATTTTATTTGATAATGGTTTATCTCTCGGAAACAGTCATCAAACATACCAAGCTCCAAGGTGCAAATAGCAAACTGCAAAGGATGTTGGGACCATTTGGTCGTCTTCGTCTAAAAGAGGTATCACCAGCCAGCACTAGAATTCATGGGCCATGACAAATAGTTAGATGAGACGTACCATCATAGACATTGGAAACTGCATGACTCCATCTGAGGTGACACATGGACCCATGAACAAACCAACAAATATATGCCACATCAACATGCATGACTCTGTTCCGTCCTAACAAAGACAATTGAGTTACTCGGACCAAAATAAGCAAACGAAGAGTACAATACTCTCCACTTTGAGTAGATGAATTAATACAAACATGACTTTAGGGTTCATGTTGGACCACTATCTTCATGCCAATGCCATTGATGAAAAGGCCACTAGAATCAACTTCACAGTCCGTAACTCAAATTTCAACTGCATTAATGATCGTGTTCCGATTCATGGTGGAGCTTATTAGGTAGCCATAATATTTCAAGTACGGTGCAATACAGGAACAGATAGTATAGTATCGATCGAATTAACAACATCATATTTTCTACCAAAAAAATTAGCATCATACTGCCATCGTCTATAAAATCACAACCGACCATCTTTATCTTGGCCTGCAGGACTAACCTAACTCTATTGCTGGTCTTTTTGGGGCAGACAAGGCGATGAAGCTTGAACCAATTATCATCAACATTTTTGCAATGATGCTGCCGCTCTCATCGTACCTAAACCTCGAGACAAACTGCAAAAGGTTGTCCAAAATAAAACCTCTGACATGGCCATATTTGTCTTTGCAGAAGACATGTTGATCAATATATTTTGGTCCGAGTTATGGTTGGAAATATATTAGCAGTGGTGGAGACGAAGAAAAAAATATTATCGATACCAAATGCATCCATCAGTGGTGTATCACAAAAATAATCCAAGATAAGATGAGCTGGGCGACAATCAAAGGTGAATGAGATTCATAGAAATTAAACAAAAAAAAAAAAAATCTAATTGGCGTGGTATACCTCCGTTTTTTCAGCCAATTAGGTTCCGTTGTCGGTGGTCAAATGTCCCTCCACCTTTGCGTGTACCCTCTTTGTGCGCCGCGGATGCTCTCTCCCGTCTCGTCACGAGAACAGCATGGAACATTATGATTGGCGGATAGAATGGGGCCCACCATGAAAATCGAGTCGGAGAAAGGTCTGGACCATTTGAGCTGTGGGGTCACAGCTTTCATGGAAGTTGATCGTGATATCATGGCAAGGGGGACGAAGCTAGTCCATTATATTGGTGTGCCTTCAACTTTAAGACCGTGGAATACTGAGTGTACTACCTTCGTGCACTTAAAACCAAGAGTTCATGGACCACACATCCACATCGTTTATGAGGGGGACAGGACACATAGCAAAAGCTTGGGGTTTTCGTCCTGCTGTCTGTCTCTTATCAGCCAGCATCTAATCTTTTTCGGATGACATGGCGGTGTCTGATTGGTCAAGTGTTTGCTTTATTGGACTAATTGGACGGTCGAGATTTCGACCGTCAAATACTAGAGGACTCATGCTTCACGGAAAGTAAACCAAGTTAAACCACGAAGCGAGTCAAGTGCCAAATTCTAATTCCGTGCACCACCAAATTATCTCCAGGCACGGCCCACGACCCGACCCCCAACCCTCCGAACTCCGTGGTCCCCAGCGTTGTAACCATAAACCACGGGGCATCGCATCCCCCCCGTCCATCGTACTTCCCCTCTACCATCATACACGTGGAGTCACGTGCCTTCTGATAGCGATCTCCCCTGGTCCCCCAACCCTCATCACCACCAACTCTCCCTCTGATCTTAATAATCTCGATAGTTAACAGGATCAAAATTAATTCCTAATTGCATATTAATTCGACCGGTCGCTGTTGCTGGGATTCCGTTCCTTCCAATTAAACTATCCCACGCCCCTTATCCAAGGGGTTCCAGTTCCTAGATTAATTTGTCCCCCGGCGCCAACCCCGTGCTAATCGCCCATCATTATCGCATCATTACCGGGGAGCCATGGGAGGCATAACGCCCCCTCTATTTAAAATGTTTTAAAAAATTCGCAAATATGACGTCATATGTCGTGTCGCCACCCGCAAAGCCACTCGGACGTCCCCCGTTGGCACATCAACCCCGTGTAGGATCCTCAAGGGTTTACGGCGAAACTCGTCGATATCTGGTTGGTTGGGCGGGACGGGGGAGTGAGGTGGTGTGGAATGGGGTTCGGAGTCCGGTAACCTAAAATTAAATGAAGCTTGGCGTCCGGGGGGAGGGCTTTGGTTAAAGTTGAGTGGGTTGGGACATGCATGCCGTCTGCGTGTGGGCTGTCAGAGGGGGTTGGTTCGGAGCCCGTGTCCGCCCGGGCCGGACTTGTCCAACGGGCGGGGGCAGCCGGTGGGGCCCGCGCCTTGCGCCGTAGCTGTCGCCTAGGGCGCGGACAACCGTGGGCCCCACCTCCTCGGGAGCGGATATCTCGAGCCACAACGTTCCGTTTCTCACACTAGCACCTACAACTTTTCCCCCACTTCTACACCCAACCACCAACTGAACCTTATCTTGTTCGGCGTGCCGCGCTTTTTGAGCCATAAGAGTTACCGTGTGGTGCTTTTTCTGTTGCATTTCTCGAAGGAACGGCCGTTACAACTTCATAGTAACGGTGGTAATGGTTTAGAAGTGATGGATTTTACTAATTGCCTTTCTTTCTGTTGCAATGGATGTTTAGTAATAAAATTTAGGGTCGTTCGTAATTCAGTTTTAGATCAAAAATTAATTTAAATTAAACTAAATAATTGAATCAAAATTGCATCAGATATATTTTGATTTGATTTTTAATTTTAATTTTTTAAAAAATTAATTTTTAATTTAATTTGATTAAAAATTAAAAAAAATTTAAAAATTAAATAAAAAATCAAAGTCATAATTTATATTATATTATTTATTATGTTGAAAACTTGTTAGTTATATAGTTGGTTAATTGAATATTTAGATTTAATTTATTATGATCTTGACTGTTTATTTGTATTATAGATGATGTAGTCTTTTATATATTATATTTTATTTATTATTATTTTATAATTTATTAATTATCAATATATTATTATTTATTAATTTTTAATATAAAAAATTATCATTTAATAAATTTAATAGAATCTAATTAAATATAATATAGTAAACTAATAATAAATCGATAATAATTATTTAAATATATTATATTAAAAATAAATAATTAAAAATAAAAAATTAAAAAAAATTGAATAACTGAATTAAATCAATATTTTTGCTTTGGTTTTTTTATATTTAGATCAATTTTTGATTTTTTTATTATTTAATTTTTAGATTGATTCAGAATGAACTGGATTGATTAAAATCGAACGAACAAACCTAATAGAATCAGAATTACTTCAAACCTTACGAAACTAAGAAATATTATAGTGTGCTGGCAGCGAGAAAAGAATACTGCTGTTATTTTGCCATCATTTATAAACAGTTCAAAAACACTGTTTCCGTTACAGTGGTTTGTTTTATTCATACGGCGTTCGACGGTAAAGGGAGGCGGCCAAGTCGCTAGAGACGTGCCGGAGGGGCAACCGTGCTTCCCCCGTGGGCCCATTTTTGAATGTACCGGCGGTCCCCGACTTGTGACAGCGGTAAACGTGCAACCCCGCACGTCTGGAGACCCGGAAGGCGACATATCTCATGCCTTCTCGCACGTGCTACAAGCCGCTCGGGGCTGGAGCAAAACGGACTTGAATCAGCTGTCCTGATGATACAGAGAACAGTTTAAGCGATGACGTGGCGAGCTCTGAGTAGTCTTGAATCCAATCTAACCATTGACAAACCGTACGTCCGCAAGAAATTGGGTTTGCTGTTAATAACGAAACAGGCAAAACCCCGGCTGAACGTAACAAGGGCGTTGCGTCGGACGAGAGCGTTACGGCTTCACATGAGTCCGTTCCTGAGTTCGGGGTATGCTCTCGGGAACCCGCGTTCGGCGGGGACGGGTGGGTGAGCAATAATGACGGTGGGGCCCGTAAACAGCCAATGTGATTCCGACACGCGTCCCGTCAATGGATGTGACTTGACGACCGACGCAGCAGGAAAAAGGAAACCATGGTTGCGAAATAAATAATTAAATATTAACAATTTTAGGAATAAAAAATTAGGTTTGAAAGCCCTGCCTGTTCATGGAGCGACAAAGGCCCTTCGCGAGACAAACGGATGTGTATTGACGCCGTGAACTGTTTCCATTCCAGGAAGCAGGGTTCGGTCTCACGGACGTTGCAACATCATAACGGTTTTTCGTTCTTCCATTCATGGTGCTTAGGAGGATGCTTAACCCACGGCCTACTGTTACCAGATCATCAACAACGAAACTACATGACATTTATATCACTCATCCATTTTTACAAACCTTGCTATGATCTATTCTTTAGCACTGCTTTAACAAATAAAAATAAAATTAATTATATAAAAAAAATTAGATTAATTTAAAAAAATTATTTTTTAAATTTTAATTTAATATAATTATATTATTTAACTCTAAGATATATTTAATTCAAAATTTGATTATAAATTTTATCCATGACAGTATTATCATATAATATCAAATAAACTATTTATATAATAGAAAGAGATGCAGAAGATGAGATAACATGATAATTCTATCATGATAGCTTGATATAATCAATAGTTAAGGTTTGAATCGAATAAATTTAAAAATTAGATGATTTAATTATTTTAAATTAAAAATTAAAATAAAATTAAAAAAATTAAATAATTCAATTTTTTATATAATTAAATTTTAAAAATATTATATTATAAGAAAAATTAAAATATTATCAACTAGTCAGTAAATACTAAATTAATAAATAATACATACTATTTAGTAGCTATTATTCCTGTTATGTTTGTAAATAAAAAATTTAAATGGTATGAACGGATTTTATAGCAGGTGTTAGATTTTTAGTTAATAAATAATATTTTTTTTCTTTCCAATAAATAAGAATCGAAATTGATTGATATAATAATCACAGTTTAAAACTAATTTACAAGGATGAATAGTTAAAATGAGCATAGTGGTGGAAAATAATAACTAAAAATGGTCATCATAGTTCAGAGCGCATAATATCTACGTACACCGTATGTTTTTAGAGACCATTACGCGAGTTGTTAAGCATTATGGCGGCCGTTAAGATTGGGCTGAGCAAGCCCGCATGAAGTTTGCCAAGCGTCGAGACCGTAACGGCGTGCCGTTACGACAGGACCGGGTGGTGGGGGATTGACCGTGGTTGAAATAATTGCATGGTGGGTTTTTGACCCGGGTTAAGGCCCTGCGCACCCCCCAGTCCGACGACTGTACCACGCCCGCGCTGGCAGCTGGACGACTTGCCCCTCTCTTGGCTCACAGGGAGCTCGCCTCTTTATCTCCCCCACTCCAATCTTCCCCCTAAAAAACAAAAGGAAAACAAAAGCCACGGTAGAGGGAAGTGAGCCGAAGGCGGGGGAAAACTCGAGGTGCTTGGAAGGCGTTTGAAAGCGATCGGAGATAATTCCAGAATTTGTATGAAGAATTCTTCGAATTGATTTCTTGGGGTTAGGGCCCGTTTTCGGCTTCGGTCTTGGTGGATTTGGGGGTTTTGGAGGTGGTTGGGAGTTGGATTTGGGGTTTAAGTTGGATCAGTGGAGGAAGAGAGATCTGGGGATTGGGAGAGGATTTTGATGGCGTCGTCGGAGGTGTCGGTGGTGAAGGGAAGTAATGGAAGAGGGGAGAGCTTCTCGTCCGGGTGCAGCGGGACCAACGAGGGCGGCGGCGTGGTGGTGGAGGCTGGCCAGGGGTTCGTAGCTGCTCCGGTGGCTGGGAAAGGTGGGATCCGGATGGATCTCCAGCTGTGGCCGGAGGAAACTGGGTGTTGGCATTCATCTGGGTTTTTGTGTTGATTTTTGGTTTTGTTTTTGTTCCAGAGTCGGAGGATGCTTTGTATACCGAGCTCTGGCATGCGTGTGCCGGGCCTCTGGTGACGGTTCCTCGCGTGGGGGAGAGGGTCTTCTACTTCCCCCAGGGGCATATAGAACAAGTAAGCCTTCTCACCCCTCGAAGAAGCTCCGTTCCTTTTGAATTCCTCACTTTCCCTCTCGAAATTTAGGATTTTACGGTTTTTCTTCTCGTCCTCGTGGGATTTGTATACTTGATTTTGTGCCGTAGAGTGCTTTCGCATAGGTTTTCCCCCAATCTGAGATTTTGCTGGTTGTTTTGGTGAACTAGGTTGAGGCTTCGACGAATCAGGTAGCGGACCAGCAGATGCCCGTCTACAACCTTCCGTCTAAGATACTTTGCCGGGTGATCAACGTGCAGTTGAAGGTAATCCGCTTCAACTTTCTGGCTTTGTGAAAATTTTGATTTTTTAATATCTTTTCGTGATTGCCGTGTGGTTCCTTTCGTTTAATAGGCCGAGCCGGACACAGATGAGGTGTTTGCCCAAGTCACTTTGCTCCCCGAAAAGGTGCTGCTTCGTAATCTAAGCGCCTTCTATCTTTACCTTCGATCTATCTATGGTTAAAATTTGCTGAATTTTTAAGAAGAAACTAAGTATTTTGGGCGTTTTTACCCTTAAATATATGGTATCAGCAAGATGAGAACGCGGTGGAGAAGGAGACGTTGCCGCCCGCACCGCCACGGCCTCGTGTGCACTCTTTCTGTAAGACCCTGACAGCATCGGATACCAGCACCCATGGTGGGTTCTCGGTGCTGAGAAGGCACGCCGATGAGTGCCTCCCTCCCCTGGTAAGGGTTTCAGTCTTGTTTGATTTTGTCATGATTGATGAGGCTTTTGGATTTTGGAGAGTGAGGGTTTTTCAATTTAGTCTCTTCTTTTTATTATCAGGATATGTGCCGGCAGCCACCGACTCAAGAGCTGGTGGCAAAGGATTTGCATGGGGTCGAGTGGCGCTTCCGTCACATTTTTCGGGGTAATCCATGCCTGTTGCTTTATTATTTATCTTAATATCCTGTAATAAAAGGAATTTCTTCAATCACGCACTTTTCCTATGGTAGCTTTGGGATCCATATGGGTTATTTTAAGAGTATTCTCATAGACTTGGATTTTTGCTCCTTTTGCTTGGATTGTTGGTTATTTCTTCCAATTGTTGGATGCAAGGTTTTGTTTTGTGGGCTTCACCGGTCTAGTGGTACCTCCCTTGCTTGGAACTCTCTTGTAGAGATTATGAGTTGAGCTTATTAGCGACCTAATGCTAAATTTGTTCTTTGGGCAATCCTCTTATTTACCTTTTCTTTACGTGATATTTCATGATGATTGCGAATCATGAATCCTCTCCAAGTATCTTTTATAGGAGATACTAAGTGCCGAAAATGAGTGGTGTGCTGATTTATCTGTATTTTTTGGAACTGGATAACCTGAAAATGAAGTCGTTTTGCATGATGGGATGGTTCTCTATTTTATCTGGCTGTTATTGGTATTTAAGGAGTATATTTAACTACCACTAGCATGGTTATATTCAGATGTGTATGTTGTGATCCTGTCTTTGGTTTCTGAAACTCTAGGTCAACCAAGGAGACACCTGCTCCAGAGTGGTTGGAGTGTCTTTGTTAGTTCCAAAAGGCTTGTTGCTGGGGATGCTTTCATTTTCTTGAGGTCTGTTATCTCCATTGTCTTTGGTCGATGCTAATATTAGCTTATTTTTCATTTTTTGACACCAAGTGTTGTGTGGCTGGCAGAGGTGAGAATGGTGAACTACGTGTTGGAGTGAGACGTGCGATGAGACAACAGACAAATGTTCCCTCTTCAGTCATATCCAGTCACAGCATGCACCTAGGCGTTCTAGCAACTGCATGGCATGCTGTCAACACAGGGACTATGTTCACAGTCTACTATAAACCAAGGTCTGTAGCCAGTGCTTTGTAGTTCACACATAATGTCATATGCAAGATGGCAAGCTTGTCATATTTCTGCCAGTGTTTTTAAGGACGGAATGTACTTGTATTTCACAGGATATCACATGACTTCTAACTGGCATTTTTATTGATCATGGTTTATTAATTTTGAGTTCATTTATCACAGGACAAGCCCTTCTGAATTCATTGTTCCATATGATCTATATATGGAATCCCTCAAGAACAACCATTCCATAGGAATGAGGTTCAAAATGAGATTTGAAGGTGAAGAGGCCCCAGAACAGAGGTATAAACAGTTTTCCTTCATGAACTAAGGCAAATGATTTCTACCAGTTCAAAGACCAATTTGGTCCAGAAAGTGTATATTTTATCTAATCTGTGGCCTTTGAAATTATGTCAGGTTCACTGGAACCATTGTTGGCATAGAAGATGCAGATCCAAACAGGTGGCCTGGATCAAAATGGAGATGTCTTAAGGTAAAATTACTCTAGATTTATGTTGTTTTGTAATTATTCTGTTCAATGGAATCGATATCTGTTTCTCATTTTAGGTGCGATGGGATGAGACCTCTTCAATTCCTCGTCCGGAGAGAGTTTCTCCTTGGAAAACTGAACCTGCTTTGACCCCCCCTCCAATTAATCCCCTGCCAATGCCTAGACCTAAGAGGCCCCGATCAAATGTTATGCCATGCTCACCTGATTCATCTGTTCTTACAAAAGAAGGTACGTTATGCATGTGTTGTTTACAGAATTTAAGACATCATGATCGCTTTCATCCTGAGCTCGACTTTGACATATTTTTCTGTCAGCTGCATCTAAAGTCAACATAGACCCTTCCCATTCACATGGTACTCCAAGGGTCTTGCAAGGTCAAGAAGTGATGACCTTGAGAAGCAGTTTTGCTGAAAATAGCAAGTCAGACACTGTACAGAAGCCCATTATGTGGTCTTCATCGTGTGATGAAGAGAAAACTGATATTTCTGTTCAGAGAAGATTGGGATCAGAAAAATGGATGCAAATGGTACGGCATGAACCAAATTATATGGATTTGTTGTCAGGGTTTTGGCCGACTCATGATTCACATGGATTCAACTCAACATTATTTGAAAAAAATCCTGGTGACCCCCATCTTTTGAAGAGCTATTTTCAAGATCCAGAAGGAAGTCGCAATTTGCTTCCAGGCCAGTTGTCTTTAATGCCTCCAAATTCATCTCACGCTTCAACTGAGCCTAACTTGAAAATGACTGCACAACCTGGTGAACAATCTTATCAGAAAACTGCAAATATTAGGTACCTAGGGCAGGTAGGCTATTCTGCACTGCCAGGTCTGGGAATTGAACAACACTCTCCAAACTGTTTGGCACATTTGCTGCCAACTTCATTAATGGAGAACCCCTCACAACCCAGGATGATGAAGCCTCAACCCTCTGTTGCAGCAGAAAATGATGTGGTAAAACCCAAAGTCAGTGGCAACTACAAGCTCTTTGGTTTTCATCTTAATAGCAACCCAGCAGCATCGGAAATGGTAACATCACAGGAAATGAATGGTTCAACCCATGAGCCACAGCCACACGGTCATGCCACTGCATCATTGGACCAGCTACAGGTCATAGAGGCTAACAAATATTCTGAGCCGTCCAAAGTTATAAAGTCAGCTGAGCTTACTCAGGTAGGTAGTGAGCTGGAGAAAAATTTTCAGCCTTGCCCACAGACTTCTAAAGACATGCAGAGCAAGCACAGTGGTTCGACGAGAAGTTGCACAAAGGTTATTTGTTCTATGCTCTCATTTGCCATGCATGCTTGCTGATTATGTGGTTCCTTTTAGCTGTCACTGTTGTATTCCTTTGTTGCTATTTGATTAAATATTAGTTAAATTGATGCGGCTACAATTTGGAATTATATGATATGGTAATTTTAGAATGACCAAGTAGTGGTGAGTTTTAAAGAATTGCCAGAGTGGAATGGTTTATAGGGATAAGATTTTCAGATGGTTCAGTCAGGAAGGTTATTGTATCTTATCGAAATCATGTTCCACATTATTTTTCTTTTTTATGGACATTAAATCTAACTGCTTACATTGCTTTAAGTCTCTCTAAATAATCAAATGCTTTTGTTGATAAATTGGATTTCTCAGTTTTGTTGATTATTTTGAGCAATTCTTTGTGAAACATATTTTGGTTTAACCCCAAAAATGACTGGTTCATGTGAAACAACATTCCAAATTTGGTGGAGACCAAAAAGCTTTTTTATTTTTTCCAGCAACCAAATCCTTCGGTGTGTTTTGACCAGTTCATCTGAGACGTTTCTGTTTAGTGGATCACCGTAGCAAAACCGAACCCAAATTTCATATCATGATAATTGTGGGACAGGTATTGTTGTAACTAGGGATTTTTTTCTCCTACTTGTTGACATCCGAGAGAATGTCAGAAAAATTGTGTATTACTGTTCGATCTTGAATTCATTGAGTGTCACATTTTTTCGGATTCACTGAATGGGACTAAACCCTTGGGGACGATTGTATTTTTGTTTCAGGTGCATAAGCAGGGAATTGCTCTTGGGAGATCTGTGGACCTTACAAAGTTCAATGGCTACGATGAATTGTTTGCGGAGTTAGATCAGATGTTTGAATTTCAGGGTGAATTGATGTCTCCCAACAAAAATTGGCTGGTTGTGTATACGGATAATGAGGGTGATATGATGCTCGTTGGAGATGATCCTTGGCAGTAAGTACTTTTGACACACTCTTAACTTTGTATATATGCTGTAACTTTGACTTGCAACTTGACTTACCTTTTCATGTGCAAACAGTGAATTCTGCAGCATGGTTCGTAAGATCTTCATCTACACACGAGAGGAGGTCCAGAGGATGAATCCAGGAACGCTAACCTCCAGAGGTGAAGAGAGTCCAGCTACTTCCGAGGAAAGAACAGCTGCTAAAGAAAGGAAGGGCCAAGCGCCTGCATCTTCATCTCATCCAAAGAGCTGCTAGCTCTGGAATTGGCACCGTGAGTGGCACGTGGCTCTCTTTTTCCCTAGGTTATCAATGGGAAACTGTGTTGATAGCTATATACGGTAACGATCTTCGGGGCTCTCTTTTGCACTAGGTCATCAATGGGAAACTCTGTTGATAGCTAAACATCTTCCGAAATAGAGAGCCATGGTTTTTGTATCATCTCTGGTTATTTATATTGAATCAGCGTCTTTGCTAGAGATAAGTGGTTTGTCTTAACTACGATACAATCGGTGCCAGCAGGCAATCCTATTCTTAGCATGATATTCCTTTGGTAGCTATGTCCAAGAATACCTTCTTCTTTTTTCAAAAAAGTTCCGTTACAGATAATATTCTCTGTTCATGAGGATGATGATTATGATAATAATATATCGTAACAGATTGTTCTTTCCCTTGAATGCGAAGCATTCTATTCTATTTTCATTTGGAGCATCATGACAGAGAGGAATTCCTCGTCTGCCTGTGGTCTTGTGCAGGTATTTTTGAAGAAGATGGGATATCATCGTTGGGACAAGCTTTTGAGAGGTGGGGCCCGACAGGAGGTATTGGAATATAGGATGTGAAATGGGAAGAAGGCCCCATCTTACTTTTATTGGTGGCGTTTGTCCAGGAGGCTGGGGCAACGCAACTGCTTCACGGTTTTGGTTGTATGATGAATTTTGCTCGGAAAATTTGTCCGCCTCCTATCAAATATATATATATCCTGAAGAAAGGTCGGGGGTATCTTGGTCTTAATCTACCATGTAAATATCTATTGTCAGCCTATCAAATTAACAATTTTAATGCATCCCAAACTGGTTTGTTTTGTTTCCTTTTAGCTGTTCGCTGTCATTGGAGCTTTTTGTCTTGTTCTTCGTCTCCCCCCCCCCCCCCCCCCCCCCTTTTTTTTTTTTGGGTGAAGCGGCAGGCACGGTTTGAACCCCGACCTGAACAAGCACATGATGTTGAACTGATATAAAATCATACATCGCTGTGCAATATTGATAATTCATGTTAACTCACAGTAATTTCTATCTTGGAGACCTGCTCACGCTCTAACTTTAGAAAGTTCATTATGCTTGAGCATTGGGGTTTATCATGGTCGGATATCGGTCAGTTAATTCTTTTACGGTTCATTTGGTTCGTGAGTAAAATAGAAGTTGGAATGGGAATTGGAGTCGCGGTATTGCTCAGCATGTTTGGCTCGTGATTAGAACGGTGATTGAAATTGGAAAGGGACCCCAAAGATTAGGTTTTGGGGGATTAGAATGTTGTTACATCCTTTTGAAATTGTAGTGTATTTATTTTCATCTCAATTCTGGAGTCCCACTCCCTCCAGCCAGACATGCCTTCAGCCACTTTTGGCTAAATCGTCTGAAGGTTGGGTGCCTGTCGGTTGGTTAGGTCAGTGCACCCCGATGCAGGATACAAAGTTATGATCAGATGAGATAAGCTTGCACATCACTCTCTTGCTAATATTTGCAGCGTGAGACTTCGGAAAGTAGGCTCAAGGAGGTGACATCCGGATGCCTATGAATTTTCAATAATTCTTAAGTATTTGTTCTCGTGTTGCTCGTTGAACTTGTGTGACCGTCTGGTGCGCTTACGTGAAGTGGCTCCTTACGAGACCAACGGAAATCAATTCTTCCAAGCCTGTTTGCATCTCCCCCATCGAATGGCTTGCATTCCACTATTTCTCTGGTTCCATTTTATTGGATGGTGAAGAACTACGGTGGTGGACCAGATTTAACATGGGTGAGGTTTGATAGGTTCGGGGTCGGTGTTTGAAGTGGTTGGTTGTTGGGTCATGTTTATGATGGCTACAGTGACATACCTTGGATGAGATCATGTCTGATTTTTTTGGATGGCTTGTTTGGTGGGTCAGACTACAATCATTACTCCCCTGATCCGACATCCATGCCAACGACAAAAGAAAATGTGGGAACAAATGTTGCGGGGTGAAGTTGGTTCCAGAACTACCTTTCAATTACCCTTTCCTTATAATTCGATGAAACTATATATATATATATATATATATGGAAATACCCTCATATTATCTTTTTCTCTCTCATCTAAGAATGGTTGACCTAGTTCGAATCAGAATAAGTTCAGTTCGCCATTTTTCATTCGGGTGGATTGGAGCATGGGAACCTTTAAAGCTCGGGTCAGAGCCATTGTGATCGACTTTCTGAGTATGTGGTTATAATAATTATCTGAGTTCGTTGTGATCGTTGTTAAGTGCATTGACTCCGAAAGAGAATCATCTTTCAGGGAGTGGAGTAGCATAAGATATCTTAATATAGCAGCAGCAGATGCAGATAGAAGGATTTATTTATGACATTTTTAATCACTAAGATTCCACCGTATTGCCGATTCATCTGTGAGACCATCACCTTAAACAAATTATATGTAAGCGTGCCCACGGAGCTATCCCCCACGTGCCTTTAAAAAAGGTTTTTGACATTAAAGAAGATGAGATCAACAAAACAGATGGAGATGTTATTTTATTAAGTTATTAAATGAAAGTCATGTAGATGATTTAGAAGATGCTTGATGGATTGAAAAATAGTATTATAATATTGATATAAGAATAAAGATGATATCCAAAATTACTTTATTTATTATAGTATTATTTTAAAATTTTAAGAGGTGATGATTGAGCATAAATTTACATGATATAATCTTAGTGGATGAAACTAAGGTTGCGTTAATTCTTAAGTTGGAATTATGTAGTAGTGTATCAAAGTTTTAAGAAATTTTATGTGAAGTAGAACAAAGATATAATACAAGGAATGGCGGTTTTGTAAAATTAGAGATAGAGGTTGAGTGAAAACCGAACATCATGGAGTTTTTAAAAATGATTCTTCAATATTTAGGATCAATTATTTATCAAAAGATTAAAGATGATTAATTCATGGGATTAAATAGATTGGAGGAAACATAGAGGTGCAACTTGAATATCATACGGTTGCACTTATCAAGTTGAAGTGAGAATTTTATAATTAGCTATATTGCATAATATGGAGTGTTGGATTATAAAAAAATTAATAATATGTGTGTAAGATTAGTATTATTAAAGTAAGAATATTGAGATGGGTATATAGTAAGGTAGTATAAAAAATAAAATTATTTATAAAAAAAATTGGATTTCATTGATAATAAAAAGCTTTTGCTATGAGAACTTGGGGAAAAGAGTCCCCATCGTTGGTCCTTACTGCCTTTTCTCCTTTTCCAATCCAACATTGCCCAATTAAAACAAAAAGGAAGAGAGAGAGAATAAGCCAGCACGTGCGTGCTGGAAATACGGTGGAAAGGGAGGGCAAGTCCGAATAAGACTCATCTTCTACTTTGACGGAGGAGGATGAGTTTGAGGAGGATTTGATCCAAAGTGACCGCCAATTATACCTGTCCCAAGTTCTCTTCCTCACCTTAGTTCTCGATTTCCTATCATCAAACGTTGCTAAACCTTTTTTTCTTTCGATTTGTTTTATTTGTCGTCACCGTGGCTGCTGGAAATTAGGGCCAAATCTCATGAGAAACAAGGTAAATAACCTTTGAATACTTTACTAATCTTTCTCTCTACCATTCTTAGCCCATAAACCATTGATTCTGGCCAACAATTATCGGAATTTTTCAAAAAATTCAGCCTCTAAAATTCTCCTCTTTTTTTCCAAATTGTTCTTAATTTCTCGGCAGCGTCCTCACTATTTTCTCGCCACCATCTTCACGAAGAACTCTAAAAACCTCATCTTTTCCTTTATTTAAACCTCCTTCACGTTAGAAGCCACAGGCACCCTTCCCTTTGGCGAGCAGCCTCTCCCAAAAGCTCTCACGTCTCTCTCTCTCTCTCTCTCTCTTTTTTTTTCCCTCTTCTACCCTTTACTAAGGAATTTAAAGATGTTAAAAATAAGCTGATCGAATTCTAAAAAATAGATAAAATCTTTTAGCATGAATTATATATATATATATATATATATTATAATTTTTTTATATAATAAATAATATATTCTCCTACTTAGTTTTAAATTCTATTCTCCATAAATGAGAGATTATGTTAACATATTTACTATTGATTAATATCTAAATAGATTATATTTATTAAAATAGATTATGATCGGAAGATACAGTCCGTACTTGATTTAATAATTTATATTAAAAAAAGTCATTAAAAATTATATTATAAATTTTTAAGAATTAAGTATTAAATAGCTTATGATTCTATTGAGATGGATCGTAATCAGGAGATATGATTCATGCTCTAAGCGAATAAGTTATAGACACTAAATTTTTAAAATTTAAATTCTTATATTAAAAAAATTATCACAATCATGCTAAATTAAAGATAAATTCAAAATCCTAGAATACCTTTAATTAATTCTTAAATTTTAGTTAATTAATATTTACTTTCTTTTATTTTAATTTACTAAATCTAAATTAATTTTTTTAATCAATTTTTTTAATTTTTATTTTAAAAATTAATTAAAAATTTTATTTATAATTAAATTTAAACGTAGCTTACAATCTTCAAGAAAATCGACACCTGACTCACTATTATTCTAATTAATAGTAGGATCAGGTTTGATATTATCTTTGATGCTATAATGATAAGCATCAAATTTTTGATGCTATTGCCAAAAATTGTAGTATGGTTACTTTAATTTTCTAAAATAATTAAAAAAAATAATAAAAAATATTTTTAAAAAAAAATATTTTATTTTTTTAGTTGATTAATTCCTTCTTTTACACTCTTTTAATTTCTGCCTTTTATATCTAGTTGATTTTTTTTTAGAATTTGAATCTAATTTAAATTTTTTAAATATAAAATTAAATAATAATAAATAATAAATAATTAAAACTAAAATATATAAAAAATAAAAAATTATATAAAAATAATAAAAAATAAAAAAAATAAAAATTTAAAAATATATAAAAATTTATATTGACCCCACATAAGCTATTTAGAGGATTAGAGACCTAATCATAAAACCTAATAAGTAAAATATTTTTACTTTTGATTGGACATCTTGCTTTATTTGCATTGCATATCCATAATATACTTTAAGGACACAATCCATTAACTAAGATAAAATAAAAATTTAATCATCTTTTCTTAGCCTATAAATCATTTTCTTGCATTTACATAATCTAGATCTTAATCTAAAATCAATTAGATATTAGTCCTAGGATACTCGAGCTCAATAGGATAAGAAAAATCCTAGAGTTGGACTGGATTCGGATTGGTTAATTACTTGGTGTCTAAGGCAATTGGTTTAAGAAAGGATTTTCAATTAGTTATGTTGTCTGACCTGGCGAACTTAATTGATTTTTAAGAAAAGCAACAAGTAGGAGACCTTCTATATCTTATACTTACCTGGCCGAGTTAGTTAGTCAATTTTGGACTTGGAGTGCTCGAAGGTGACCTTGATAGTTAGAAACTGTCTAGGTTAACCCTAGGATTTTACTTGATTGTAATTAATACCAAATTTTAACTAATTCTTTGTGTCTATCATTCTTAGATCTAGGATTCTCTTGCCTCTTATTTTTAAAATTCTCTCTTCTCTTCTCTCATTCTATAAAATAAAATAAAATAAATAATAATTAGAAGAGGATTGCTCTAATCTAGAATCCTTGATTGCATATCTGAATAATCAGAATAATTTAAAATAGATCTCGAGAGTAGATTGAATGAATTGTCTTATAGAATAGATCATCTAGTAGCCATTAGACACCCTTCCTATCCATCTTTTCTTCCTATACAATAAGTTTGTGCCATATGTTCGAGTCCCACTCATTTTGTGAGTGAATACTCAGTGCATATGAATTTTTTGAGTTTATATATGAGCAAGTTTATGAAGATCAAACCTAAATGACATACGTACCATGAAATAATACATATTTTAATGCCTATAATCCAAGTTGGAGGGCTCAACCAAATTTATTATGGCAACCACAACCAATGGTTACCCCAGTGACATAAGGACCCATATTCATGGATGCATCTTATGATGATATGTCTTTCTCACAATATCAATCTTCTTCAAATAACAATGACTCAACTTTTGAAGAGAAGATTTAGCAAGCAATAGACAGGTTAGAACTCATCAATCACAATAACCAATAAATCCTTCACTCTTGTATGTAAAGTTTAAAAGAACTAGAGAAGCCAATGCTCACATTTAATCGATAGGAGGAAAGAGAATTGCCTAGTCAATCCGAAAGTGACCATGAGGAACTATACCTGGCTAGAAATTTTAATGTCTCAAAATTTTTTTTTCTGAACAATCAATTATAACTCCAGTAAGAAAAGGTCATAGAACAATTTTGTATAACTAAAAAGACCAGCTTAGACTATTTGGCTAAGATAGAAGCATATAGGAAAGAATCATAATGGTGGAATGAACCAATTCTATCACCCTATTTACTTATGGTTCCATTTCTAAGTATCCTAGAATCACCCATTTCTTTTAATAAGAAGGGAGGATGAACTAATGAAATGATAAAATTAATAGAGACTTCCTGAGAACCATAAATGAATAACACACTATAGAATTAAAGCTTCACCCACAGTTCTTTTTTAGGATTCGTTAAATTTCTATCAAGCTCATTTTCGAGTGGACAATTTTGATGAAGATAGGTATATTACAGAAGTAAAAGACCAAGTAGATACTCCCTATCCCAAAATTATCCTACTTTGGATTAAAAATTTTGAGCCACCACCTAGTCTACTAATAGCTTTCTTGTTAGAACCATCAACTGCTCTAAAATTGAAGTCACTTTTTGATACATCCACTAGCATTCTACCGATGATATCTAATTAGGAAGCCTAACTTATAGATGTTCTAAAAGAACATAAAGAAGCTGTCGGATGGGATATTACTAAAATGAGAAATAATAATTTTAAGATTAATTTTTTTATATTCGGCACTACTTTTAAGGATAGCCTCCAAAATCTATCAACAATATTAAAATGATATATGGACATAGATTTAAAATTAATTTTAAAAAAAATATCATGCTTTAGATTAGGAAGAGTTGATGCCAAGACATATCATATCTAAGAAAGGGATTAGTATAGAACAAGCTATAGTTGAAGTAATTTCTAAACCACCACTCTTGATTTTGGTCCAACAAATACAATTTCTTTCCGATCATCATAAAACTTATGATAATTTAATATTCTCGTATAGCATGCTTGCTTAAAATACTCTATTAGTCTGGGCTAAGTCTAATCATTGTAGAGCATTCCATGGATGTTTTACTGCCATGATGACAAGGCCTCTTGATTGACCTTATTCTTTTAAAATTCTAAAGGATGTATTAAAGTTGGTTATAGGTCGGACTCCATAAGATTTGGCTAAAGATGTTAAATTTAGCACTTATTAGAAGGCAATCCAGTCTTTGCATTTATTTTTTTTAATTTTTAGCTTATCTTTTTTTAAAGTTCAGAACTAAGTTGGGGAGAGAATTACAGATCCATGCTGGATGAAGAACAAATAAAGGCCAGACCGAGCCAAAAAATATATTAAGCTAGGTGAACTCTTTTTTTTTTTTTATCTATCACACTCTATTTCTTTCCTCCATTGAGGACAATGACAATTAAGTTGGGACAAAGATAAATAAAAATAATTAAGTTCTTAAATATAATAATAATTAGTCTTATATATTTGATTTTATTTTAATTTAAAGTTAATTAGGCATTTTAATCAATGATTAATTAATGGTCTAGAAAATTTTTGAAATATCAAAGATTTAATTATTAAGAAAATCTAATAAATGGTCAAGTCTAGAATAGAATAAATTTTTGAGTAATTCTAAAATCTTCTTCCTACCTCTATCAATAAAAAATCTACTTTATATAGATATGAGTGAAAAATATTAATATATATTAAAAAATAAAATTTAAAAAAATGAGAGTAAGTTTTAAATATTAGTCTCTGATAAGTACCATAAATGCACTATTAAAAGTATTAATTTATAAATTAATTTATTTTTATTTATCTATTTTAGAAAATATATTCACCAATAGAAAGAGCTCATTTTTTTTTTGTCACAATGAAATAAATTTAGAGCAAATTTGACATAAAATAGATCCGATAAGAATTTTTAAAGAAAAATAAAAAATAAAAATAAAAATAAAAAGTTAGCTTAGTCGGCTTGCCCAACTTAGCCGACGTGCCCCTTAGTTGGTGCGCTCAGCCAAGCCATCAAGCCTAGCCTAGCTAATGTGCTCATTAGCCGATCCAGCTTGAGAAGTTGGCCCGTCAACCCGCAAGCCCACGCACAGCAGCCCACCAACCCATTAGGCCCATTGGTGCATAGTAAAATGATCGGTCAATCCACAAAATCAAGTGTAGACCACCAACTCAGCAGAACACGGTGAATCATCAGTCACCATGCGGCAGACCTAGACCCTTAAGGGGTTCAGAAAAAAATTCACATGGCTCATGGGGGCAAAATGGTAACTTCACATGCAAAGGCGCACGGTGATTGATTGTGATTTTTGGCATGCCCAGTTTGCACTATTCATGGGAATAGTAAAAGTACCATTGGATGGCTCTAGTCATTCTCGATCAAAATCGAACGGTTGACGTCGTTTTCTATTCTAATTCGAAGCCAAACAATGCCAGATCGCCATCCAACGGCTCTGAAAGCTCCCAACATTGATCCAATGGCTGACGATCCTCCCGATGGTGATTTAATCACCCAACTTCAAACCAACGATTGAAAATTCTCCATCAGGCACAATACAATGGCTAATATTTATTTTGACTTTGTTTGGGCTATTACACGTTAATTTTTGGTATTTTTTGGACTCTTGGATTGCCATCTGACGGCCAGAACTAATAGAACTCAATAGAATTCGATCTAGATAGTATTTTCAGTCAATTTTTACTCGAATTCCTTCATATACAAGGATCTACATGATGCTTTAATCCCACATTATCTAGTAGCAAAGGTTCCACCTTCTAATACTCTATAAAAAGGGCCTCAGGCCTTCAAAACTTAGTTTCTTCGATCAAGAAAAAGTGATGGTATAGGATAGAGCCATGCTTGGGATTAAAGGCTGCTTCAAGGTAGACGATGCCGAGAGGAAGAGCTAGATTTTTATACCATTTCAACGATCAAGATCAGCCTACATTTAATTTTTATTTTTTTTTATTTTTTTAAAATTCATATATTTAAATTCTAAACTTTAAATTAATACAAATTTTATTTTTCTACTATTTAAATTTAAATTTTTTTATTTTTAATTATAAATTTAATTTTTATATTTATTTTTATTATAAATTTATTTTTATTGCAAGTAGATGCTAAGATCTAAGTAGTAGATCTTAGTATCAAAATTATTTTTTCATGCTATTTTAATTTCTACTATTTATTTTTATGTACTTTTAATTTTTATTTTTTGACTTTAATTTTGTTTTCAAATCTTTCTTTCTTTTTTTCTTATAAAATCAAAAATTTTAAAACTAAAATACTACCTTCTTTGTGAATTCAACCCGACTCACTACTATTTACATATTTTTAATTATTTTAAAAAATTAAAATTAAACTGATAAACATAGTATCCTAATGACAACATCATGCTCTTATCAAGTTTTTGACGTCATTAGTGAAAAAGGCATGGATATTAAAGTTTTTGATCTTTTTATTTTTTTATAAAATAAATTATAAATAAATTTTTAATTTCTTTAATTTTTTACTTTTTTTATTTATTTTATAGAAAAGAAAAAAAAATTAGGATAAGGAGGAAGCTTCCAATTTTACTTAGTGAGATCAATCTTAACCCTAGATCTCTTTTTTTTTATTATTTATTTTATTTTTAAATTAATTAAAAAATATTCACTTAAATCTAATTAAAAGCTTCATGATAAGAGTAGAAATCCCAATTACTTAGAGCATTCATCATTTAGATTTATTTTTTTTTCTTTTTGGTGTTTGCTAGAGATAAGGTAAGCCTCTCAAGTTTAATTTATTTCATGTATCTAATTTAGTTGCATAGAACTCCTTATCTGAAAGTGATTATGCACATACACATTAAATCAATTTAAGGGCATAATCCATTAAACAAGATAAGATGGAGATTTGATTATTTTTTCTTGATTCATAAATAACCAACCAGCACTCTGTATTGACCTAAGCTTTTAAATTAAAATTAATTAAACATCAACCCTAGAAACTCGAGCTCATTAGGATAAAAAATTCTAAGAGTTGGACCGTATTAGGATTAGTCAGTTTGATTGGTGTCTAAGACAAGTGGTTCAAGGACTGCATCCCGAAGGAAGATGGCTACCTAATTGATTCCATTAGCTTATCTAGTCAAGATAATTGATATCTAAGAAAAGTAACGGAGGGACTCCCACTAACCTTACATTTATCTAGCCAGTTGAATGGCTAATCTTACACTTAGAGAGCTTGAAGGTAACCTTGGTAGTTAGAAGCTGTCTAGATTTAGGACAATCCTTAGTTAGGATTAATTACCTAACTTGATTGCTAACCAATATTAAATTTAATTAAAATTAATTATTCTCTCTCTTCTTAGCTCTAGGACATCTTAGGATCTTTTCTTTTGAACTTTTCTCTCTTTTTTCTCCTTTTTTCTTCAAAAATAAAACAAAATAAAATAAAATAAATTAAACTAAATTTAAAAATAATAATAATAATAAATAAAATTATTTAAAAAATTCTAAAAAATTAAAAAATAATAAAATAATAAAATAATTAAAAAATTTTAAAAAAATTTTAAAAAAATTTAAAAAATTTTGAACCATATGTTAGGATTGCACTAGTACATGCATAATAAGAGATCGCTTTTTCTAATCTAGTTGAATCTAATTATAAAATTAAATAGCTGAACCATATTAAACTCAATAGTCAAATGGCTGAAAATCTTAGAGAAATACCTAGACAGATGAAGAAATATTTTATTTCTTCCACCCATAATCCATCGACTTATATCCAGTTATCTGATATCCATGCTATCAATTATGAGATCAAGTTGACCATAATTCAGATGCTCCCATCCTTCTATGAAAATATCAATGAAGATCCTTATAAGCATCTAGATGAATTCTTAGAAATTTGCTCTATGATAAAAATTTAAATTTTTTTTGATAATGCCCTTAGATTAATCTTATTTTCTTTTTTCTTAAAAGATAAAGCCAAGCACTAGCTTGGCACAATAGGAAGATCAATCAAAACTCGGGTTGAATTGCAAAGTAAATTTCTTAAAAAAATTTATTCCATAAGTCGAACCAACATCATGAAGCGAGTTACCATTAGATTTGCTCAGCTTCCAAGGAAACAAATTCATGAATCATAGGAGAGGCTTAAGAAACTTCTTAAAAAATATCTATACCATGATTTATCTAAGTCGCAAATCATTCAAGCTTTCTATAAGGATTTAGGAGATCAATATAGATAATTGATAGATGCATCCTATAAAGATGCATTCATGAATAAGAGTGAGGACGAAGCCTATGCCTTGTTTGAAACCTTGAGTGAAAACTCAATGAACCATGCTTCATTATTTTTTTATCAAAATTGGGCAGAAATCTATGATCCAGAATCTAGTTTTAAGACTGACACGAACCTAATAAATAAAATCAATCTTCTTGTCCAAAAATTAAATCAACTCCTAACCCTAGGTCAACAATCTCCTATATAATTCACATCATCTTCTAATTATCAGAAGATTTGTTCTATTTATACTTGCCCAATTTATCATTTGAGTGAATGTTTTACAGCTGCACAGTCTTTACTTTTTATTCAAGAACATGTCCAAACTGCTCAAGGCTACTCCAAGCTGGTTAATGATTTTTTTTTTAAATTTATGTAATTCAGATTGGAGGAACCATTCTAATTTTTCTTGAATATCCTAACAGACTCAAGCTTAGATCCAAATTTTACCTATGCAAAACTATCAAAATAGACCCCAATATCAAAACTATGCCTATAATAGAAATCAACGTAGTCAGTCTTTCCAGCCACTGCATTATAATCAGCCCTCATAGCCACCTCCTCAACAGACCAATCTAATTGATGATAGATTTAACCAACTTTAATAATTGATTTTGATTCAACAACAATCTATTATCAGGCTAGAAGTATAAATAGAATAATTAGCTGAGTCTAATATGAGGAGAGAATTAGGTCAATTATCGAGCCAATCGATTCTTATAAATAATCCACCTATTGTCCATCAACCACCTAGATTTAATTATCAATCCATTGTCCCATCTAAAAATCTTTAATTAGAGAATGCTAAATTAATTTTTGAACTTAAAAATTATAGAATTCTTATGAACCTATATCAACATTAGGTGAGAGAGGCTAGTACTGATGCTAGTTAAGATAAAAATTTAGAAGAAAATGTTAGTATTAAGACAAACCACATAAAAGAACCTGAGCTTAGAACTGGTATTGATGCTAGTTCCAATTTAAATGAGACTGACAAAAGAAAGAAAAGAGTAGATAATTTACTTAAGATCTATAAATCTAAAGTCCCATTTTCTTCAGCCCTAAAAGCTGGTTCTTCTTACAAAAAGCAAGGGGCATGTAATGAAGAGCCAATGGAGTTGTTTAAATAAGATCATATTAATTTACCTTCAAAATTAAAGCTGTCTTTAGTTATCCTTCCAATATCCATTAAATCAAACTTAACTCCAAGCTCAAAAACTCAATTTATGAGCATTCTAGAAGAATAAATAGAAAAAATTCTTAAGAAATAAGGGTCTGAGAATAGGATCGCGAACTATCTTTTCATAATTAATAATAAATATATCAATAAAGAGATCACAAACTGTCTTTCTGAGATTGGCAATTCAAAATCATTAAAATTTGTCAATTCAATATTTGATATAGGTAGGTAAGCTACCTTATGCCTGGCTGAAGATGGTAAACTTAGCACTTATTGGGAGACAATCTAATATTTAATTTTTTTATATTTAATTTATCTTTTTAGTTTATTTTTTTAGGATATATTGAATAAGTTGGAGGGAGAGTCTAAATTTTCAAAGAACCATGCTGGACCAAAAACATATCAAGTCAGATGTATTCTTTTTTTTTTTTATTACATTCTTTATTTATTCTTCTTCATTGAGGATAATATCGATTAAGTTGGGAAGGAAGAATAATAAAACTTTAAAATTTAAAAATTCTCGAAGAAGTTAGTATTTAGTATTTAGACATCTGATTATACTTAAAAATTAAGTTGAACTAAGTATTTTTAAAAGAAAATTGATGCACAGATCAAAAAATTTATGAGATATTGAGGGATCAAGTATTAAAAAAGCTCAATAAAGAGTTTAGTCTAGAATATAAATAATTTTTCTTTGAGTACTTCTTATTTTTCTTACCAGCATCAAAGAAGAGTATACTTGTTATGATCTTGTATGGGGTAACTATATATTTTTTTATTAAAAAAATAAAATAAAATAATTTTTAAATACTTTTCATTGAGTAATCGGGCCTCTTTGCCTAAGTATTGAGTTTCGCATCAAAAGATGAAAAAAGCAAAGAAGCTGGTTATAAAGCTAGCCTTAATTCGTAGTCTATTTGATTCGAGCTAGTAAGTTTGAGGGGTATTTTATACCTAATGCCCTAAAGCCAACTGATTTGAGAGTCATTAGCCCAAGACTCGCTATATAGACTAAATAGAAAGCTTAAGAGATTAAGACATTAAATAGTTGTACAATGTTAAAAAAAATATATTAATTTTTTATCAAGTAACCAGGTCCCATTGCCTAAGTAAACAATGATATTCATGTCAAAAATGGATAGTGTGAATAAAAAAAATTTCTATAAATGAAGGATGGAAGTAGCAATATACTTATCTATATGAAAGTTTAAACGATTCAAAGATAAAGGTAGGTCAATTTAGAAAAAGTTTAGAAAAGTTGAATATTTTTTATTTAATTTTTATATTGGTAAGTACTAATACTTTGATGACATATCTTACTTATGCTCTACTGAATATCAATGGCTATTTTGAAATTGCTCAGATAAAATTTGAAACTCTATAGCTTAAAAGGTAACTAAAACTAAATTTTTACTTTACTCGAAGATGAGCAAAGCTTAAGTTAGGGGATGTGATAAGTACCATATATGCACCGTTAAAAGTATTATTTATAAATTAATTTATTTTTATTTTTAAAAATTAAATATTTTTATTAATCTACTTTAAAAAGTATATTCATCAATAGAAAGAGCTTATTTTTTTGGTTAGAATGAAATAAATTTGGAGCAAATCCAACTTAAAACAGATCTGATATGAATTTTCAAAGTAATAAAGAAGAAAATAATAAAAATAAAAATAAAAGTTAGCTAAGTCGGCTCATCCAGCTTAGCCGGTGCGCCCCTTAGCCAGCGTACTCAGCCAAGCCACCAAGCCCAACCTAACCGGTGCGCTCATTAGCTGGCCTAGCCTGAGAAGCCAAACTATCAGCCTACAAGCCTGCGTGCAGCTGCCTACCAACCCATTAGGCCCGTTGGTGCATAGTAAAATGACTGGCAGATCTATGAAATCAAGCGCAGACTGCCAGCTCAGCAGAAAGTGGTGAATCATTGATCACCACACGTAGACCTAGATCCTTAAGAGGTTCAGGAAAAAACTCACACGGCTCATGGAGGCAAAATGGTAGTTTCACATGCAAAGGCATGTGGTGATTGGTTGCGATCTTTGGCATGCCCGATCTACGTGGTTCATGAGAATTGGTAAAAGCACCATCGAATGGCTCTAGTCGTTTTCGATCAAAATTGAATAGTTGACATCATTTTCTATTCTGATTCGAAGTCAGATAGTGCCAGATCACCATCCGATGTTAATCCAATGGTTGATGATGCTCCTGGCGGTGATTCAATGACCCAACTTCGATTTGATAGCAAAAAAATCTCCATCATGCATGATCCAATGGCCAATATTTATTTCGACTTGATCTAGGTTATTACACATTAATTTTTGATGTTTTTTGGACCCTTAGATTGCCATCTGATGGCCAGAACTCATGAAACTCAATAGAATTCGATCTAGGCAGTGTTTTAAGTCGATTTTTACTTGGATTCCTTCATATACAAGGATCTATACAATGCTTTAATCCTACAATGCCTAGTAGCAAATGTTCCAGTCTTCCAACACTCTATAAAAAGAATCACAGGCCTCCAGAACTCAGTATCTTCGATCAAGAAAAGATGATGGTATAGGGTGGATCCATGCTTGGGGTTAAAGACTACTTCGAAGTAGATGGTGCTAAGAGAAAGAGTAGGACTTCTATACCATTTCAACGCCAACACCAATCCGAGATCAAGATCAACCTGCATTTAATTTTTATTTTTTATTTTTATTCTTTTTAAATTTCATATATTTAAATTTTAAACTTTAAATTAATGTAAATTTTATTTTTTTACTATTTAAATTTTAGTTCTTTACTTTTAATTATAAATTTAATTTATGCTATTTATTTTTATTATAAATTTATTTTTATTGTAAGTAGATGCTAAGATTCAGGTAGTAGATCTTAGTACCAAATTTTTTTTATGCTATTTTATTTTTTACTATTTATTTTTATATAATTTTAATTTTAATTTTTTTATTTTAATTTTATTTTTAAATTTTTTTTATAAAATTAAAGATTTTAAAACTAAAATATTGCCTTATCTGTGGATTCGATCTAACTCACTACTATCTACGTATTTTTAAGTATTTTAAAAATTTAAAATTAAATTGACAAACATGGTGTCTTAATAATAACATCCTGCTCTTATCAATTTTTCATCGAATAACTGAATCCCATTGTCTAAGTAAGCAATGACATTCGTGTCAAAAAGTGGATAATATAAAGAAGCTTGTTATATAGCTAATTTTAACTTGTAGTCTATTTGATTCGAGTTAGTAAGCTCGAGGGGTGTTCTACACTTAATATCCTAAAGCCAACTAGTTTGAAAGTTATTGGTATAAAGCTCGCTATAAGAATCAGATAGAAAACTTAAGGAGTTAAAATATTATACTAACTGTAATAAATTAAAAAAAAATTATACTCTAGCCCATACTAAAGATAGAGGATTTAAAGAATAAAAATTGAGAGTTAGTTAAGAAAAAGCTCTAAAATTTTATGTTCTTTACTTAACCACTATTTGAGATAGAATTAATAATCCAATGACGTATCTTTTAATTCTCTAACCAGGTATTAATTGACTTTAGGATGACCTGAAAAAATTTTCACGTCTTATTAAGCCAGTACATACTTCTAATTTTTTTTTTTTTACTTGAGGATGAGTAAAACTTAAGTTGAAGAGTATGAAAAGATCCTCACCAATGCAAAGAGCTCAATTTACAGGTTAAAAAGAATCAAATTTAACACAAATCGGAGCTAAAATAGAGACCAAACAAAGCCAGAAGCAAAAAGAAAAGAAAAAAGATAAAAAAAAGTTGGCCCATAGGATAGCCTACACATGCCGCAGCCCATGCTGCCCAGCCTGCTAGCCTAACCAGACATCATCCTAACATCATTTTTCACATGGTCCACCTTGAACTAGAAATAGCTTGGTAGGCGTGGACCCTTAAAGGGTTCATAAAATTTCTCACACGGTGTATGGGGGTGTTCTGGTCATTTTTGATGGTGCGGCAAGTGGTGATTTGTTAGGATCTTTGGTGCGGTTGGTCCACGATGGTTGATAAGTGGTAAAAATATACTAATAAAAGTATTAAATTATAAAATAAATTAATCTATTTTATTAAAAATTAATATTTTTATTAATCTTATACTGTAAAGAAGGCCACCAATATGAAGATCTTATTTTTTTGGTTCAGATGAAAAAAATTTCAGATAAAACGGACTTCAAATGAGCCCAGAATTGAATTTTAAAAAAAAAAAAAAAAAAACCGCCGACGCAACGCTGACGTCAGCATTTTTCGCGGCGCACGATGGACCATCTGAAGGGTATTTTGGGAATTTCACAGCAAGAGGCGCGTGCTGATTGGCTGAAGAATGCGGCGGCCCTCGCAACACCGGGCACGCGCACGGTCCACGGAGGGCAATTTGGGAATTCTGGTTGATCCAATGGGCGGTTTTCACTGAAGATTGATCGAACGGACGAGGAGAAGGCGCTGATGGACGGCATCCGCAGCTCCCGGTTGAGATCCAATGGCCGAGATTCATCCCGACGTTAAACTATAGATCTGAAGTCTTATTTCAACGCGATCGGACGGCCCAGATTCGATCCAATGGATGATCCAACGACTGATATTAAGTCCGACTTGATCTGGGTTATTTTAAGGGCTTTTTGAGTGGTTTTTGGACCATTTGATCAAGATCTAACGGGCAGAATTACCCAGATGTTAATTTGAGTTGATTTAGGAGTCTAAAACCTAATTTTTGATGGATTTTGGGAGAAATAAAACTCTTTACCTATAAAAGAACCTAGTGTTGTCGCGAGAAAAGAAAAAAATTAGAGAGAGAGAGGGAGAGAGAGAGAGATGGGGAGAAAGAGAGAGAGGGAGAAAGAGAGAGGAGAGAGATAAAAAAAGTGATTTATGAGAAAATCAGAAAAAGGTTTTTTTTATTTTTCTTCGATGATCAAGACATCGATCAAGGAGCCTCTTCTTCTTCGCCAAATTCTCCACATCAAGAGCAGCAGACAATCAATTTCAGCAATCAAACAGTCTAATTTCTTCATACCTTTATTTTATTTGCTGTTTTTAAATTTGTTATCATGAACTAAATTTTATTTTACTAAGGCTAAGGTGTAGCCACTCTTTTGATGCAATATTCAGTATAACTTATTTTTAAATTTTATTCATGAGGAGTATATAAATCTGATCTTAATGCTTTTAGATTACTGGCCATCTTCTAATTGATCTGATGAACATAGATGTTACGGACCAAGTACATCTTTGTTAATGCTTCTTGATTATATACCTTGTATTATGAATCAAATTAGAATTCATATGCATGTGATAATTTTAGTGCGCTTTGGACGCAGCGTATTTTAATTAGAGGGTTTCACAAAACCTAATGCATTAATATTTATTTAAATTATACCTAGACCAAAGGGTAATTAATAAATATTAATAGATTTACTATGCCTGGACCAAAGGATAGTGAATAAATTAGGAGACTCCACCATCACATGAAATAAAATTAATCTAAAAACCTGAATATTGTATTGACTGAGTTGGTGAACCGATTACCTTAGTAATCCATTGCTCTTGAATTTAAAACCCTAATAATTTACACTCTCTTTATTTAATTAAAAACTTTTAATTATTTTTTATTTTCTTTAATTTCTTATTCTCATAAATCGATCTTCTAAATAAAGCATAGGAAAGAGCTTTTCAGTACTTATTTTTCAATCCTCTAGGGACGATACTCTACTCATTCACTTTATTACTTGATCGACTGGTGCACTTGCCATAGCTATAAATTAGCACGCATCAAGTTTTTAGCACCGTTGCCAGAGATTGTGTCTAAAATAATATTAAAATTTTGATCCTAGCTTTACTTTAGAAATTTATTTTTAATTTTTATTATTAAAAAAAAAAATTTAAGTGCATGACATGTACTGGACATAGTAATTTACTACCTTTAGATTCAGAAATTGAAAGGACTATTAGAAGACTACAACAAGAGAGAAACATGGCAGCTGAAGATCCTAACGACATCAATCTAGGAGTGGATATAGCGACTGAAGGATAGCATGAAGCTATTTGACCAGTACATCGTCCATTAAATAATTACATCACACCATCTGTAGTCGATGCAGCTACGAGCATCAGGAGACTACCTGTACGAGCAAACAACTTCAAAATAAAATCGACGATGATCCAGATGATTCAATCAATTGTCCAATTCAGTGGACACGTGCATGATGATCCGAATGCTCATATTTCTAATTTTCTTGAACTTTGCGATACTTTTAAAATTAATGGGGTGTCGGATGATGCTATTAGATTAAGGTTATTTCCTTTCTCTTTACGGGATAAAGCTAAAAATTGGCTTTATTCTCTTCCTACAGGTTCTATCACAACTTGGGATGTTCTGGCCCAAAAATTCTTAGCCAAGTACTTTCCACCTTCCAAAACTGCTAAGATGCGCAACGATATCACTTCTTTTATACAGATGGACATGGAGACGCTATATGAGGCTTGGGAGCATTTCAAGAAACTGCTGAGGAGATGTCCACATTATCAACTATCCGTATGGCTTCAGGTACAAACTTTATATAATAGTTTATCTCCTACTAATCGATCTATGATTGATGCAGCAGCAGGAGGAACCATTAATCGAAAAATGGAGGAAGAAGCCTTCGATCTGATCGATGAGATGGCATCAAATAGCTATCAATGGCAAACAGAGCGCATAATGCCAAAAAGACTAGCAGCCGTGTAGGGAGTACATTGCGTGCCAACTTTACTAGCTGAAATTGCAGCCCTTAGAGCCGAAGTCAACAACTTAAAGGGAACAGCTATGCATGTTCAGAGCATGACTTGTGACCAATGTGGAGGAGGACACGATATGAGCAATTGCCAGACAGATAATCCTTTTGCTAAAACAACTAATACAGCTAATTATATTGATAATTTTTTTAGGTCGCAACAAAATAATCCCTACTCCAACACATACAATCAAGGGTGGAGGCAGCACCCAAATTTCTCATGGAGCAATCAAAATGCAGCACAACAACCACCCCCGGGATTCCAAGTACTTGAAAAGAAGTCCAACATGGAAGAGCTGATGGTCAAATTTATGCAAAACCAAGAAGCAACTATAAAAAATTTGGAAGCCAAACTTAGGTAAGACCAAACAGCAGCAATTCGAAACTTGGAGATGCAAATAGGTCAAATGGCTAAGATAATCTCCGAGAGACCTCAAGGATCCTTACTAAGCAATACGGAGACAAATTCAAGGGAGCAAGTCAATGCTATCACCCTAAGAAGTGGTACAAAGCTGGAGGAGCTACATCAGAAGAAAGAGACTGAAGAGCCAACTACAAATAAGGAACCATCAACTCAAACTCGTCAGTCACCAAAACAACCAGCAGATGGATGGTCTTCAGGTATACGGTTTGCTGATCCAAATGTGAAGCCCTACGTGCCGCCACTACCATTTCCAGAGTGATAAATACAGCATCCAGATAAGAAATTTTCTAACTTTTTCAAAATTTTAAAGAATTTACATATTAATATTCCTTTTGTAGATGCTATTACTCAAATGCCCAGGTATGCCAAGTTTCTCAAAGAAATCTTAACAAATAAGAAAAAGCTGAAGGAGCATGAGAGAATAAATTTGAATGAAGAATGCTCAGCAATACTTCAAAATAAATTACTACAGAAGCTAAAAGATTCAGGGAGTTTTACTATCCCCTGCATTATTGGTGATTGTAGTTTTGATAAAGTTTTATGTGATTTAGGAGCAAGCATTAATCTCATGCCTTTTTCTATTTTCAGAAAGCTAGATCTAGGAGAACCAAAGCCTACCACTATTACTCTTCAATTAGCCGACAAATCCATTAAATATCCAAGAGGTATAGTGGAGGATGTCTTGGTAAAGATAAAAAAATTTATTTTCCCTATTGATTTTTTTGTTCTTGATATGGAAGAAGATTATGATGTACCCCTTATTTTAGGGAGACCCTTTTTAGCTACTGGAGGAGCTTTAATAGATGTTCAACAAGAAAAATTAATTCTTAGAGTCCAAGATGAACAAGTTACTTTTAATGTTTTCAAAGATATTAAACATCCTGATGACAATCAAACTTATTTTCTAATTGATATTATTGACAATTCAGTATATAAAAATTCTGTAGAAAATAGGTTTGAGACTACAAAAGCAAGCAATGTCAAATTGAAAGAGGATTCGATCAAACATGAAAGTATTTCAATTGAAGTGGCACTGGATTGATCCACTTTAGAACTCAAAGAAAGTCAAGCTGAAGACTATAAATCAGAACTACTAGATAGGTTGTTTCTTTTCTTTTTAGTTTTGATCATTTTTTTTTCTTTTATTTTTTTAGTAATTTGTTGTTGCTCTTTTACTGCTCTGGTGTGTATTTTCAATTTTGCAGAAAAATCAATGAGAACTCAAGCAAAATTTCAAAGCTCCAAAGAACCAGACTGAATAAAATCAGGTGTATTCCTTCCTATCCTTTATTACATCCTTTATTTTTCTTTCTCCTTTAAGACAACATAGAACAAGTTAAAGTTTAAAAAAAAAAAAAAAAACCCATGTGTCAAGAAGAAAATCTTGAGCAAGATAAACTGGATAAGTGATAAAAGATAGAATTATTTGCTAATGAATGTAATGAGTTAAAGAAGTAGTTTAGTTGGTCAACTTTTAGTCTTTGTGATAGATAATCTTATTGAAATATGGTATTAAATAAAACATTGCTAAGGGACTAGCAATGACTAAGTTGGGGGGTGTGATAAGTAGTAAAAATATACTAATAAAAATATTAAATTATAAAATAAATTAATCTATTTTATTAGAAATTGATACTTTTATTAATCTTATGTAGGAAAGAAGATCACCAATATGAAGATCTTATTTTTCTGGTTCGGATGAAAAAAATTTTAGGCAAAACGGACTTCAAACAAGCCCAGAATTGAATTTCAAAAAAAAAAAAAAAATCGTCGACGCAACGCTGACGTTAGGATAACGTCAGCATTTTTTGCGGCGCACGATGGACCATCTGAAGGATATTTTGGGAATTTCATAGCAAGAGGCGCATGCTGATTGGCTGAAGAATGCGGCGGTCCATGCAACATCGGGCTCGCGCACAGTCCACGGAGGGCAATTTGGGAATTCTGGCTGATCCAACGGGCGGTTTTCACTGAAGGTTGATCGGACGGATGAGAAGAAGGCGCTGATGGACGACATCCGCAGCTCCCAATCGAGATCCAACGGCTGAGATTCATCCCAACGTTAAACTATAGATCTGAAGCCTTATTTCAACGTGATCGGACGGCCTAGATTCGATCCAATGGATGATCCAACGGCTGATATTAAGTCCGACTTGATCTAGGTTATTTTAAGGGCTTTTTGAGTGATTTTTGGATCGTTTGATCAAGATCTAACGGGCAGAATTACCCAGATCTTAATTTGATTTGATTTAGGAGTCTAAAACCTAATTTTTGATGGATTTTAGGGGAAATAAAACTCTTTACTTATAAAAGAACCTAGTGTTGTCGTGAGAAAAGAAAAAAATCAGAGAGAGAGGGAGAGAGAGAGAGAGAGAGAGAGAGAGAGAGAGAGAGACAAAGAGAGAGACAGGGAGAAAGAGAGAGGGGGAGAAAGAGAGAGAGAAAGAGAGAGGAGAGAGATAAAAAAAAGTGATTTATGAGAAAATCAAAAAAAGATTTTTTTGATTTTTCTTCGATGATCAAGACATCGATCAAGGAGCCTCTTCTTCTTCGCCAAGTTCTCCACATCAAGAGCAGTAGATAATCAATTTCAGCAATCAAATAGTCTAATTTCTTCATACTTTTTATTTTATTTGCTGTTTTTGAATTTATTATCATGAACTAAATTTTATTTTACTAAGGCTAAGGTGTAGCCACTCTTTTGATGCAATATTCAGTATGACTTATTTTTAAATTTTATTCATGAGGAGTATATAAATCTGATCTTAATGCTTTTAGATTACTGGCCATCTTCTAATTGATCTGATGAACATAGATGTTACGGACCAAGTACATCTATGTTAATGCTTCTTGATTATATACCTTGTATTATGAATCAAATTAGAATTCATATGCATGCGGGAATTTTAGTGCGCTTTGGACACAGTGTATTTTAATTAGAGGGTTTCACAAAACCTAATGCATTAATATTTATTTAAATTACATCTGGACCAAAGGATAATTAATAAATATTAATAGATTTGCTATGCCTGGATCAAAGGATAGTGAATAAATTAGGAGACTCCACCATCACATGAAATAAAATTAATCTAAAAACCTGAATATTGTATTGACTGAGTTGGTGAACCGATTGCCTTAGTAATCCATTGCTCTTGAATTTAAAACCCTAATAATTTACACTCTCTCTATTTAATTAAAAATTTTTAATTATTTTTTATTTTCTTTAATTTTTTATTCTCATAAATCGATCTTCTAAATAAAGCATAGGAAAGAGCTTTTCAGTACTTATTTTCTAATCCTCTAGGGATGATACTCTACTCATTCACTTTATTACTTGATCGACTGGTGCACTTGCCATAGCTATAAATTAGCATGCATCAATGATCTACAAGTAGGTGGAAGCACTGTGTGCTGTCGAATGGCATCCAATAGCTTGATCAACACCATCTAACGAATGAGAGAGCAGTAGGGCCTGATTTAGACTCCTTTAGCACTCCCAGTCACCATCCAGTGGCCAAAAAAGCCTGATAAGGTGATCTAACAGTCTAGAGTTGATTTGGGTGTTGATTTGAAGTTTGTGGTGATATTTTGATGGTTTTTAAGCCATTTGATCTTAGATCAAGGGCTAGGATTTCTACAATAGGTGGAGTCCAATCCAAACTCTAATAAGACTTCATGAAGAACTCTAAAAACCTCATCTTTTCTCTATTTAAACCCCCTTCATGCTGAAAGCTGCAGACGCCCTCCTCTTGGGTGAGCAGCCTCTCCCAAAAGCTCTCATGTCTCTCTCTCTCTCTTTCTCTCTCCTCTTTTCTTTCTTCTTCTTTCTTCTTTCTCCTTTCTTCTTCTTCCACCTTTCACCAAGGAGTTTGAAGATGTCAAAAGTGAGCAGATCCTCAACCATGCACGAGTAAAGGCCTGAATATATAAATGAAGTCTTCTAGCATAGGTTGTATTTTTTTTTATCTTTTATAATTTTTTTTATACAATGAATAATATGTTCTCCTGCTCAGTTTTAAAATTTATTCTCCATGCATGAGATCTTGTGTTAACATGCTTGCTATTGATTAATATCTAAATAGTCTATATTTATTGAGATAGATTGTAATCAAAAGATACAATCCATACTCAATTTAATAGTTTATATTAGAAAAAAATATTAAAAGTCTTGTTACGAACTTTTAGAAATTAAGTATTGAATAGCTTATGATTCTATTGAGATGGATCATAATTAGAAGATATGATTCATACTCTAAAAAAATAAGTTATAGTCATAATTAAATTCTTAAAATTTTAATTCTTACATTAAAAAAAATTACCACAACCATGCTAAAGATGGATTCAAAATTTTAAAGTATCTTTAATTAATTTTTAAACTCTAATTAATTAATATTTACTTTTTTTTATTTTAATTTACTAAATTTAAATTAGTTTTTTTAATTTATTTTTTTATAATTTTTTAAAAAAATAATTTAAAATTTTATTTTTAATTAAAATTGAACATAATTTAGCCTATAATCTTCAAGAAAATCGATACCAGACTCACTGCTATTCTAACCAATAGTAAGATCAAGTTTAATATTATCTTTGATGCTATAATAACGAATATCAATATGCATTCCTTTTGAAGATTAAGATCAAAATAGAATGCATTTTGATGAAAGAGCGAGTGATATAAATAGAATGCATTTTGATGAATGTTTTGCCCTAGAATGTCAGGTTTGAAGGCTGAAGAGGGACTTTCTCCAGATACAGAATCTTCCTCTAGAGAAAATTGATGTCGGAAAGGAAAGGAGTTAAGAAAGGTATAATTTATTATTATCCAGAATAAGATTATGCATACTTGATGACTGAACTAATTTGAGTTTATTTGAGTACTAGCTTATGTTGGAAGATTCAAAGTAATATATATAAGAGATGGTATAATTATGGATGTCATTAGGAAAAGTTGAAATCATTTCTAAGAAGAATTTCTCCGAAGGCATTTTGGTTGAATAGTAAGTATTTAATACTTACTATTTAGTCTAAAGATTTTTTCACTATTTTATACAAATTGATAGTCTCTACCTCCAATTTGAGGAATTATTTTAATTTTCTAGCATATACTAGAATCTACATAGATTGCATATCGATGCGAGGAAAGCTCTGGCCAATCCATATGCATCTATGGATAGATTCTCAATTAATTATTTCTCTAAATAATTTTAGTATTAGATTTTGCCCTAAGTATCCTTTTAGTAGGCTAGGGCCTCCACTGAAAGTCTCGATTAGGTTCAACCATTAACATGACTGAGTTCGGTACATCAAACGAATGATTATCTGGTCTGAGAAAAGCTCTGACCAATCTGATCATTGTTTAGAGAGTGCTACCTTAGACTTAAAATAATTCATATACTAATAGGTCTTTGTTCTTTTTTCTTTTTAGATTAAGACTAAACCCTAGTTGCTCTATTCACTGTTAGACAATATTATATTTATGAAACCCAACTTCTATAGAAAGTATCGAAAGTTGAATATAGTTCATCAGCACAAAGAGGTTCATGCTCGAGCTTCTAAGTCCAGTCAAAATGAAAGGTCCAAAACTAACCAAAATTAGGTAGAGTACTTCTACTGTAAGAAGTAGAATCGTAGGAAGAAGAATTATCCTCAATATCTTGCTTTTCTTGATCCTAATAGGTTGAACAAAAGAAAAAAGTAAGGAGTTGCTTATCAAGGATGTTATATGATAATATCTTATAATTTTTCTATCTGTAATTCTACTATCTGGGTCTTAGATACCGATAGTCCTATACATATTTATAATTCATTGCAAGAACTTCAGATAAGTATAAAGTTTGAAAATAGTGATAAATTCCTGAACATTGAGGATGAAAGTCTTGTTCCAGTCCTAGCTTTAGGAATTATCGAGCTTGTTTTTAATACAAAGATTGTTAGTTTGAGTGATTGTCACTATTATCTATTATTTATGATAAATATGATCTTTGTTGGTCTTTTGACCAAAAATAATTATCATTTATCAATAAAGAAAGATTATTGTGATATCAGTATGAATGATGTTATAATAATGCATGGATGATAAAAAAAATGAGATATATTTTATCATAGCTTGGTAGTATAATGTATACATCTAATAAATGTTCTAAATTAGATAATGTCATGGATGTCTACATTTGGCATTGTAGGTTTGGTCATATCAATAAGAACATGATAAATAGGTTAGCCAAAGAGGGAATCCTCAATGTCAATAATTATGAATCATTGACGATCTATGAGTCTTGTCTTCTTGGGAATATGATAAAATCATCTTTTAGTAGAAAGGATGAAAGAGCTAGTAAAGTTCTAAATCTCATACATACTAATATATATGGATCTATAAAAACTAGTGCTAGAGGTGGAGTTCTTTACCGTACTAATGCAAAATTAAAAATTATTTACGTAACTGATGCATATTTTAACTTATTTATGGGAATAATGCAAATTAAAAAAATGCCATTTGAAATGATGATTTTTTAGCATAAAATGCCATTTTGAATGGCATTTTTAAGGCTCAATCACCCATCCTAAGTGGCTAGGTGACCACCGAAAAAAAAAACAAAGAAAAATGCCATTTGGAATGGTGCTTTTAAGCTTTTTCTCTTTTTTTTTCTTGCTTTAGCATGCCATTTGTGCCATTTTTGCTTTGGCATGCCATTTGATCAAATCAGGTTATGACATCTAGCTAAAAAGTTGAGAATAAAATATTTTGATTTATTGATGATGTTTATCATTTGCAAAGGAATTTTTTATATTTGATCTACTTGTACAAATTATTTTTGGCAACGATCTAGTTTTGAACTCCTGAGATGTTTTTCATGTTCGATCATAGATATCTCAGACTAGAGGCCAATGGTCATAAGAGATACCACTGCCAAGGCACAGCCTATTGGACTGGTGTCTCCCTACGAGGTTAGCAGCTTTTCGATGCGTTACACTATTGTTCATGGAGGATGAGTTCAAAATGGCCGCATGAGAAGTGTCGGGCCAAAAAATTTTTCAGACTTATTAGCAATTGTCAAGAATGATATTTTGGTTACAGCCATACAACGTCTCATGCATGGGTGGTGAACATCCTACTCCCAAATGGGCAAACTAGGAGATTATGCATTACATATAACCATCCTAATTGCTCGAGAGGCCGTGCACATATTCATGAAGGTTTGGTATACTTTTTAAGTTGGCAATGCAGATTGTCATAATTTGGACTACCAAGGGAAGGGAAGGCTATCCAGATTATCAAATATTTGATAATATAATCAGGATATGTTTGGATAAAAATGCCCTCTTAAGAAAAAAAATATAATATAATGTTGTATTGTAATAATATTATAACATAATATATTATATAATATTATTATTTTAATAATATTATAGTATAATAATATGATCATATAATATAGTAAGTTATGGGGGCAGTACGATATGGTACATGATACGATACGATACGTGGTCGGTACGATATGGTGGGTGGTATGATACGATATAGGGATGGTACGATACGAGTATCGTATGGTACGAGGATGGTATGATATGGTATAGAACAGTATGAGGATGGTACGATATGGTATGATATGGTATGGTACAATACAGGAGTGGTATGATATGGTATGGATATGGTACGGTGCGATATAGTATCGGATGGGTATGATATAGTATGGGATGGTATGGTATTGTAAATTTATAATACAAAGCAAGCCATAACATATTTCAAGATCTGTATCCATATCCACAACCCATAACATCATAACATTTTCAAGTAAAGAAACCAAATATCTAAAATAATCTCCGATCTAGGATGTCAAGTCTATAAAAAGAAATCATATAGTATAAGCCCAAAAAATACTAAGTCTGACAAGAACGTCATAGTGCCCATGGTTGCTTGGACCTTTTTAGAAAGGTCCTCAATAGTCGCTCCTCCTGCTGTGTTACTTATGATGGGGCCTCTCCTATGTCAGTAGATGTCTCCTAGTCATGCATATAAAGAATAATAAGTGCTGTCGAAACATCTACGAATTGAGTGACCTCCTCACTCGGATCTCTGAATGTGCCTGTAACAAAAGGATCATACTGATGCCAACTAGAACCTGATGCTATCATCTGAGGTACGTAGAAAGATGAAGGCCCTGGCATTTGTGTATCAGAAGATGATGGCATATATGCAACATACGACGATGACATATGCAAAATATATGGTGATAGCATATGCAGAATATATGGTGATGGTGTATATCTTATATCTAGTGCATCGGATGCTCCTGTTGTAATTAACATCTTATCTTTAAACTTTCCATACAAGTGCGTGCTATCAATACTGATCACAGGACGATAATGCCTAAAATCCTGGATGGATGGTTGGAAAGTCCAAAAAATATAATTAAAAATCCGTACATTGAAATTTTTGGTTGGAAAAAAATTTCATGAAACAACAGTATCGGGGTTTGCATTTTGAAGTGCAGCAATGTAATAGAATAATTTTGCATAAAACGGCTCCCATTCTCCATAAATATCAACTAATACCTTTTATTTTTCTAACCATGCTTTTCTATATGACACTGTGTATTGAAATTGCTCATTAATGGCTACCACGATAGCTTCAACTTTAACACTTGGATCTTTTTCAATAATATGCCGGACTGGTGTGCCAATCATCCTTTCACTGACATCTTTGTGGTCTTGACTCAACCCCTTAAATAAGTAAGTGTGAGAACCCTCATATCTGATGATCTAGAAATATTCCTGCTTTTTCAACAATGTAGCATGAAGCCTCCATTTACATTATTGTTCATTATCTGATGATGCATATCATACAGACCATAACTTTGAATGTGACTAGACTACATTGTATGTCCGATGCTTCTAAATATGATAAAGCTCAACAACTTTCTTTAAATCATCTTTGCTTTGAAAAATCAAATCTTTTGAAAAAATTAGTCATCGAAGAGTCTCAAAACTAATAGTCATAGTTCAATCTTCGACCAGCACTAATAGCACCATCATGATCTAAATTTAAGTCGCTAAAAAATTATGGAGATTCATGCATCCTAGGTTCAGGTTCTCCTACATTACTATTGGGCTGATCATCCTGATCACCATATTCATCTTCATCTTTATCATTGTTACTATCCTGATCAACCCATTCTTCTTCAGCCACATTCTCATTTGACTCAAAACCTTAATTATTAAAATTTATTTCAGTGCTGATCCAATCATTGTCCCCCATCTGAATGTTATATCTTGCACTTACTACTATTTCCACATTAGGAGAAATCATTATAGGAGTAGTCGCCATATGGAAAGTCATCATCGAACTTTGAAAATTAGACAACTAGGGCCAACAGTATTAGAATGTTGTTTTGCAAATATGGCCTCAGCACCAATAGTTCGTACCATAGGACTTAACAAAGGCGAGAAATATCCAGGAGTATTATCCTCTTGGGTTAAAAGCTCACTAAAATATCCAACCCTTGGTACAATCATTTGAGCAGTATTTTTATTAGAGGGTATATCTTTCTTTTCAATAAATAATTCAATATATTAACATTCTAGAAATTTCAGAGAAAAAGTCAATATTTCTTTAACATCTTCATCATCATCAATTGGAATTAAGATATATTTACTCTGCATTAACTATCCCAATAAATTAGGAGATCTCCATTTTAATTTGACTTTATATGTTCTCTATCTATAGGAATATCACTATATAAATGATTCAATAATTCTTGATGTGATAATGACGAAGACAACCTAACTATCTGGCTCGCAGGTTGATTGTACTGTATGCCATCTTCACCATTTTTTATTATGCCATCATAATATAATAGTAGATGAACCGGAGCACCAGTCATTTTCTCAAAAAATTTTATGACAACATCAAAATCAAAATATTTGGTATTAGTAATTTTTATAATAAAATGGTTTACATAATCAATGCATCCTATCATCAACTAATAGGTAAAGTTAGGTCCTATTTTATTCAGAAATTGTATTAGTTTTATAGGTAATTACAATAATCAAACAATATACAATAAGAATCGAAAAAAATTTTGGTAGCATTTCTTCTTAGTTCTTCCTATCTGGGAGGAGAACAAAAGAAAAATGCTATCCAAAATTTTTCTCAAACCTTATGTATATTGTTTGATTACTATAATTATCTATATAATTAATAGTAATTTTCAAACTATCCAAACTGGATAGTCAATTGACCAATATACATAATTCGCCCATTCATACAAAAATAAATAAATATATGGATGCCATAGAATATGTATATTAATTAAAAGATGGGTCTATGGTTCTATGCAATGTAATATATTTAAAATTAAAAGATGAATATTGAAAATGGACCAGGCACTACACCTAACCATGCCCAATTCGAAAATTCTTGTCAGGTTCAGGTTAGGCTTAAGCCCATTGACTTTCGAAAAAATTAGATCCGATCTAAACCTATTTCCAAAAATGTAGCGAATAAGAACATAGCAAAAATATATATTTAAAATTAAATAAATAAATAATTAATTAATTAAAAAAAAAGAGGATGAGGAGGATGGTGGTGGGGTGGCATCGGATGGGAAGAGAGTTGGTGGGGGGAGGGAAGGGGAGTGGTGGGTGGCAGTATGGGGTGGCCATCGGGATGGGGGGGGGGGGGGTAGGGTGGGGCGCGCGGGGGGAGGGGTAGGGCGGGGATCACGGTTGGGAGGGGGAGGCCGTGTGGTGCTAGGGCCAGAGGGGAGGGGGTGGGGCGGGGATCATGGCCAGGAGGCAAGAGGGCTTAGGCCTGATGGGGGAGACCGAGGGAGGGGGTGGGTGTCAGTTGGGAGAAAGAAAACCTGACGGGGCTTGGGGCCATCGACAGGCATCGACGGCGTCAGTGCAAGAGGGAGGGCGATGTCAGACCGAGAGGAGGAGATCGAGTTGGATGGAGAGGGGAGGATCATAGGTAACATATTTAAAATCGTCATTTAGAATGACATTTTTAAAAGCGCTATTTCGAATGGCATTTTTAAAAATACCATTTCGAATGATTTTTTTTTTTTTTTTGGGTGGTCATCTGGCCATGTAGGATGGCTGACTGGGCCATAAATGCTATTACAAATTATATTTTATCTTTAAAAAATGCCATTCAAAATGGTGATTTACCTTTTTGCATCATTTTCGTAAATAAATTAAAATTTAGATTGTTTTGGTAAATAAATTTTTTATTTATATTAGTATAGTAAAGTACTCGTCAAAGGTGGATATCACTATTTGATTACGTTTACTGGCGACCTATCTAGATAGGGATATGTTTACTTTTTAAAATTTGAGATAAAATATTGATTTAACAATAATAAAAATTTAAATTTGTATAAAAGGCCATAACCATTGGTTCTTATTAGTGATCTATCTGTAGTTACAATGAAGGAACAGAAAAAGATATAAAAATGAACATATTAGCTGCCGAGCTAACTACTCAATTGTTGAAGATATCTGGTTACAGATCACCTGCCGGTTTAGGCCTTTGCTCACCCTAATATCAGCATGCTTCATTTTATCCTAATTCTAGAAAAATTAAATTCAAATAAGAAAAATCTAAACTTGAAATTTGATGTGAATAATGTAGATCCCTTGTTAAAAAAAAATCTCAAATTCGACCCACAATAATCTCATAACAATGTCCATGGCGACGAATGGAGTCCAACAAGTCTAAGAACAGCTTAAACGGAGCAGATCGATGGGCCTGCTATCCACGGGCAGATGGTATTATCCACGGGCTGGCACAGGCCGGTGGGCCACTAGGGCCCAGCACATGGCATGGGTCGGCCGCAAGCACGTGGCCCTTGCATGACACGCGCATGCACACGGGCCGACCGCACGGGCATGACCCAGTATATGCACACGCAAGCGCGGCCCAGCACAGGCGAATGCATGCAGGCCCGCTTCCCATGCAGTCCACACGTGGCTATGGACCGGGGGTATTTTACGCCCCATGTTTGTGGTCCACGGTAGACTGGCAGCATTTCACTGATGTTTCTCGGGGCTCATGGCATTTTCTGTGAATCGGGATGCGATTATATAGTTATCATTGAATGCGGGCTTGATCGGATGGCTTCAGGCATGGCGAATGAGGTCAAGGGTCTGTTTGAGATTGAATCTGAGTCTCTTCTCCGACCAATGTGTGCTCGAATTCAGGCCTTTAAAAAGCTACTATGGGTAGAATCGAGAATCAATGAATCCAATGGTAGTCGAGAGCTTAGGTGGCAGTAGCAGGTAGAGTTCCAAAGCTCTGAAGCAGCAGATGGTAGGCAACAGATCCTGAAGAGTACCAATAGAGAGCTAAAGCAGGAGACTTCGAGCAGACTGTCAAATAGCGGACAGCGATCATTTCAGAAAGTCTCCTAGAGAGAGAGCTTTTGTAAGGGATGAGAGATGACATATTGAGAGAAAGAATTTGGTTTACGAGAGTTGAGAGTGTATCTCCCTTTGTAATTATTTTCTTTCATAATGAAATCTTTACATACCCCATAAAGATAGAAGCTCATGTATTTAATTATATCTTATTTTATCTTTTCTTTTTTCTTGTGACACGAGATTCCCAACATCCCGCATGGAACATGTGAATGCCTTTCTTTTGGAACGGTCAATGACGAAAATTTGAAATCTTGAGCTTCATTTTTTTGTAGAAGAAATTCAGGACTCTCTCGTTCTTCCTATCTTTTCAATATTCCAGATTCTCTAGCATTAGACAATTCTCTGTCTAAAGCTAAATCGCTCATCATGTTGAACGCATGAAGACTTGACAGGTCTGGACCTTACATTTGGAGCTAAGGACTAAGGTTCCACTGTTGGATTACTTTTTAGGTGCCTTTGGAATTAATCCCGGAAGTCTGGAGAGTGATCATCGACCTGACAAAATAAAAGAGAATATTATGTCATTAACTCCTGGTAACGGGCATGAATTCAAAAAAAATGGAGAACAGAAAAGGAAATCTTTAGAATTTAATATAAGACCAATTAGAGGCAACGATCAAGAAGAAAATAAATTATTTTTGGAAAGTTAATAAACATCTTCATCTCTTTCATGCCTCCAACCCTTTGATAAAAGGCATGACAGTCTTCTAATCACCTCCTGAAGAAAAAAAAAAAAGCAGCAAAGCAGAGAAAAATGGAGGGTGGGCTAGAAAAAATTTGCATACCCGGTGGTGGAATGATCAAAGTAGCATCAACCAATCTTCATGGATTCAATGGACACTCTTAGGTGTGTACTTCCTTCGACATTTGTTATTTTTTCTTTAAGTCCTTTTGCTTCTCATTTATTTAAATGGTAGAAATATTTTTATATAAAAAAGATATTTCAATGTTTTGATAAAGAAAATACTATATTTCTATTACATGAAAATGGCTTATGATAACAGTTTATATTTATATGCTTGGTTGAGAGTTGCACTTTCCACACCTCCAATACCTGCATGTATGTTGATTTGAGTTTGAATGTATTACCATATCAAGATGCTACCAGGCACTGCATTAGAATCTTGGTCATAGCTATATAATCCCCCTTGAATGCATTTGCTGGAACGTCTTGATTGATTCGGTCTTTAGTATTATTTTTCATTTTGGAAGATCCATTTTGAATTTATCCATTAACTAAATTCATGAAGGTCAAAAGAGTCAAAAATCTCATGTTGTTTTGAGAGTTTGTTAAAAAATGGAAATCCTCTAAATAGCTTGATCGATTTGTTTAGAAAATACTGCTTTTCTTGCTTTGTGCTTTGTAGAGCTTGAAGAAAACACGAAAGCAATGCTCACATTGATGCAACAAGAGGATGGAAATTCTTTTGGTCAGAAAGCTGAAATGTTTTATCAGAAGAAACTGGAGCTTGTGAAGAAGGTTGAAGATTTCCAAAGATTATATCATTCAGCTGTAGAATATTGCAACCAGCTAACTTATCGGCCATCGCTCTCATCTACTTCCACACAACAGCTTGAGAATTTTCATGGTGTGGAAAAAGTTACCCAATTGGAATCCTCTGACTCGAATCCTGAGTCTGGGGTGGAAGATCCTGAACTCGAAACAAATGCGAGGAATGCCATTAGAGAAACTGCAGATGGTTTTGGCCCAGATGCCACAGAAGAAATGAGTTCAGAAATTTCTGGGAGAATGATGCTAGTGGAGAACCAACAGACTGTTATGGCAGAAAAGGGTGTTCAAAGGAGAAATGGTTTCAGTTTTAGTGCAAATACTGTCGAATGTTCTTCTGACACGTTCCATTCTTTGGAGCAGCGGATCTCGTGTTCTGAACAAATGCTGGGGCTTATAGAGGAGAATTGGACACACCTGAATGAGCTGACAAGAAGGAATGAGGAGAAAAGGGAAGCAAATAGGGAGTTATGGAGTCAGATTGAAAAGCTTATGAAAGAGAACCATGTACTCCAAGAGCAGCATGGCAAGTTGATGGATGAGAATGGGGCTCTCCATATGAAGATTCAGAAACTAATGAGTTCCAACCACTCCAGTGCCAAGAACAAGCACAACACATCTCAATTTTCTAGGCTGAAGACCCTAATCCTTAGTGCATTTCGTGCAGGTGGTTTGCCATAATGTTAGTGGCATGTCTGAATATATGTGGGACTGGTGTTGTTCTATCTTTCCTTATCATCAGTATCTTTTCTTGTTTATTGCAGTTAGTAATAGATATTTCAAACTGGAGGCAATAGAACCCACCTGCCCTGTTAATTTCTTCCTGACCAGCAATAAGTCCTGATGCTATGAAGAATTGATTTCGATGATTAATTTTTGATGATATGATTTAGCTTCTTCAAGCTTTTCTAGTAATTCAGACACAATGTAGGTAATATGATTAGATATTTGAAAAAACTAACATTATGTTTGTATGAGATGGAACTGAAAAGCCTGCATGAGTGAAAGCTTGAGAATAAGGTTGAATTCATCTGAAGTTAAATATAGATAACTTCCACAAATTTAGTAACATAAAATGATATAGATTTTGTTTATGAGAAGACATGGCTACTGTTTTGTTATCAAATAGAAAAAGCAGGGAGAAACCAAGATATGTGACATTAGAATCTAATGGTACATGGCACTGGTTGTGTATTTTATCAACAAAAATAACATGTACCTATTACAAGCATTTTTTCTGCTATTCTCTTGACTGACAGCAAGCTATGCCCATAAAAAAAGAGACTGGATTCATCAGATGAAAGTCACAAGTTATAATATTTCTTGAAAAAAGAGAAAGAAATGGCAAAAGCTTATAATGAAAGACAGGAAGTTGAAGCACGTGACTTTGCTGGTGTTTCTCAGTGATAATTTTATTTGTTTTTGGTCACCTTTCTGCAGTGATTTTTCCGGTGTTTCTGTCTTCCAGTATTCCAACCCGATGAGAATGCCTAGCAAGGCCACTTTTATTGAGAAGCAAGCTAACATCGTGTTTTATGTATGAGATGTCTCAAAAACATAGGCTATAAGAACTTATAGCTTGTATAGATTTTGAGATCTGAAGTTTGAGGCAATGACATATCCTAAAATTTCCATGACCTTGGAATCAATGATAGCACTTCCTATCATGTAATGTTGCGGGTAATCATCACAAGAGTGCTCTCCAAAAAAATTAAAAAAAAGATCATCATAAAAGCAGACACATTCCCAATATGATAAAATGAATCCGTATTTTGGATAACAAATTCTGATTCTTAAGCTTAGAAATTGACCTGGTTTGTTCTCTAGTTGCTTGGCATGCTTCTCATCACCGACCAGAGACACAATAGTTCTATCTCAGAGCTCAACCATATTGCAAAATGGTGGCTTTGTTCCTTGGTTCTTAATCAGAACCTCCATTCTATTGACATCATTGACAACATGAGGAATTTCTAAGCTACCACAAGGAATAATTTTACAAAAACCTCCTTTCTCCATTCCTGTTTTATGAGGAAAAAAAATTAGAGATGCTAATCTCTTACTCTTGTTATTATCTAGAGCAAAATCAGAACCTAAATATTTTTTGCCACATTAACTAAACCTTAGAATTTTAGGTGATGGTCAGTCAACAAAACAACTGATCAAATTTTATGAACAACATAGCAGTTTTAAAACTCATTTACCATCAGAAAGTGAATAAACACCATGCTTAATATCAACACAAAGATTGAATTAAAAAATAATATCAATAACTTATCGATCAAAAAATGGCACAATGACAGATACAACAAATCAAGACCAAACCTCCAGTTCCCAGGCTTTTGGAGCTGGTGATGAACAATATCTAGAATATTACCAGAATATGACTCCTTTAACTGCCTCACTCACTCCCAGACTTCTATTTTCCAATAGAACTTTCCAATTTCCATCAAGTTATGTCGAAACGAATTTATAAAACACTGCAATTGGTATCCACAGCCTTTAGATCAACTGATATTTCCAGCAGATAAAACATAAAGGACTTCTCAATTATAACAAATCCAGGTTCGCAAACAGATTCAAAAAGCAGAACATAGCCAGAACTTTATTTTCTCCCATTGTTAACTTCTAAATCCGGAAAGGCTTCTCCTTTTGTTGCTATCTAAAGAAGCCTGAGATGTGCAGTATCGTTCAGTTTCTTGATTTGCCATCCTGTTCTCTGTGAGTGCTGCAGCAGCGTCACTGAAGAATCATCTATACATATCTTATGAGACATCACCGGACTGCAATTCAGCAGGCCAGTGAGAAGACATTTTATGGGGACTGCATGAGTGAAGATCCCAATGGAGGTGTCGAGGTTTCTGGTGTTTGCTTCATAAAGAAGTTCCCTGTGTGCAGGTCCTCTATGGGAGAACTTGTCTTCTGTTTCATTATCTCCAGTTGTCACAAACTGAAGCCTACTTTTTCCAGATTTCTTCCTTTGAAGGACTGGCCGATTATGCCTGTAAAGCAAATCCCAGTGAGGCCCGTCTCGGTCTTGAACTGAATTGGTAGAGCTGTTGCGGCAGAATTCCTTTGTCTCATTTTGATGCATTGATGTAGCTCGAATAGCCAGTTTCTCAGGCAATCTTAGGACTCTTCTGTTAAGGAATTCAATCATCCGAAATTCCACCTGCCTGAGCGATTCTCCTGAAGGTGCAGAGAAATCAGGCTGACTTCTGTCCACTAAGCTGACAATTTCTGGAGTGTAAACTTCTGATTGCAGGCAGCCTTCCCACTGACCCTGACTTATTTCAACCAATGCATCTGAAGTTTGTATCTGCTCCTCTGCAAAACCAAGTTCCTGTGGAATTGAATCACATATCAATCAGTTCTGCTGTAATCCAGCAACAGGAAAACATTCAAAGGCTTTATTATCAGATATAGTACCATAGAAAGAAGACCCTCTTGCATTATTAAAAATTAAAATTGTTTGACAGATGGCAATAACAAGAATGCCTTTTTGACAATATTTTTAAAAGCCTATTGAGAATCAGATAATTAAATGATAGATAAAGAACAAGCAAAGTAGCTCTTCAAATGCAACTTGAAAGGAAAGAAGCCTATATATAGCAATCAAACACTAGTAAGTTTAAAAGAATTTCTAGTGAATGTAACATTTCTAATAAGTGACCAGAATTTTGTTCAACCTTAAAAGATTAGGGCTCAGGTAAGAAGAAAGCAAGCCACATATGCTGTTACGAAATCTAAAATAATGAATGCCCTTCTAGAACAGTTACAGCAAAAATGCTTAAAAAATGAACAACAAACATTCAATCTCAGAATTTTCCAACACCGGTTCAGTATAGCTTCATACTACCAAAATTTCCTTAAAGAGAATGGCAGCCAAATATTAAGGTATCACATGTTGGAGAAGATGAAGGCTAACATTCTATCTAAGAATGTGTCATGTAATATTGTCCCAAGGGTACAAGTTCTTTTCACACACACACCAGCACATAGGGAACTAGCATGCATCAGTGCTGCATGTTGGTATGGTAACTGCCAGTTCATGCCAGACAGCCAGCACTTTAAACCTTAATACCAGCCCATACATATGCATACTTCTAATAGCTATGACCTATTCTTACAGACAACTTCAAACCCTTTCCCCATAGTTGCAAGCATGCTGTATTACTGAAGCTTCTTCCTTTTGTCTTGTCTTCAAGTATTAGATATTCCTAGTGAAGATACATTGTTGGCAGTCATTTAATTCAGGACGACCACTGCAAAATTACCAACGTTCTTCATGGCCTCCATCCAACTTGATCAACAAAATAATGTTTTTGTTCCAGAAACAAATAATTAGGGATCCAATTCTAGTTAGCACTTCCTAACCAGATCTAAACTTCCCCAAAATGCCCAGCAGAGCATGCAAGTATCAGATCTCCATCGTGCCACAAACGTTGCAAACTGCATGAACAAAACTCATCTAGATATACACGCCTAATGAAAAAGTATGTCATAAAATTGCGCAGAAGTTTAATAAGCTATTAAATGATCTCTGCAGGAAATTGCTCAAGATTTGTCCTTGAAGATGGTCAAGGTTCATGCTTTCAGTCTAGTGGGCTGCCGAGTTTCTGGTGTTGCATGATTACATAGATGACAAGTTTTTTTTTTTAATGTCTTCTGCTTTCTTAAATGGGCATCACCACCTGGCTGATTGATGAAGCTCTTGCCACTACCATATTGATGCCTCATGGTGCTTCAAGTTGTTAATATGGCTATGCTGATTTTGCAGTGGAATTTTTGCATTCCATATGCTTCATGTTTACTTACTGGAAATCATGGAAAATTGAACTACTTTAATTAATAGGTAAGAAATAAGAAAGCAAACATGACTAGCCAAAATAGCACTTCATCTCAGCCAAAATAGCATTTCATCTCAGGAGGAACAGAAGTGGATGGAAAGCAAAGGAACAAAACAAAAAAAAAAAAAACACACAAACAGGGCAACAAAAGTACTTCAGAATTCACATATTCTAAAATTATGAATTGGGCCAGCAAAACTGATTTTGAGATAGAAGGAAATATGGCTTGAGAGTTGTGAGGGAAAGGTAAAAGAAGTTGGAACCCTACATGGAACCAATAGGTGATCAATTTTTCCTCATTTGCCTAAGCTTCTAGTATATGGTGTGAAACCCAAAAATTATGTCAAAACTGGGTGTAATTTGATATACAAGATATGTAACTAGTTGCGAAAACATACTGTAATTTCTTCTCAGATGAATTGTTCTATAAAAAAGGCAAACATCTTAACAAAGCAGATGATATTCGGTTTAAAAATGTTTGCACAGTTAATGTTATTCAAGCCAACAATAGTTGCTTCAAAAAAATGCATTCATCAAATTCATATAGGCTAATTAACAAATGAAAGAGAACCAGTCTTCAAATAAGCCATTTAACAAGGTTTCTTGACATTGTGCAAAAAGCACCCATCCATTTACCAAATGGCAAAGGGTTGACAAGGCAATGTTTATCTCAGTGACATGTCTCATGTTCAAAGAAAGGATTGTTTCTGTAGCATTTTTTCTATATGAAATTTCTTCAAATAATAATATCATTCTATAAGATAGTCAGCAATTTTGGATCAAGAAGACAATACTTGGTTATAAAAGAAGCATTGCTGACAAAAATGCATAAAATTATCTCTGTACTAGTGATTATTTATCTTGAACAAGACATGCAGGCTCCATGCCTATCTGCTTACTGCCAATTCTGGTTAATAGACTATCGCAGTTCAACGGGGTGCAAAAAAATGAATGCATCAGGATCACTCTTATAAGATATGTTCATGATGCCTACTGTGATTAATAACAATTCCACAGCTATAGAAGATAATACCAGCGAAGACATGGAAATGATGCATCCATATATCCTAACAACTTCTTTGTTAAATAAATTCCAAACCACAAGACAATTCACAATGCTCCATAATAATCACGAAAAGAAAAAAACAAGTACACCACAAATTAGAGCTCAGCAATTCAGATAACAACTATATTTGCATTCAAATACCCAAAATGCATTGAAAAACGAATTTTTGTTAACATTAAAATAAAAAGCTCTATAAATTTAATTGGTAACGCATTCTAAAGAAGCCAAGGAATACAAGGATCATACTCTGCAATGCAGCAGCATAGTTGATTAATTTCAGCAACTAAACCAGACCAGAGTGATAAATGATCACAGAAAGAAGGAATTCATCCAAATTACCTGACAAATAAAGACCGCGGTGACCCTCGCCCGATCCAACGGCGACGTGTACACGGAAGTAAACCTCACACCTTGAGATTTGAGGAACACGGCCAAAGCCCTGGCCTGGCGCTCCCCCTTCGAGGTCAGCCCCGCCGCCGGCCACCGCCCGCCGACCAGATCCGGCCGCAGGCCAGCCTCGCACTCGCCATGGGCAATAAGGAACACCTCCGTGGCCCAGTCCATGGGGCCGCCGGACGAGATCGCAGACGCAGGCAGAGGCGGGGGAAGAAGGACGTTGCAGGGGTCCCAGACACGCACAGACGGGCCGAGGAGGTGTGGGGTGCCAGCGACGGAAAGCTGGGGGGAGAGCGGAGAGGCGGCGGCGCGGCATGGGAGGACCTCGGGCTCTTGCTCGAGGACCTTCTCCTTGGAGGTCTTGGAGTTCGCGAGGAGCCCGCGCTCCTCTTCGTCGTCGTCGCCATCGTCACCGTCTCCGCGACCGTGGGAGGAATGGGAGGAGCCCATTGGGATCTGGGCGATGGGGAGGCGGTGGTGGGGCTAGCCTCCGCCGGCGGCGCCACCGCGGTCGGGGAGATCTGGGGCCGCGAAGGGCGGGGAGGTGGGGAAGAGCATCGGAGCGCTGAGGGGGGAGACCTAACGGAAGATAGAGAGAATATTTTGCATTATTTTATTTTTTATATTTTATATATTTTTCTTGTCCCTTTCATTAAAAAAATAGTCGGGAGGGAAGGAAATCAGAACGTACGCCTACAAGCGCGGTACTTAGATGCTGAGGTCCTACTCTTCCTTTTTCTTTATCAAGATTTTATATATATATATATATATATATATATATATATATATATATATATATATATATATAAATTAAAATTTAATTGATCGAAATCCGACCGAACGATTCATATGCGTCTTAAAATATATGTCTAAAAAGATGGACTGACTAAAAAAAAAATATAAATATGCATGCATCTAAAAAAAAAATATGTATCTAAAAAGTTTTAAAAAAAAATTTACTATCCAAAAAAATTTAAAAAAATCTAAACAAAATTTAGAAAAAAATTTAAAAAAAATAAAAAAACTAAAAAAAAGAAAAAAATTTAGAAAAATAAAAATACCTCCAAAGGTACCTATATTTAAAATGTAGGCACTTTCCAACATTTTTTATTTTTTTATATTTCATATTTTTATATTTTTTATGTTTTTAATTAAAAAAATTTTAGAAGAAAACGCCTACATTCATTATGTAGGCATTTTCTCCATCTCTTTCTTCTTTTTTTATTTTTTTAAATTTTTTAACTAAAAAATATATATATAAATAGAAAAACAAATGTTTGAAGGTGTGTCTTTATGATGGATTTTTATTTTAAATTTTTTTAGTTTTTTAGATTATTTTTTAAATTTCTTTAGATTTTTATTTTTTAAATAATTATAAATTTTTTTAAAATTTTTTTTTCAAACGCATGTGCATCTGTATTTTTTTCAATCGATACTTTTTTTCAAACTCATATTTCAAGATGCATATGAATTAAATGACTAGAAATTTGATTAAATGTAAATTGGGCTTCGATCGATCGAAATTCGATCATCTTTATATATATATATAATATAATATAATTAATAAAAAATAAATATTTAATATAATTTAATTTTTTATCAAAATATTTTTTTCTATTAAATGTTATAACATGTTGAGTAATGTTATAATATCTTATTATTTTTTTATAGAATGGATGTAATAAGAAATCGTAAAAATTTTGTTACGATGCTTCAAAATATATTTTAATTTTTTTTATTTTTATTTATTTATATTGTTGGATTAAATATGGATGGGAGCTTAATGGGCTGTTTTTGTGCATAACTGGTGCAGAAAATATTATAAAGATAAGAGTTATTTTTGAGAAGAGGAGAGTGCCGGGTAAACGCGGAGGAGCCGCGCGGGCACCGGGAGTTGGGGGAGATGGGCGGGGGCGGCGATGGCGGCGGCGGCATGGAGAAGCCGTGGGGGGGAGGAGGGCCAAGGGGTGGGGGATCGGAGGCGGCGGCGCGGAGAAGTCACAGGCAGCGAACGCAGGGGACGCCGGGGGTGGGGGGTGCGGTGGCTCGGAGAATCCACGGGCCGCTGGGGGAGGGGGCGCACAATGTCGGGGATAGGTGCAGAGCAGCCGCGGCCACCTGGGGCGGGGGGTTGGGGGGCTTACAGCGGCGGCGGACAACCGGCAGGGGGGGCGTGCGCGGAACCAAGAGCAGAGGAGGCACGGGCTGCCGGGGGTGGTTAGGGGGCGTTGGTGGCGTGGAGGAGGCGCAGCCGTGAGTTGGGGGAGGGGGGTGGTGGGGGGTGTATGCAGAGGAGCAGAGGAGGCATGCGGGGGGCTAGGTGGTGGTGCGGGGGGTCGCCGTGGGGTGTAGAGCACAGTGGCGCTGTGTGGTGGCGCCGGGGGCCGGGGAGGTGGAGCGTTGGGCGCGGTGAAGCCACGGTAGAGGAAGAAGAAAGAGAGGAAAAAGACCGCCAGGGAAGGGGGAGGTGGCGGCGCGGGGGTGGGATGGGCGGGAGGGGGGGCGGTGCGGCACGGACAGGGAGGCGGCACGTCGCGGAGGCGGGGGTGGGCGAATACCGTCGGGAAGGGGGCAGCGCGGGGTGGGACGGGCGGGGGGGTGGGTGGAGACCGCCGGGGATGGGGGAGGGGGCGGCGCGAGGGTGGGACCGGTGGGAAGGGGGGCGGTGCGGCATGGATAGGGAGGCGGCACGGTCACGGTCGCCGGAGGCGGGGGGGCGCGAAGATTGTCGGGGAGGGAGATGCGCATGGTGGGACGGATCGGAGGAAGAAAAAATGATTTTACTAAAATGCCCTTTATAATAAAATATCATTAAAAAAAATACTGTAGCAAAATTCAAATCATAATATTCTTATGATATCTTATTTATTATTATAATATTTTAATAATTATTTATAAGATTCAACAGAATATAATAGGATGTCATAGGATATTATAGAATATCATATCTTATTCATTTTTATGGTATCTTAATATTATTTATATAATGCAATAGGATATCATAATATTATTATTATTAGATGAATATTTTAGAAGTCAGACTGATACTTATAATATATTTTTAAAAATAATTTTATAATTTTGACTATAAATTAATAAAAAATTATTTTCTATCATAGTATATATTTAAAGTATCTGTGATACATCCTTTTAATTAATAGTAATGATAATTCATATTTTCAAGAGTTAAAAATTTAAGATATAAATTTTTATAATTAACTCATAAACTGCTTCAGACCGTAAGATTATTATGAGGATGGTGATTGATCTGAAAGGTTGGTGTACGATCGCTTTCTTAGGATAAATATGTTTTGAGTCTATGGTGTGAAGATACCAGAGTGAGAGTACAGATACTCGTTAGAGAATGAGGGCATTGAGCGTAACCACCTCGAGCAGTCATAAAAAAGTTTACCTTGTCGATGATTGGCTTGATGCTACAGTGGTGTATCTGATTCTTGGACTTGAGGTGCATCAGTAGTTCACCTTGAGGGTGTTATAATTTGACTACATATAACTCGGTCTTCTAGCCATTCGGAATCCTAAGGTGTATATTGGCAATAGCATGTTTATTGTAGGAATTGGATTGCACTAATAGAAAATCTATCTACCTCGATAGATGAGGAGTAGCCCTATGATAATCATGAGATTGAGTTCTTAAGCCCATGACTATGGCAGAGTGAAGATGATAGAAAGAGTTTCTATTAGAGTTTCACATCGGACTCGAATCAAATGATTAATTTATATGATGGATGTTGGGTTTGACGAGTTCACCTTAGCCCTAATCCTATTGAGGCTCAAGATAGAAGAACTCAATTACACAGATAGCTGCACTGAGAGGTTCGCTTTCGATTCTAATGGGTTGCCACCATATACTGTTAGATGTCACTGATGGATTTTGGAAGCAATTAGAATGATTTTGATAATTGATCATTCTAATTGTATGAACCAGAAGAGTTCTGATCCATCGAAAGGTATTTCGATGATGTCGATGATAGAGATCACGATATATCTCATTATCATACGGAATTGAACCTAACTGGATCACACAAATAAAGGTTTAGGTCTGGATGTCATTAATTGAGCTAACCCAGTTTGATTGATTTGGATTATATCCAATCAAGTTCAAGATAATCATGCTAGTATATGATTGAGCCTAACTTTCTCCTTCTATAATCTTTCTGATTCATCACAATCGAGATAAATTTGATTTAACTCATTTCTGTATCTTGAATGGGTTTATTTTCATCTGACTTGAACAAGTCCAGGTCAGATTAATTGTAGAAATTAAATCCATTCCTAGTACAATTGGACTACGGTCAAAAGTTGACCTAATTGAGAGAATTGAGGGTGACCTCATCAGATGCTTCTAAAAAATTTTCTAGAAATTTTTTTGATCTAATTTTTGGATATGTGATAGGGCTCATGTCATGCTATGGATGTGCCAAATTTTGTGATTTATGGTGGTGGTTTGACTGAATTTTGATAGAGTTTGATTTAGACTAAACTCTTGAGAGAAGAGTCCTAGGCGCAATGGACTCTTTTTTATCTACTCATGTCGCCCACTTTTTGATTGATTTTTGGTGACAAAACTAGATGAGATCTAGGTTTTCATGTGGAGAATAAGTCTTAGAGTCTCTTTGATCAAATAATAAGTGATTTGGTCAAAGAAGGACTCTAAATGGCGTTGGGTTTAAGAAACCTTTCTCACGCCAAAGAGAGCATCACATGATTTTATTTTTTATGCAGAGGTGCTATCGCCCATACCATATCTCACACCCCATCTATCCTCTCTCTCCCTCTCTTCTACAAGCCTAAAAAGTTAGGCATAAATCTGAGTTGAAGGTCCAAGATTTTTGGCATAAGATTTAAGATCTACGCAATGATGTTTGTGAGACAGATGGACTCCTTCAGAAATAATTTTGAAGGATCTACAGATCAGATTTAGATCTAATATTTGGAGAATAGATTCATGAGAAGAAGATGTTCAGATCCTATCCGAGTGGATACCAATAGAGGCCAGGCGCATGCATGGCTTCCTTCAGAACCTCAGGAACTAATAGGATCATCGTAGGATAATCAGATTACCCAACAAGGTACTTAAAATTAAATTAAATTTTATTTTATTTTTAATTTTTAATATCAGATCACCATGATCAGATTTGAGAATTTTTAGATCTAATCAGATTGTAGAGATTTTTATAAAAAAATCTGCCTCAGATCTGATTAGATCTGGACGATCCTATAGTAGAAAATTAGTTTTTTCTTTCAACTGATATCAGAGCCAGATTAGCAGTTCTTCAGATCTTTTTTAGATCTGATTTAATTTTTATTTATGATCTGATATTAAATAATTTTAGATATCACATCAGATGTGATTAAAACTAAAATTAAAAAATTAAAAATTATATGATTTAGATATATAATGTATGAGATGCATGACTAGACTAAGAATAGAATTGTTCTATATGTAGTCTAGTATGATCATGTTGTTAATTTGATTAAGTATGATTTTAGATCTATTTTATTTTTATTTTTTTGATGTTATAATTATTGTAACCAGATCTAAAAAATAAAAAATAAAGTTTTTAATTTTCAGTTTATTCATATAAGATATGAAAGATGCATGCTTAGACTAGTTATAGAATAGTTCTATAAACTGTCTAAAATAGTTTTATTTTTGATGTGATCAAATTTAAAATTTTAATTTTTAGATTTAATATATGATATTTTAGATCTAAAAGCATGCATGGTTTATTGAGTTATGATACATAAGATGTATGCAAGACATGTATAAGTTAGATCTTTTGTATATGTGATATATGATTTAGATCTAACTAATTTTATTTTAAAAAATATATTTTTGATTAAGACATTTTTTTGGCCATCCGGTCATAAAAATAAAGTAGAATTTAAAGACCCTCTCCTTTCATTCGATGGGATATTCTTATGATGTATAGGAATGCTGCGCATTCGTCCTTAATAAAAAATTAGAATTTATTTTCTATAAAACTCTAGATTCTGAAATCCTAGGATTTTATTATATATTTTCTTCATGAATCTAAAACTTAATTAAGAATTAAGATTATATAATTAATTAGATCTAAAAATTAAAAATTTTTAGATCTAAGACATCTTCATAAAATTGGATTTGGACTTGGATAGCTCAATTAAGTCTAGCGGTTGATCAAACCAAATCAAGAGTTGGTTAGGTGGGATCAAAGAAAGCTTAGAATCGACAAGCCTAATAGGATTAAGTCTGGGTCAAGATTGAATCACATTGAGATGTGACTCGATTAAGTCAAGACCTAATTTGGCTCCATAGTTCGAACCTAAATTATAGGCTAATCCGATTGTTTCTGATTTGATAATTTGGTATCTAAGATAAGTCAAGCAGATACGATCGACTAATTTTTAATTGAAAGCTACTCGATCTGAATGTTTTCTTATCAAGTTAATGGCATATCCCTTTCACCGATCTCACTTACCTGGCCATTTGTATCGATCCAATTCTGATTTGAGATGGCTAATAATTTGAGCCAACCCATGCTACTAAGTTAGTCATAATTGTTATGACTAAGTCAAGTCAAGTTTAAAGAGACCAAAATTAAATCTTTCTAAGAAAATATTAAGTCTAAGATCTTCCACCATTATAGATGTGTGAGCACTTTTCGGGATTGATTGTTCTCGGCTAGATACAGTGGTTCAGTTGCACCGAAAAGATGCAACCATGTCTATTAGGCATTAGATGCTACAGGTTGGAGGATAGGTTGAGCTCAATATTTTGGATATGGTGAGAGATCCAATTAGGAATTCAATTCGTGCAAATGCTGGATCTGACTTAACTAAGGAGTGGAGCAATATTTCAGACATGGTGAGCTTCATGAATTAGAGATCAGGTTTGGGTGCACCATGATTAGAAAATCATTAGACAAGAGTTGTTCAATCATCAGTTGATCCATCATCAATAACTATTAGGTGAGGTGGTGAGCTAGTTGGTGGGACCACACCATCCATTAGAAATTAATAATCATGAAGATTTTTGCATCTCTATCCAGAAAGTGTAGGGATCCGAGTAAATAGTAGAAGCTTAATTTATTTAAAAATAAAATCTCTAAATAAATTGATTAAGTTTAATTACAAAATCTAACTAGAAATTAATTTTGACTCTCTGCAGAAAAATATCTACATCCAATCTACTAGCCCGTATCCTGGACACCCATAGACTGACCAGACCCAACTACAACGATTGGCTCCGAAACTTTAAAATAGTTTTGAGTTTTCAGAAGTTGACTCATGTGTTAGAACATGATCCTTCCACTTTGGCATCACGTCCGTCCACTAATCAGAGAGCATATTTGAAAAAATGGATGGATGAAGATAACAAAGTTAGGTATTACATGTTGGATTCAATGTCTGATGAGTTCCAACACCAACATGAAGATATTAAGACTAGTCACCAAATGTTGGCTCACCTACAAGAGTTATTTGGTGAACAGAGTCGTGCAATCAAATATCAAGTCACTAAGAGACTTTTTAAGGCTCAGATGCGTGATGGACAGTCGGTTCAAGATCATTGTCTGATAATGATCAAGAACTTAGAAGAGCTTGAAAAGCTCGATATCAAGTTAGATTAGGATCTGTAGATTGATATAATTCTATAGTCCTTGACTGATGCATATGGACAGTTCATCATGAACTACCATATACATAAATTGTAAAATATCTTGGCTGAAATTATGAACATATTAGTCACTACTGAGCTTTCTATGAAAGGTTCAAAGGGCTCAGTGCTTGTTGTGGAGTGGACTTCTTCGAAGAAAAAGTCTTTTGAAAAGAAGAAAAAGTTCGTGAAGAAGCAAAAGATGAATGGTGGGAATAAGAAGAAGGCAGAGCCAAAAAAGAAGGCCACTAACAAGAAAAAATATTTTCCTTGCAATACAGACGGTCGTTGGAAGCAAAACTGTCCTCTTTACTTAGCCAACCTAAAGAATAAGAAGAAGACATGTCCTTCTGGAGGTATGCTCGTTATAGAATCTAACATTATGATTTTTTCTGCATCCAGTTGGATGCTTGACTCTGATTCTAGTACTCACTTGTACACTTCTATGCAGGATCTTAAGGATAGAAGGAGGCTGAGGGATGGTGAGATGATCCTATATGTCGAAAATGGAGCAAGAGTTGCTACTATGGTCATGAAAATCTATCCTCTTTGATTATCATCAGGATTAGATTTAGTTCTTAGATACTATTTTTATATGCCTGCAGTAAGCAAATATTTGATTTCTATTTTATTATTGGGGATAAACCCCACTCTTGCCGAAGTTCGGTAAGCTAGTAGCCATGGAAAAGCTTCGATGGATGGGTCTTAGCCATACCCCTTCAGCCGATCGAACTCCTCAGCGATCGAGCTTCTTCGGACTCTCAGCGATCGGACTGAACCACCTTAGCCGGCCGAACTCCTCAGCGGCCAAGCAACGGTCGAACTCCTTTGAACCCCTTCGGTCGGGTGAACTGCTTAGCGACCGAACTCTTTGGACTTCCAGCAGCCGGACTTTGGTCGAACTTCTCAGCGGTCGAGCTCCTACCGAACTCCCCTATGACCGAGCCTTAGCCGCATACCTCCAGCCAAATGCCTACAGGGGCCGAACTCATTCCAAGCTTCCTCTTCAGGAGTCCAAACTTCTTTAAAATGGATACACGTCAAAGCTCTTCAACCTTTCATTCGGTCCCAAGCGGCTCGGTATCAAGACAGCGACGACCATCACCATCAGTCTGTCGTAAGCGACAGCGATCTGCTATCAGGCGGCGATGGCTGTCACCATCAACCCGCTGCAGACGGTGCCTTTCCCTGGGACTGACTCCACCGAATCTCGAGCAGTCCGCCAGCACGCAGCTATAACTGTCACCATCAAACTCCATCTATAAAAAGGACTCTCCAAATACGCTAACTCGAACCTCTGATATCTAAGCTCTAAGCTCTCCTCTTCTTCTCTAAGCTCTGCGGAAATCATTCCCGAGCACTCCATTTTTATTGGCCAGAGCTGATTTGATCATCGAAGAGTCCTATCGAAGCCACCCCCCACTGACTACGGATGGAACTTTATTTTGCAGGTCTCGGCGGCAACCTTATCCACCTCTACTCCAGCTGATTTCGACGATGACCAGATTCTGCACCAACAAATTGGCGGTAGAGGAAGGGAATGAACCTCCGAGGTTTCCTTATTCTTAAAGGAGTGCTCGATGATGATTTCTCTCTTTCCTCTCTGGAGATCTCTCTTCTTCCTCACTAGAGTTCTTTCTTGAAGAGAAAATACCTCCCATGAGAGTTTTGACTCGGCGATCGATAGCCTACGTGCCAGGTCCATCTGCTCCCATTTTAGCCCCGGTAGCTCATGTTCCACACAAAGCCACCGCAGACGTGGAGCAATTCAACCTGCTAGTCAGGTTTGTGGCCCCGTCGAGATGATGCTGGCTGTGCGACAACCTTCGGCGGAGACTTTACCAGCAAACCCGCCATGAGGATGCGAGGAATCAGTCTTAAGGAAGAGCATTCGGACATACCAATCTCTCTAAGAAAGGATAAATAGAGAGCAGAAGTTCTCCCGCAGAAGCGAAATGAAATTCGGGCAAGTAAAGCCGAGCTCCCCCTTGAGCTCATCGTCAAGGAAGTTCGGACAAAGAGGCATGAAGTTCTTCCGTGGAAGGTTTCACGAAAAAGCGGAATGAAGTTCGGCGTAAGCGAGGCCGAACTCCCCCTCGAGTCCGTCATCGAGGAAGCCCCGACAGAGGGGCATGAACTTCTTCCATAGAAGATTTCGCAAGAAGGTGGAACGAAGTTCGACCACATCCATGACCTCCATGGGTGCAAGCGAGGCCAAACTCTCCTCGAAGCTCATCATCAAGGAAGCCCCGACAAAGGGGCATGAAGTTCTCCCATGAAAGATTTCGTAGGAAAGCGGAATGAAGTTCGACGCAAGCGAGGCCGAACTCCCTCTCGAGCCCATCATCAAGGAAGCCCTGATAGAGGGGTATGAACTTCTCTCACAGAAGATTTTGCAAGAAGGCGGAATGTAGTTCGGCTGCGTCTACGACCTCCCCACGCAAGCGAGGCTGAACTTTCCTCAAAGCTCATCATCAAGGAAACCTCGACAAAGGAGCATGAAATTCTCCCATGGAAGATTTCACGGGAAAGCGGAATGAACTTCGACGCATGCGAGGTCGAACTCCCCCTCGAAGCTCATCATCGGAATGAAGTTCGATGGCAGCAAGGCCGAACTCTCCCTTAAAGCTCATCATCGGAATGAAGTTCGGCGCAAGTGAGGCCGAACTCCTGCTCGAGTATGTCACCAAGAAAACCCCCTACGAAGATTTTACAAGAGGTGAGATGAAGTTCAACCGTGCTCACGACCACCCTAGGGCAAGCGAGGACAAACTCCCTCTCGAGTATGACTCCAAGGAAGCCCCGACAAAGGGGCATGAAGTTCTCCCGCAGGTTTCACAAGGAGACGGAATAAAGTTCGACTGCGTCCATGACCTCCCCAGCGCAAGCAAGGCCCGAACTTTTCGAGCTCGCCACTAAGGAAGCCTCGACAGAAGGGTGCGAAGAAGTCCTCCCAAAAAGTTCCATGATTGCGCCCCCTGCAACGCTCCTCGAACTCAAATTCTCATGGAAGTTAAGAATCGGCTACCAAGATCAAAAGGATTACGACCTCCTCCAGGCATGCGCGATCGAAGCAAGTAATGCTTCGACCATTGCGACCACAGCCACGACACTAACGAATATATTTAGCTCCAAGATGAAATTGAGGAGCTCGTCGAAAAGAGGTGGCTGGGTAAATTTCTTCGATGCCAGCCTGAAGCAGGAGAAGATCGGCCAAGGGCGCTGCCATAGCCAGAAAGGATAAGAAGGTCGGCCGCCTCACGGCGTCATCAATGTTACCCTTGGGAGGAGCTTGGTGCATCGGTGATCTATCATCTCTCAGTGTCAAAGCCAAGAGAAGCATGCTCCAAATTGAGGAGGCCAGCATAAGATAAAGGAGATCGTCCGGTCTGAACTTACTGTCGAAGAGAACCCGGAGGAACAATGCCCCCATGACCCTGAAATGAGAATGTGCTGTGAGTAACTTTCCCTTGGTAAAATTCTCCCCCAATAAATAATATTATTTCTGGGTGCAAAAACTATGTGATGACAGGGAAGAAGCAGTCAATAGTTATCATGTTAGAAACAGGAGGAGAACCTTGTCCTAACACGAGCAGGTCAAAGACCTTCAACCTTGGTCAGAGATAAGATCTCTTCCGAGCGATCGATGACAACGCCGATCAAAGATAAGATCTCTTTCGAGTGAAGGCCCTGTTCATAAAGGATGAGACGAGGGAAGAGGCACGAACGATGGTCCGTATGTGCCCTCATAGCCCGTTAGGAATAGGAGGAGAACCTCATCCTAACGTGAGCAAAGTTGAAGGCCTCGTTCACCTTAGACGAGATGGGGGGAGATGGACGACGGTCCGAATGTGCCCCCGCAGCCCGTTAGGAATAGGAGGAAAACCTCATCCTAATGCGAGCAAAGTTGAAGTCCTCGTTCACCTTAGATGAGATGGGGGAGAGACGTGGACGACGGTCCGTATGTGCCCCCACAGCCCGTTAGGAATGGAAGGAGAATCTCATCCTAATGCGAGCAAAGTCGAAGGCCTCGTTCACCTTAGACGAGACGGAGGGAGATGGATGATGGTTCGAATGTGCCCCCACAGCCCGTTAGGAACAGGAGGAGAACCTCGTCCTAATGCGAGCACCCGCATCAACCTCAGTCGCAAGAAATAAGATCTTTCTCGAGGGTCTGACAACCTCAGTCCGAGCAATGGGGATAACCTCGGCCAGAGATAAGATCTCTCCCAAGCGACAGCCTCAGCTAAAAATAAGATCTCTTCCGAGAAACAACCTCGACCAGAGATAAGATCTCCCCCGAGGGTCCGGGACAACCTCGATTGCAGGAGATAACATCTCCCCCGAGGCAATCTTGGCTGCAGAAGATAAGATCTCCTCTGAGGGTCTGGACCAACTTCGACAGCAGAAAATAAGATCTCCCCCGAGGCAACCTCGGTTGCAGGAGATAAGATCTCCCCAAGCGCCCGTATTAACCTCGACTGCAGGAGATAAGATCTCTTCCGAGGGTCCCAGATAACTTTGGCAGTAGGAGATAAGATCTCCCTCGAGGGTCCAGGCCAACCTCGATTGCAGGAGACAAGATCTCCCCGAGCGTCCGCATCAATCTCGGCTGCAGGAGATAAGATCTTTCCCGAGGGTCCGGAACAACTTCGACAGTAGGAGATAAGATCTCCCCCAAGGCAAACTTGACTGTAGGAGATAAGATCTCCCCTGAGCGACCCCATCAACCTCAACTGCTGGAGATAAGATATCCTCCGAGAAAATCTCGACTGTAGGAGATAAGATCTCCTCCGAGGGTCCGAGCCAACCTCGGCTGCAGGAGATAAGATCTCTTCCGAGCGATCACGTCAACCCCGACTGCAGATCAGATCTCTTTCGAGCACCCATATCAATCTCGGTAGGAGGTGGGATCTTCCTCGGGCTTCAATTTCAACATCAACTTTAGCTGGAGATGAGATCTCCCCCGAGCTTCGACCTGAACCAGCACGGAGCCCAGAAGAGGACTTCGACAGTCATCTTTTTTTGCACTCCCATCCTTCTAATTTTAAACTCGAAAGTGGGGGGACTATTATTGGAGATAAATTCTGCTCCTGCCAAAGTTTGGTAAGCTCGTAGCCACGAAAAAGCTTCGACGGATGGGTCTTAGCCGTACCCCTTCAGCCGACCGAACTTCTTAGCGGTCGAGCTCCTTCAGACTCTCAGCGGCTGGATCGAACCCCCTCAGCCGGCCGAACTCCTCAGTGGCTGAGCAGCAGTCGAACTCCTTCGAATCCCTTTGGTCGGGCAAACTGCTTAGCGACCGAACTCCTTGGACTCCCAGTAGCCGAGCTTTGGCCAAACTTCTCAGCGATCGAGCTCCTACCGAACTCCCCTGCGACCAAGCCTTAGCCACACACTTCCAGCCAGATGCCTATAGGAGCCGAACTCCTTCTGAGCTTCCTCTTCAGGAGTCCAAACTCTGAAATAGGTACACATCGAAGCTCTTCAATCCTTCATTCAGTCTCGAGCGGCTCAGTATCAAGACAGCTACAGCCATCATCATCAGTCTATTGCAAGTGATAGTGACCCGCTACCAGACGGCGATGGCTGTCACCATCAACCTGCTACAGACAGCGCCTTTCCCTAGGACTGACTCCGTTGAATCTCGAGCGACCCGCCAGCATGCGGCTACAGCTGTCACCATCAAGCTCCATCTATAAAAAGAACCATCCAGATACGCTAACTCGAACCTCTGATCTCTAACCTCTAAGCTCTCCTCTTCTTCTCTAAGCTCTGTGGAATCATTTTCGAGCACTGCATTCCTATTGACCAGAGCTAACTTGATCGTCAAAGGATCCTACTGAAGCCACCTCTACTCCAACTGATTCCGACGATGATCAGATTCTGCACCAACATTTATGTTTAGCACAAGAAGGCTATGTAATTAGTTTTCTTAAGGATTATTGTAATATTCTTTATAAAAAAATAAAATTGTAAGTGGTTTTCTTATAAATAGTTTCTATCAGTTACATATTGATATTTTTATTTTTAATATTTAGAAAAATATGAATGCCATAGAATCAAAGCGATCTAGGAATAGTCTAAACGATAGGTATCTTTGGCATCTTAGGCTGGATCATATAGCTGAAGATAGGATTAACAAATTTGAGAAATCTGGACTATTGAGTCTGTTGACTTTCGAGTCATATCCAATTTGTGAATCATACTTTCATGGCAAAATGATCAAGCTTCCTTTTGTAGGATATGGGAAAAAAGCTACAAACCTACTTGCTCTAGTACATACTGATGTATGCTGCCTATTTGATGTATCGATCAAGGATAATTATGTCTATTTTATCACCTTTACTGATGTATCGACCATAGACCTACTTGTCACCTTTATCGATGATGTATGCTGTCCATTTGATCTTTCGATGATTTAAAGCTTTAGAAAGGGTTCAAAAAATTTAGACTCGAAGTAGAAAAATAAATAAAAAAATCTATTAAGGTTCTTCGATCAGATCGAGAAGATGAATATCTTAGTCAAAAATTCCTAGACTATCTTAAGGACAATGGCATAGTCTTCAATGGATTCCCACCTGGAATGTCTCAACTCAACGAGATTTCAGAATGAAGAAATCAAACCCTATTAGATATGGTCTAATCCATGATGAGTTTCATAGACCTTCCTAAGTTTCTTTGGGGATATAGTTTGATGATCACTATATATTTACTGAATAGGATTTCTTCTAAAATTGCTCCTACCATACCGTATGAGATATGGTATGGTAAGAAATCAAGTCTGAGTCTCAGAATTTGGGATTGTTCGGTCCATATCAAGAGACAATAGACGGATAAATTAGAGTCAAGATCCTTTAGAGCTCGATTTATTGGATATCCTAAAGAGTCATTAGGATATTATTTCTATCTCTCAGAAGATCATAATACGATTGTGAGTCGACACGCCATCTTTCTTGAAAAATAGTTTATTCAAGATGGTGGCATCGAAAGGCAGATTAGGCTTGAGGAGAAAGTCTCCCAAGAGCCACGAGCTAAGGAACCTATGGAATCTAATCAGATGGAGCCAATCCAGATACTATCTTCTCCACCTCGTAGATTAAGTAGAATTTTTCATCCTCCTGAAAGATACTTAGGTACCATCTCAGAGAACGTAGAAGAAATATTCCTCATAGGAAATGGGGTTCATGATGATGATCCCAAAATCTATTATGAGGTGATATCAGATATTGACTCCAAAAAATGGTTAGAAGCAATGAAGTTAGAGATTGACTCAATGCATTCGAACCAAGTTTGGACCTTAGTAGATCCACCTAAAGATATAGTACCTATTGGATGTAAACGGATCTTTAAGAAAAAGATAGGTGCTGATAGAAATGTAGAGACATTCAAAGCAAGGCTCATAGCGAAAGGGTATAGTCAACGCGAAGGCATTGACTATTAGGATATTTTTTTATCAGTAGCCATGCTCAAATCCATCCGCATATTGCTTGTTATTGCAGCCTATTTCGATTACAAAATATGACAGATGGACGTGAAAATGGCTTTCTTAAATGAATATCTTAAGGAAGATATCTATATGAAATAACCGCTAGGTTTCACATTCAGTGATGATGATCATAAAGTATGCAAGCTATAAAGATCCATATATGAACTTAAGCAAGCATTTCAGAGCTGGAATGCTCGTTTCAATGATGTAATCAAATCATTTGAATTCATCAAGAATGAAGAGGAGCCCTATATTTTCAAAAAGGTTAGTGGAAGCACTATTGTCTTCCTCATACTGTACGTAGATGACATCTTTCTAATTGAAAATGATATTCTCATGTTGACTACAATCAAAATATGATTGTCTAAGGAGTTCTCTATGAAAGATCTAAGAGAGGCATCATTTATTCTGAAAATTAAGATATATAGGGATGGACTGAATAAGATGCTGGGTCTCCTATAGAAAATATACATAGAGAAGGTGCTGAAGAGGTTTGGCATTAAAAACTTCAAGAGGGATTTAGTATCATTTAGACATGTCATTCATCTCTCCAAAAAGATGTGCCATAGTATACCTAAGGAGATTGAACGCATAAGCAAGATCTCTTATACTTTAGCAATAGAAAGCCTCATGTATGCTATGCTATGTATACGATCTGATATTTTTCATGCTGTGAGTATCACGAGCAGATATTAGTCGAATTCAGATGAAGAGCACTGGACTTCTATGAAATGTATCCTTAAATACTTGAGAAGGACTAAGGATATGTTTTTAGGTTTTGGTAATGGAGAACTTCAGATTCAGGGGTATATAAATTTGGATTTTATGTCCGACATAAATGATCGAAAGTCGACATCTGAAAGTCTGTTTATTTATAATGATGAAACTGTCAGTTGGAAGAGTTTCAAGCAGACAGTGATAGCAGACTCCACTATAGAAGCAGCGTACATCGCTGCATCGGAGGCTGTAAAGGAGGCATTCTGGTATAAGAAGTTCATCACAAAGCTCGGAGTGATGCCATCAGATGTCGTTCCTCTATATTGCGATAATAATGGTATTATAGTCCTTACTAAGAAGCCGAGATCTTACCAGAAATTCAAGCACATTGAGTGGCGATACCACCTCATTCATGATTACCTTGAGAAGGGATAAGTCGAGGTCAAGAGAGTCGACACTGCAGATAATATGACTGACTCACCGACAAAGCCATTGAGCCAGCAAAAGATCGAAGCCCATCTTGAGAAGATGGAACTTAGATTTATAGCCAATTGACTTTAGGTCAAGTGGAAGTTTGTTAGATATGTATCCTAAAAGTTAGATCGATAGACACTTATAATACATTTTTAAAGATAATTTTTTAATTTTGATTATTAATTAATAAAAAAATTATTTTTTTATCATAGTATGTATTTAAAGTGTCTGTGATACATCCTTTAAGTTAATGGTAATGATAATTCATATTTTCAAAAGTTAAAAATTTAAGATGTGAATTTTCATAATTAACTCATAAACTACTTTCAACTGTAGAATTATCATGAGAATGGTGATCGATCTGGAAGGTTGGTGTATGATCGCTTTCTTAGGATAGATGTATCTTGAGTCTATGGTGTGGAGACATCAGAGCAAAAGTATAGGTATCCATTAGAGAATGAGGGCACTGAGCGTGACCATTTCGAGTAGTCATAAGAAAGTCTACCTTCTTATCAATGATTGGCTTGATGCTATAGTGATATATCTGGTTTTTGAACTTGAGGTGTATCGACAGTTTATCTTGAGGATGTTATAATTTGACTACATCATAACTCGATCTTCTAGCCATTCGAAATTCTGAGGTATATGTTGGCTATAGCATGCTCATTGTAGGAATTGAATTGCATCAATTAAAGATCTATACCTCGGTAGATAAGGAGTAGTCCTATGATAATCATGAGATTGAGTCTTTAAGCCCATGGCTATGGTAGAGTGAAAATGATAGAAAGAGTTTCTATTAGGGTTTCGTATCGGATTCGAATTAAATGATTAATTCATATGACGGATGTTGGGTTTGACGAGTTCACCTTAACCCTAATCCTATCAGGGCTCAAGATAGAAGAACCCAATTATACAGGTAGCTACATCGAGAGATTCACTTTTGGTTCTGATGGGTTGCCACCATATACTGCTAAGTGTCACTGATAGATTTTGGGAGCAATTAGAATGATTTTAATGATTGATCATTCTAATTGTATGAATCAGAAGAGTTCTGATTCATTGAAAGATATTTCGATGATGTCGATGATAGAGATCACGACATGTCTCATTATCATATGAAACTGAACCTAACTAGATCATACAAATAAGAATTTAGGTCTAGATATCATTCTAATTATATGAATCAGAAGAGTTCTAATCCATTGAAAGATATTTCGATGATATCGATGATAGAGATCACGACATATCTCATTATCATACAAAGCCGAACCTAACTAGATCATACAAATAAGAATTTAGGTCTCGATATCATCAATTAAACTAATCCAGTTTGATTGATTTAGATTAGATCCAATCAGATTTAAGATAATCATGCTAGCACACGATTGAGCCTGGCTTTCTTCTTTTGTAATCTTTCTGATTCATAGCGATCGAGTCAAATTTGATTTGACTCATTTCTATATCTTGAATGAATTTACTTTCATCTAACTAGAATAAGTTTAGATTAGATTAATTATAGAAATTAAATCCATTCCTAGTGCAATTGGACTACAGTCATAAGTTGACCTAATTGAGAGAATTGAGGGTGACCTAATTAGATGCTTTTAAAATTTTTTTTAGGAATTCTTTTGATCTAATTTTTGGATATGAGATAGGAATCATGTCATGTTATGGGTGTGCCAAATTTTGTGATTTATGATGGTGGTTTGACTGGGTTTTAATAGAGTTTGATCTAAATTAAACTCTTGAGAGAAGAGTCCTAGGCACAATGGACTCTTCCTTATCTACTCATGTCGCCCACTTTTTGATTGATATTTGGCGATAAAACTAGATGAGATTTGGGTTTTCACATGGAGAATAAGTCTTAGAGTCTCTTTGATCAAATAATAAGTGATTTGATCAAAGAAGAACTCTAAATGGCGTTGGGTTTAAGAAACCTTTCTCATGCCAAAGAGGGCATCACATAATTTTATTTTCCATGCAGAGATGTTGTCGTCCATACCATATCCCATGCCCCCTCTATCCTCTCTCCCCCTCTCTTCTACAAGTCTAAAAAGTTAGGCATAAATCTAAGTAGAAGGTCCAAGGTTTTTGGCATAAGATTTAGGATTTACGCGACGGTGTTCATGAGACGAACAGGCTGCCTTCAAAAATAGTTTTGAAATATCTATAGATCAGATTTAGATCTAATCTTTGAAGAAGAGATTCATGAGAACAAGACATTCAGATCCTGCTTGAGTGGATACCAATAGAGGCTAGGTGCATATGTGGCTCTTTCTAGAATCTCAGGAGCCAATAGGATCATCGCAAGATAATCAGATTACCCAATAAGATACTTAAAAATAAATCTAATTTAATTTTATTTTTAATTTTTAATATCAGATCATCACGATTAGATATGAGAATTCTTAGATCGGATCATATCGTAGAATTTTTTATAGAAAAATCTACCTAAGATCTGATCAGATCTGGATGATCCTATGATAGAAAATCAACAAAATATCATAGGATGTAATAAGTGAAGGAAAATTCTGATTTTTCAGTCCAGGTTCATTCAGATCTGATCAGATCAAAAGATATATTTTAAAAATTTTTTTCTTAGATCTGTATCATATCTGAGATATTTCAGATCTGATTCTTATTATTTTAATGATTAAAATAAATTCAAATAAATTAAATCAGATTTAACTTACCTTGATATGGGTAATCCTAATACCCGTTGATGATCCTGTATGCAGCGGAAGGTTCTGGATCTAGCCACGCAAGTGCCTGGCCTCTACCGGTATCCACTCAGGCTGGATCTGAAGATCCTCTTCTTCTCTATCACGTCTCCAAAAATTAGATCTGGATCTGATCTGGAGGATCTTCAAAACTCCTTTTGAAGATCAGCAGTCGTCCTTTGCAGCAGTGCAGCCTTCTTGCTTTTGATCGCCTTTCTTTGATCTGGATCGCACCAACCAAGCTCCAAAACTATTTTGGACGTGAAGAGGAGAGGGAGAAGAAGCTTTGGCATGGAGGAGGAGAGGAGAAAAGGCCTTGGGGCGTATGGAAACTCTTAGCATCTATTTGAGTTGGGTACAGGGTCTTATTTATAGACTAACTGTGATCCAACTCCTCTTCTTCCCAACCAATCACAACCCTTTGTGAAATCAGATCTAAATCTGATTGGTGGGAATAGAGTCCCCTGGATTCCTCCTTAGAGGGTGCCTAAGACCAGTCAAAGTTGGTTCTTAGAAGAACTCTAATTGGAATCCAAAAAGGAGATGGAGTCCTTGTCCAACAAGGACTCCTAGGCGCCTCCAACTTGGGCACACGCCAAGGGTGGCGTGCGCCCTCCTCCTTGCCAGGTTCTGGCAGGGGGACAGGCCCCCACCAGCTCTCCAATAGGTGCGTGACATGTGGTCAAAAGTCAAAGTGTCAATGGTCAACGTTTGACCAGTCAAAGGTAGACTTTTGACCAAAGTCAAAGAACAAGAAATGGCAGGTGACCAAAAATGGCAGGTAATGTCTTACAAAATAAGACAACCTTTTCTGACTTGGACAACCTCCAGTCAGACCATATGAAGGCCTCTGATTGAGCACAAACTCCTTTGGCTCAGACAGGACAACTTATTTATGATAGTAAAAGAAGAACGTTAGGTTCAATCGAGTGCTAGCACGATTTTCTTGAACCTAATTGAATCTCATTCAGATCAATTGAACTAGATCAGTTCAATTGATGATCACCAGATTCAAACCCTTGTTTGTGTGATCCAGTTAGGTTCAGTTTTGTATGATAATGGGATATGTCATGATCTCTATCATCGACATCATCGAAACTCCTTTCGATGGATCAGAACTCTTCTGATTCGAACAGCTAGAATGATCGATCATCTAAATCATTCTAATTGCTCCCAAAATCCACCAGTGACACCTAGCAGTATATGGTGGCAACCCATCAGAGCTGAATGCGAACCTCTTGGTGCAGCTACCTGTGTGATTAAGTTCTTCTATCTTGAGCCCCGATCAGATTAGGGTTAAGGTGAACTCGTCAAACCCTAGTCTTCTGTCATATGATTTAATATGTGATAGAAAATATCATCCCACCACCGAGGTAGATAGATTCCATTTGATTTTAATCAAAGCCAACATACACCTATAATTTTGGTGTAGTCAAACTATAACACCCTCAAGGTGAAGTGTATTACAAGTGTCAGCCAATTCTGGCACGCTCAGTCTCGTTCTCTAGAGTACACATATATCTAACAATCTTCCACTTGTCCTAAAGCCAATTTTCAACTCTTGAAAATATGAATTATCTACAAGGATGTATCACAGACACTAAATACACATATGTCCCATCTTCTCAAGATGGGCTTCGAACTTTTGCTGGCCCAACGGCTTTGTAAGTGGGTCTGCCACATTATCTGCGGAGTCGACTCTCTTGACCTCGACATAACCCTTCTCGAGGTAATCATGGATGAGGTGATATCACCACTTGCTTGGAACTCTTCCAGCTGACAGCACCACCATTGCACACAAACAGACTCTCCAGATGTCGACTTTCGATCATCTATATCGGACATGAAATCCGAGTCTGTGTATCCCTGGACTTGGAGTTCTCCATTACCAAAGACCAGCATCATATCCTTAGTTCTTCTCAAGTACTTTAAGGATACATTTCATAGAAGTCCAGTGTTCTTCACCTGGATTTGACTGATATCTGCTTGTGACACTCACAGCATGGGCTATATCAGGTCGTGTACATAGCATGGCATACATGAGGCTCCCTATTGCAGAAGCATAAGGGATCTTGCTCATGCGTTCTATTTCCTCAGGTGTGCTAGGGCACATCTTCTTGGAAAGATGAATACCATGTCTGAAGGGTATTAATCCCTCTTAGAGTTTTTCCATACTAAACCTCTTTAGTACTTTCTCTATGTACATCTTCTGTGAAAGTCCTAGCATCCTATTCGGTCTATCCCTATAGACCTTAATTCCTAGAATAAAGGATGCTTCACCTAGGTCTTTCATGGAGAATTTCCTTGGACAACCATATTTTGACTGTTGTCAACATGGAATATCATTCCCAATAAGGAGGATGTCATCCACGTACAATACGAGGAAGACAACAGTGCTCTCCACTGACCTTTTTGAAAACACATGGTTCCTCTTCATTTTTGATGAAACCAAACTTTTTGATCACATCATTGAAACGAGTGTTCCAGCTCCGAGATGCTTGCTTAAGTCCATATATGGACCTTTGCAGCTTGCAAACCTTGTGATCAGTATCACTGGATGTGAAACCTAGCGGCTGTTCCATATAGATATCTTCCTCAAGATATCCATTTAGGAATGTCCATTTTCACGTCCATTTGTCCATATTTCATAATCGAAATAGGCTGCAACGGCAAGCAATGTGCGGATGGATTTTAGCATAGCCACTGGGAGAAAAGGTATCCTGATAGTCAATGCCTTCGCGTTGACTATAACCTTTTGCCACTAGTCTAGCCTTGAATGTCTCCACATTTCCCATCTGCACCAATCTTTCTCTCTGAAGATCCATTTACATCCAATAGGTACTATACCTTCTGGTGGATCTACCAAGGTCCAGACTTGGTTTGAGTGCATCGAGTCAATTTCTGACTTGCATTGCCTCTAGCCATTTCTCGGAGTCGATATCTGATATCGCCTCGTTGTAGGTTTTGGGATCATCACCATGAGCACCATTACCTATGAGGAACATTTTCTCTACGTTCCTCTGAAATAATACCTAAGTATCTTTCAGGAGGATGAAAAACTCTTTTCCGATCTACGAGGTGGAGGAGGTAGTGTTCTTATTGGCTCAAATCTGATTTGGTTCCAATTGGTCCTTAGCTCGTTCCACTTGTGAGACTTTCTCATCAAGCTTGATCTATTTTCCAATGCCGCTATCTTGAATAAACTATTTTTCAAGAAAGATGGCATGTCGACTCACAATCACATTGTGGTCTTCTGGAATGTAGAAATAGTATCCTAATGACTCTTTAGGATATCCTATGAATCGAGCTCTGAAAGGACCTAAACTCTAACTTGTCCGCTTGTTGTCTTTTGACATGAGCCGGACAACCCCAAATTCTGAGATGACTCAGACTTGGTTTCTTACCGTGCCATATCTCATACGGTATGGTAGGAACGGTTTTAGAGGAAATCCTATTCAGTAGATAAATTGAAGTTAACAATGAGTATCCCCAAAGAAAATCAGGGAAGGTCTGTGAAGCTCATCATGGATCGAACCATATCCAATAGAGGTCCGATTTCTCCATTCTGAAATCCCGTTGAGTTGAGGTGTTCCTGGTGGAGTCCATTGAGAGACTATGCCATTTTTTTTAGATAGTCTAGGAATTTTCGGCTAAGGTATTCACCTCCTCGATCTGATCGAAGAACCTTAATGGATTTTTCTGTTTATTTTTCTACTTCATGTCTGAATTCTTTGAACTTTTCAAAAGCTTCAGACTTGTGTCTCATAAGATACACATACCCATACCTAGATAGATCATCGGTAAAGGTAATGAAGTAGACAAAATTATCCTCTAGTCGGCACATCAAATGGGCCGCACACATCAGTATGTACTAGGGCAAGGAGATCTGTGGCCCTCTTCCCCATGTCCAACAAAAGGAAGTTTAGTCATTTTGCCTTGAAGATAAGATTCACAAGTTGGATATGACTCAGAAGTCAATGGACTCAATAGCCCATTTTTCTCCAATTTGTTGAATCCTATCTTCTGCTATATGACCTAATCTCAAGGTGCCATAGATATCCTATCGTTTGGACTATCTCCTAGGTCGTTTGGCATTCACGTTTTGCTCGATAGTTAAACAGGTACATCAATATGTAGCTGATAAAGACCATTAATAAGAAAACCATTTGCAATTTTATTTCTTTCATAAAGAATATTACAATGGTCCTTAAAGAAGGTAATCACATAGCCTTCTTGTGCTAAGCATGAAACAGAAATCAAATTTCTGCTAGCTGCAGGCACATAATAACAGTCTTTTAAAACTAAGTCTAAACCAGATGGTAATCGAAGAGGGTATGTTTCCACGGCTACTGCAGCAACTCTTGCTCCATTACCGATGCGTAGGATCATGTCTCCATCCCTCAGCCTCCTGCTATCCTCAAGACCCTGCATGGAAGTGCACAGATGAGCACTAGAACCAGAGTCAAGCACCCAACTGGATGCAGAAGAAACCGTAAGGTTAGACTCAATAACGAGCATACCTCCAGAAGGACCTTCCTTCTTGTTCTTTAGGGTGGCCAGGTAAGTAGGGCAGTTCCGCTTCCAATGGCCGTCGCTGTTGCAATGGAAATACTTTCCTTTGACATCGGCCTTTCTTCTTCGGCTTTGCCTTCTTCTTCTTTGATCCTTCCACCTTTTGCTTTTTCACAGACTTCTTTTTCTTTCCATAAGACTTTCTTTTGGAAGAAGTCCATTCCATAGCAAGAACTGAGCCTTTAGAACCTTTCATAGAAAGCTCAGCGGTAACCAGCATATTCATTAATTCGGCCAAGAAATTCTGAAGTTTATGCATGTGGTAATTCATGATGAATTGCCCATATGCATCAGTCAAGGATTGCAGAATAATATCGTTCTGCAGGTCCAAGTCCAACTTCACACCGAGCTTCTCAAGCTCTTCCATGTCCTTGATCATTGTCAGACAGTGATCTTGGACTGACTGCCCATCACGCATCTTAGCCTTAAAAAGTCATTTCGTGACTTGATATTTGGCTGCGCGACTCTGTTCACCAAACATCTCCTGCAGGTGAGCCAACATTTGGCGAGCAGTCCCGATATCCTCATGTTGGCGCTGGAGCTCATCAGACATCGAGCCCAACATGTAATATCTGGCCTTATTATCTTCGTCTATCCATTTTTCCAGAGATGCTCTCTGTTCAATGGATGGACGGGCTGGTAAGGTGGGAGGGTCCTGGTCCAATACATGGGTTAACTTCTCAGAACCCAAAACAATTTTGTAGTTCCTGAGCCAATCTTTATAATTGGGTCCAGGTCAGTCTATGTGTGTCCAGGATACGTGCCAATGGGTTGGACGCAGACATTTTTCTGTAGAGAGTCAAAGATTCTAGTTAGATACTGTAATTTTGACTTGACCAATTTATTTAGGAATTTTATTTTTAAACAAATTAGCTCTCCACTATTTTCTCGGATCCCTACACTCCCTCTGTAGAGATGCAAAAATCTCCATGATTAATGATTTCTAGTGGGTGGTGCGGTCTCACCAACTGACTCATCACCTCACCTAACAGTTATTGGTGATGGGTTAGCCAATGAGTGAACAACTCTTGTTCAATGATTCTCTAATCATGGTGCACCCAAACTTGGTCTCTAATTCATGAATCTCACCGTATCCGAAAATATTGATCCACTCCTTAGTTAAGTCAGACCCACCATTTGCATAGACTGGGTTCCTAATTGAGTCTCTCACCGTATCCGGAATATATTGAGCCCAACTCATCCTCCAGCCCATAGCATCCAATGCCTAATAGACATGGTTGCGTCTTCCCGGTGCAACTGAGCCACTGTATCCAGTCCGAGAACAATCAACCCCGGGAAGGGCCCGCACATCTACAATGGTGGAAGACCTCAGACTTAATCTTTTCTTAGGGAGAATTGATTCAGGTCTCATTAAACTAGACTTGGCTTAGTCATAACAATTATGACTAACCTAGTGGCATGGGTTAGCTCGGATTATTGACCACCTCAGATCAGAACTGTGTCAACAGATATGGCCAGGTAAGTGAGACCGGTGGAAGGAATATGCCATTAACTCGTACAAGAACGCATTCAGGTCGAGTAGCTTCCAATTAAAAATCAGTCGGTCGTATGTGCCAAACTTACCTTAGACACCAAATTGTTGAGTCAGAACCAATTGGGTTAGCCTACAATCCAGACTCTAACCTCTGAGCCTAATTAGGTCTTGCTTGATCGTGACTCGATCTTGACCCAGACTTAATCCTATTAGGCTGGTCAATTTAAGCATTGTTGATCCCATCTAACCAACTCTTGATTCGGTTTGATCAACCGCTTAGACCTAATTGAGCTACCCAAGCCCGAACCCAGTATTATGAATATGTCTTAGATCTAAAAATTCTCAATTTTAGACCTAATTAATATTCCATAAACTTAATTCTTAATTAAGTAGGGTTCATAAACAAAATATGCACAATAAATCCTAGGGTTTCAGGATCTAGGGTTTTGCAGAAAGTAAGTTTTGGATTTCTGATTAAGGACGAACACGCAGCACCCCTACACATCATAAGAACACCCCATCGAATGGGAAGAGAGGGCCTTTAAACCCTTCTTCATTTCTTATGACCGGACGGCCAAGAGGAACGCCTTAATCAGGAACATTCAATACTACAAAATAGTTTTAGATCTATATCATATATCTCATATACAAATTAGATCTAATCATGGCATATTTTGCATACATCTCATGTATCGAATCATGCATATTTTTAGATCTAAATTATCTCATAATAATCTAAAAAATTAGATTTAAATTGATCTTAATCAAAATAAATTCTAATCTAGACAACTTATGTAGAACTATTCTACAACTAGTCTAGACATGCATCAATCATATCTCATATGATATTTAAAATTAAATAATTTTATTTGCTATTTTTTAGATATTATTATAACAATTATAATATCAAAAAATAGTAAATAAAATGATCTAAAATATGATTTAATCAGATTAAATCAAAAACATGCAAGACTATTCTATAGAACTATTCTATTCTAGAACTAGTCATGCATATCTTCTAATCTTAGATCCAAATCATTTAATTTTAATTTTTTCTGATTTCAGATCTGATCACATCTCATGTGACATCTAAAATCAATTATTTTTTAATTAAAATAAATTTAAAATTAGATCTAAATAATTTTAGAACCATGGCTCTGATACCAGTTGAAGAAAAATCCTGATTTTTCGGTCCAGGTTCGTTCAGATCTGATCAGATCAAGAGATATATTTCAAAAATTTTTCTCTTTGATCTATATCAGATCTTGATATATTTTAGATCTAATTCTTATTATTTTAATAAATAAAATAAAATAAGATAAATTAAATCAAATTTAATTTACCTGATTTGGGTAATCCTATTACCCTGTGATGATCCTGTATGCAGCGGAAGGTTCTGGATCTAGCCACGCAAGCGCCTGGCCTCTACCGGTATCCACTCAGGCTTGGATCTGGAGATCCTCTTCTTCTCTATCACATCTCCAAAAATCAGATCTGGATCTGATCTGGAGGATCTTCAAAACTCTTTTGAAGATCAGCAGTCGTCCTTTGCAGCAGCGCAGCCTTCTTGCTTTTGATCGCCTTTCTTTGATCTGGAATCGCACCAACCAAGCTCCAAAACTCCTTTTGGACGTGGAGAGGAGAGGGGAGAAGAAGCTTTGGCATGGAGGAAGGAGGGGAGAGGCAGCCTTGGGGCGTATGGAAACTCTTAGCATCTATTTTGAGTTGGGTACAGGGTCTTATTTATAGACTAACTGTGATCCAACTCCTCTTCTTCCCAACCAATCACAACCCTTTGTGAAATCAGATCTAAATCTGATTGGTGGGAATAGAGTCCCCTGGATTCCTCCTTAGAGGGCGCCTAAGACCAGTCAAAGTTGGTTCTTAGAGAAACTCTAATTGGAATCCAAAAAGGAGATGGAGTCCTTGTCCAACAAGGACTCCTAGGCGCCTCCAACTTGGGCACACGCCTAGGGTGGCGTGCGCCCTTCTCCTTGCCAGGTTCTGGCAGGGGGACAGGCCCCCACCAGCTCTCCAATAGGTGCATGACATGTGGTCAAAAGTCAAAGTGTCAATGGTCAACGTTTGACCAGTCAAAGGTAGACTTTTGACCAAAGTCAAAGAACAAGAAATGGCAGGTGACCAAAAATGGCAGGTAATGTCTTACAAAATAAGACAACCTTTTCTGACTTGGACAACCTCCAGTCAGACATATGAAGGCCTCTGATTGAGCACAAACTCCTTTGGCTCAGTCAGGACAACTTATTTATGATAGTAAAAGAAGAACGTTAGGTTCAATCGAGTGCTAGCACGATTTTCCTTGAACCTAATTGAATCTCATTCAGATCAATTGAACTAGATCAGTTCAATTGATGATCACCAGATTCAAACCCTTGTTTGTGTGACCCAGTTAGGTTCAGTTCTGTATGGTAATGGGATATGTCATGATCTCTATCATCGACATCATCGAAACTCCTTTCGATGGATCAGAACTCTTCTGATTCGAACAGCTAGAATGATCGATCATCTAAATCATTCTAATTGCTCCCAAAATCCACCAGTGACACCTAGCAGTATATGGTGGCAACCCATCAGAGCTGAATGCGAACCTCTTGGTGCAGCTACCTGTGTGATTAAGTTCTTCTATCTTGAGCCCCGATCAGATTAGGGTTAAGGTGAACTCGTCAAACCCTAGTCTCTGTCATATGATGTAATCATTCGATTCGAGTCCAATGTGAAAATCTAAATAGAAACTCTTTCTATTATTTCACTCTGCCATGGCCATGGGCTTCTGGACTGGACTTGATTCTCATGATCATCATAGGGCTGCTCCTCTACCACCGAGGTAGATAGATTCCATCTTGATGCAATCCAGTTCCTACAATGAACATGCTATAGCCAACATACACCTCAGGGTTCCATATGGCTAGGAGACCGAGTAATGGTGTAGTCAAACTATAACACCCTCAAGGTGAACTGCCGATGCACCTCAGGTCAAAGAACCAGACACACTACTGCAGCATCGAGTCAGTCATTGACGAGAAGGTAGACTCCCTAATGACTACTCGAGGTGGTCACGCTCAGTGCCCTCATTCTCTAACGAGTACCTGTACTCTCGCTCCGGTGTCTCTACACCGTAGACTCAAGACTCATCTACTAAAGAGAAGCGATTGTACACTAATTTTTTGGATCAATCACCATCCTCGTGATGATCCTATGGTCGGAAGCAATTTATGAGTTAATAATGATTATTCATGTCTTAAATTTTCAACTCTTGAAAATATGAATTATCATTGCCATTAACTCAGAGGATGTATCACAGATACTAAATACACATATGTGATAGAAAATAACCCATTTATTGATTTTAGTCAAAATTATAATTTTGCTCCTAGAAGTGTATTACAAGTGTCAGCCAATTCTGACTTCTAGGGCACATATATCTAACAATAAGATGTCATAGGATATAAATAGAATGCCATATCTTATTCATTTTTATGATATCTTGATATTGTTTATATAATGCAATAGAATGTCATAATATTATTATGATATTCTGTTCATTTTTATAATATTTTAATAATTATTTATTAACTACAATAGAATATTATAGCATGCAAATAAGATGTCATGATGTTATTATGATCTCTTGTTCATTTTTATGATGTCCTGATAGTTGTTATAGGATGCAATAGGATATCATATATTTTTATGATATCTTGGCCAAACATGAGCAAAATAAAATAAAAAGAGAGAAAATAGAAAAAGCAAAGCTACATTAAATATATGTCCTCTTATTAATTACGCTATGTTGCTTAATACGGTGAAGTGGTGTATTTTTCTCCACCACCTCTAGTGCACAAAGAATCCATTTCTATTATTATTTTTAAAAAATTATAAAAATTAAAAAATAGAATGAGCAATATATATGACATAATATTTTTGTATTTTATTTATTTTTTAATTTTATATTTTTATAGATAGATAAAAATTTTTACCCTCAATAATGAAAATAAAAGCAACATCAAGTATCTCGCTAATTTATAAAAAAACAAAAATATTAAAACAGCTGGATAGGCCTTGACTTTTTAATATTTAAATATATTTATATATTAGGTTGTTTGCTTTTGCTTGACATGAATTTTGCATAAGAAAGCACTTCATTATTGATTTTTTAAAAACATCAAAATTTACTTTAGTTTTACAAAATGATACACGTTTACAGGATGATTTGTTACTAAGTTTCCACTTCTGTCTGAATACAAGAATGAGGGATCCACAAATTTAAAATATCAAATATATATTAATGTATAATTTGAATATTCAATATTTTTTTAGGCTACGATGCATTTCATACATAGAATCAAGAGCAAAATCATGTAGAGATTCCACAGATATGTTTGGATTCTTGGATAGTTTGTCCATGGAATAAATCAATACATGGTTGGAATCTTGAAATTCTGAGAAGATGTATGTTGGAGAGAATATGTGTGTGTATGTGTATTTGTGTTTTCTCAATATGGTAAAATATGATTGATATTAGTAATACGTAAGGAAAAAAAAAGATCAGGCATGATGTCCAGAAGGAGTAAATCTAGAACCAAGACCTCCACCAATAAAAGAGAGAGAAAAAGAAGGTAAAAGAAACAAAAACAAAAACTTTTTTTTTTTTTTTGGAGACCTTATCTTACTTATTCTCTATAAACAAATCCATCAAGAACTATAGATTATTCTTGAAACATACATTGGGTTTGAGATTTATATATAAGTTATTAAGAATTAATTTAATCGATCTTTATATTATAAACTAGTAATATTATATATTAGTGATGGTACTGATCTTTTTTGCTATATTTGTTATTCTTTCTTCTTTTATATTTATTTTTTAGTAAATATAAAATATTTTATAGAGCTTACTATTTTATTTTTTACTTTATATTTAATTTCTAATTATTCAATCTCTTTCTAAACTTTCAAGAATTTGCCTTTTTTTTCAAATTCTATTTTTATCTATAGATTAATTGATCTGAGAAGCCAAATTTGTGACTATGTTGTATGTTTTCCCCACAAAATTAAGATGAGAAAAATATAAAATATTTTAATTATTAACAAAAAAATTTACAGTAATTTTGTGTACATATGAGGTAGAGAGATGAATACTTCCATCATGATAATAGAGAGAGATTGGAAAGTATCATAGGTGGCCATTTCTTGCTTTTTCTAAGTCTTATGATTTCACTATTTTTGGTGGTTATTATATGCCATTAGTAGTTATGTGCTCTTGTTTATTAAAATTCATGATCCCTCTTAATTAGTTGGACTTCCTTTCACTATGCATATTATTTTCCATTAAAATTCTCTTTGTAGCTTTCTAAATAAGAGATATTTCTTAAGATAAATTATAGGATCATCTTTTAATTTTAGTTCAATTTTACTTACATCTTCTGTACTTCAAAAAATATCAAACTGATTCTTTTAGTTATCGATATATTCTAACATGATCCAACCATCTATCTTTGTTAATGGAATAGTATCATATAACCATTATATGATACTATCATTTTATAAAATACCCAAACTATCCTTAATGCTAAACAAACCCTAAATCAAATGGGAAGGAGAAGAAGATACCTAAATTAAGTGAGGAGGAAAAAGAGGGGTGTGGAGGGAAAAGGAAATCATGGAAGTATCTTAATCAAGTTCTTCCATTTTCTTATCCACTAAAAAAGGAAGCAAAAGGGAGGATAGAAAGAAAAACACACTCCTCTAATCCTACCCTAAATCTATTAGGGACATTTCTACTTTAAAAGAAAAAGGTGCCAAGAATAGCTTGTCATTGGGTTTAGAGGGTATTGCTAGATTATAATTTTTGGATGTTAAGGATGGTGGTGATGACATAGATGGCTTGATGGGTTTGTTTGACTCTGGATGGATGGATGAGGCTTGATTCTAGAATATTTGATGAAGAAGATTAGATCAGTGATCGAATATTGAAGATTCTTGCGACCCATCATGCTACTTCAATAGACTTATTTAGTCGGGGGTGAAAGGGAGATAAAAGAGGAGGTAAGAGATCTAATAGTAAGGTGGGGTTTGTTGGGGCATAACTTTACAATTGCCCTTATGATGCAACTTCAGGATTGCAAGATCTAAGATTATTAAGATTTATGAACATCTTGGTTACTATATATCTACCAAGATCTAAGATTATCTCGATTCTTTCTAAAATTTCTTCACCTTCCATCTCGATTAAGATAAATTGCAATCTTGGTTCGGGTTGGTTTTGGTTTGACATCTGAGTGTACAAAAATCATAGTTGGCTTTCATGAGAATAATAATAGGTTTGAAAAGAATAGGGAGCAAACTAAGAAAACATTAATTTGTCTTTAAAGAAGATAACAAAAAATATAATTAGACACTATGTAGACTTGACAGAAAACAAACAATAAAGCTTTTTTTTTTAGGATGACCACAAGAAGATGAATAAACCTTGAGCAAAATGATAATGGTAGTTAAATTTAGTATTTCTTCTTTTGCAGGAGCTATAAAGGTATGCATGAATATAGTTAAGATAGATATGAGGATGTTATAGAAGAACCTAATAAGTAGTAACAACAAAAATAGTTGAGTTATGCAGAGAAGAGATAGAGAGAAGTGGAAAAGAGGTTGATTTTATTTGGAAAATCTAAGATGAGAAGTCTCAGATAGACTTGGATAGAAGAGGATCTCAAGAAAAAAAGGAGTTCAGTGTCTATGTAAATAAATGAAAAAGCAATATTCACATATACAAACCAAGAAATTGCAGATTGATGATCACTGATACAATGGTCTACTATAAATGATTTATGCATGTATTATGAAAAAATGTTTCCAATTTTACAAGGAGAGAAAAAAAAGGCCTATCATAAGGCATTCTCATACAAATTCAACACATAGTACTATTCCATGTACAAAATAAGTTACAGCAAATAAATATAATTATTTATAATTGTATGCTCTTAATACAATAAAAAGATTTATTATATGAAATTCATGTACAACTTATGTAAATTATGCAACTTATTTTGTTGCTTTATTTGAACATCCAATATTAGCAATCAAATAGTATAATGAAGTATATAGCAGCAACACTATGTTTTGCACCAATGCTGGTGTTGCCTAGAGAGACAACTCGACAAAGAAAATGAATTAAATTTTTTAAAAATTTAAATTTGCTATAAAAAGATTTCAGACTATGTGAAGTGTGGTGAGAAAATACTAAATTATAAATGCCTAAATAATTAAGCAATTAGAAAGCAATGTAATGAAATGCAAAATCATACACAAACATTAAAAATTTATAGTAGTTTGGTGCCAAACCCACAAACATAAAAAATTTATAATGGTTCAGTATCAAACTCAACATCTACATTCATTTCCAAAGCCATCCTTAGGAACTCCATTATAATCTCTACATGGATTACAACAAGATTATTTTTTAGGCTTATAATCTAAACTCAGTTGATTTTCTCCATGAAAATTAACCAAAACCATACCTTTAAGCCACTCCTAGGCTTGCACAATAAATTTAGTCTAATTTCAGGCTTGGATAGGCATTTTCCCAAGTTTCAATCCCAATTGAAACTTGTTTACAATGGAGAATAAGAAATGCAATTATAAACACAATAAAAGCTCCTAAAAGATTGAATAAAAGTTGATGAAGCTCTTTGGAGAAATGAGTTGAGAAAGCTTTGTAATCAATACTCTGAAGGGCTCTTTAAATGTTTCGAGATTTTGAGTAGTTGGATACTTTCAGGTTTTTTTAATGTTCAATAAGTGTTCTTGAGTTCTTACTTAGTTTTTCTCTTTGTTTTGTCTTTCTCTTTTTTTTTGACTCTTGATTATATCTGGAAACCTTTAAATCCTCTAAAAAAGCCAAACTAGCTATTTCTAGCTATTGAACAAAAAACTAGCCATTAAAAATTATTTTAAAAAATCTAAAATTTTTGCAAAACTAGTCATTATAGCTGTCAACAGCAATCGAGTCGACTTGAGACAAAGTATGGGTTGACTTAAATAAACTAAAAATCGGTTCGAAGAAAGTAGGAGTTGGCTTGAAGACTATTCCATAGAAACACTTCTCTATATTTCTTAAGAAAGTCAATTCAAGATCAAATAGGAGTTGACTCGAGGTCTGATATTGAAATTTTAGCTTTCTGTCTGATTGAGAAAGTTGACTCATAGTTATGTAGGAGTCAACTCCTAGTCTGTGCTACTTGAAAAATACATGCCACGACTCTTTGAATCTAGGGGTCGACTCTGAGTCTCTTTTTCTTGATTTTTCATAATGAATTTTATTCAATCAGCCTCTTTTGTCTTTGAAATTTATCATTCAATACATACTTCTCAAGAATGATTTTAGCTTCTTGAAACCATCTTCATAAGAATTTGAACAACTCATTAGTATCAAAATAAATACTCAAATATTTTATTTTCATCAAAATCAATCCTTTGATCAAAAATCTTCTTTTTCTTAATGATGATAAAATTTTGAGTACAAACAAATAATGCAATCAATAAACTTATAATATCAAAATAATTTTATCTATTTGATTTAAGAGATTCAAGGACTCATGCAAGATAATGTACCAAGGCAAGTATGAGTTGAGTGATTGAATGTACTAGGATCAATAATATATCAAAGCAAAAGAAAATCAAGAAAGATGTATCAAGGCTTAATGATATACTGATTTTAATGATATATTTGTACTAGTGATAAAGTATTAGAGCTAAATATTTTGAAAAGTTGTATCAAAGCACAATGTATCAGAGTTGAAGTAAATTGAAAGATAAAAGTTATATCAGAACTAATTTATCAGAGTTAGAATTAAGTATCAGAACAAATATATCAAAGCATGAATAAATGTATTAGAACAAACAAATGCATCAGAGCAAAAATTTGAGCAAGAATGCACCATTATGGCTGCTTCATTAATTCTTCAATAATTTAATAATTTCATTGATTCTTCTGCTTCATTAATTATTCAATAATTTTATTGATCCTTCAATAATTGTAGTCTTCAATAATTTGCTTTAAGTTATTCATTAATCATTAATTTAATAAGTGTGCTATAAGTTATTCACTGTTTTCTTGGTTATTCATTATTTGCTTTAAGATTTCATGACACTATGTCTCTACCCCTTTTTGTCATCAATCAAAAGGATAAAGTATAGACAAATTATAGGAGATATATAAAGGAAGGACTTTATTGCATTCCATAAATATGTATTTTTATAAGTAAAATGAGTGTACTATATATAAAAGGAGATCCAATACATTACACCAACAATACATCATCAATACATAATAGCAAAGTATAATGCATAACATAAAAGATACAAAGTAAATCACTTAAGAAACATCTAGAAATCTAAAATCTAGTCCTCATCAGAGAGAAGGTCTTTAGATGAGGAAGAGTGGGCTCTAGAAGATGAGGCACCACTCCTCCTACTCCTGTCCTACTAGATGGACCGGTAGGATATATTGGAAAACCTATGTCAGACCTAGTGTATATCCTAAATGGTGGTCTAGGAGTAGGTTGGGATGGCTAAGAGGTGTAGGATGGTTGAGCAAGTTGGGTTGGCTGCTCTAAATAAAGATTTGTCTGATGAAATAAGTCGACCTCATCCTTTGGTGGCAATTATTGTGGCAACTCTAGGTGCAATACTCTCCAATTGTGCCACCAATCTACTTATCATGGTCAGAAGAGGAAAGATCCTAAAGCACTGATGAGAGACCCCAAGATCCCTAATCTCGATTATATCTGACCAACTCCTACCTCAATCTTCCCCCTAAGATGAATAGCCTCCTAAGCTAGTATAGATATGTCACTATGATCCTCCAGTTTGGGAGCTCCAATTTAATTAGATAGGTTGGCCACCTTGATTCTCAAACTCTGAAGCTCTACATGAACAGGTGAAGCAATCTAGTGTACCTATAGTGCCATGGTCTTCTCTCTCTCTATCCTCATTTCATCAAATACCATCTCTATAATCCTCCTTATCTAATCATAGTCTAGTCTAATGGAGGAAGGCTGAGTAGGCTCTGAGGCTTCAATAGGGGTCACTAGTAGGGTAGATACAATAGATGCTACAGCTGTGGGAGTTTGAGCTTTACTACTGCTAGAGGAGGTGACTCTAGCTCGAACTTCAGCTATGCTCCACTCGGCCCAATTTCCTCTTTCTATCTCTCTCATCCTAAGTTTCACTTGACCTATCTCTCTTGCAGCTTGCGATAGCCCATCTGATGTAGTGACTGCTCGTTGTAGGTATCGAAGTGCATCAAAACTCACCCAGTCTCTCCTTCGAGAGATATCCTAAACTCTGAAAACTAGTGTCAATGCCATGCCATAAGATAGGTAGGCTTTCACTCTCCCCACTACCTCTCTTATATAAATGAATATCAATACTGGTAGGTTAAGCAAAATGCTTTGGAGGACGTGCACCATGATAACCATATCCCTATCTGATATAAAGTCAAATCAACCCAACTTTAAGAATAAAATTCAATCGATAATATGAAGTAGACACATCTTCGCAGGCAGCTGGTTCGTGTAGAGATCTTCCATCACATCTACCTCCTATGTCTCTAAAACTAACTCTAGTACCTTAGCTCTATTAGATAATTTTGTAGGTGTCATCCCCTATCGTGGTATACATAGAATCCTCGCAAACCATTGCTCAGTAAGAATGATCTAAACCCTTTTTACAGTAGCTTCCACTCCATCTAAACCATGTCTGAGGCTACTATAGAACTCTCAAACTAGACTTGGATAGGTGGATAGGTCCAATGAACAAAAAAATTTCCAACCGTACTCTATTTTCTTTTGTCCAATTAAAAATTCCACTCTTTTGAAAAAGCTAAAGTATATCTTCCTCCCCATGGTCACAACTCTATCAACTAGGGACACTTTAGATGAGGGAGAGGGAGGACTCACTAGAGCGTGGGAGGGGGCCTAATCAATTCTTGCCTTTAACCTTTATTCGGCTAGTTCTTCTCCCCTTGATTGCTTCAACCAATAAGCTAGCTATTTTTTAGGACCCATTCCATGCTCAATCCAATAGAAATCCAAAGAAAATCAAGGAAAGAGATAACAAGGGCCCTAAAAAGGTTTGGAGAACTATTTGGGGGCTTTTAGAATTAACAATGAAAGAAAAGGAATGAAACAGAAAGTAATGGCTCATCTTTTAAACAAGTGGTCCCAATCTGGAGTCAACTCGAGCTCTCTACTAGAGTCAACTCGAGTTAGAGTTGACTTAAACTTAACTATGAGTAGACTTGAGCATAGTCATAGATAAAAAAAATACTAAATTTTTAGAAAAAATTCAACACTTAGAGTGATGACTCAAGAGCATCCAAATAGATAAAATAAACTTGAAATCAATCAATCAAGATTTAAAAGATAATCAAACTTGAGAGTTTCAATGAGAGAGGAAAAAGGGGATAGGTTTAGCCAAAAGTGTCACATACTGCTAACTTTCTTCTAATCAAACTAAATCTTTTTGCACTCAAAGATTTGATAAAGATGTCTACTAGTTGTACTATCGGTGCTCCCAAAATCAAGCATTAAATCACTATTTTGAATATGATCTTTTATGATGTGATATTTTATTTTAATGCATTAAGCTCTTAAGTGCTGAATTAGATTTAGATAACTTTTGGTTAACTTTATAGAAATAGGAACACATGGTTTTTCAATTTATTTCTGAAAAAAACTTTCTTTGTCAATCGCATTAATCGCCATGCCACTAACTAGCACATGAATTGTAGGAAGAAATAGAGTCAAGATTTTTTCTAGTTTTAAATAACTTTTGAAAATAAAAATAGTTCTTTTGCATGCTTTTCATTTTTTTAATAAATGGAATCTAAATGGATTGGTTTTCTCATTCATGGTTTTTTGTGCAATTTTATTATATTGTGTTTTTTTATGGAGTTTAAGAGGAATTAGATATCTTTATTTGTTAGAGTTCAAAAGGAAATAGATAACTTTACAGAGATAGTTTTTCCCATGTTTTAAATCCATTCACATGTAATGGATTGATGTAACTTTTAGTTAGTTCATGTAATAGATTTGGATATAACAATTGTAGGTAAACTTTGATTTTAACTTTACAAAAACAAAATAATGCAATTTTCCCTTTTTCCTTGATTTAGAGGAATTCACAATAACTGTTATACTATTTTTTCCAAGATTTTTGAGGAGCTAGAGATTTCTCTCTCTTTTATGTTTAATAGGTATAAGGCAAAATATACCTACAATTCAGAGAAGTGTGTGTATGTGTGTATATATATATATATTAAAGAAAATGAAATATGTTGAGCAACAAAGGGGCGAATCAAGTCTTGAAAATAAATATAAGCCAAAACCCATCCTCAAAATAAAATCCACAAAGGAAAAGTCCCAAAACAAAATTAAGCAAATGTCCAATTTACTCCCTCTCTTAGGTTGCTACCCCTAGGAAACAAAATCAAAATCCAAAATTTCAATATCCTCATAGGATTGATCAAGTGGTAGTGCATGATATCCTAGTCAATTCGATTTAGATCATCCAATTGATCAACTATAAATCAAGAATAATAATAGGATATGAATAATATTATAGAAAATATTGATGGTGAGATCTAGTGGTGACCAGCTTGGTTGAGGTTGGGATTGGCATGCTGCTCGGGGTAACCAAGGATTAATTCAATTCAGTGATTTGGTCCAATTAGGATCATTTAGGATATGAGGACTTAATAAAGATTAATAAAAATTAGATCCTGAAATGCTTGACCAAGATTTACATGATGCTGACATATAGGGATGGCAATGGATAAGATAGGGATTAGGTTCGCCCATACTATACCCATCCCACAGGTAAAAATTCTATACCCATACCCTTTCCATATATGCCTTAGGTCGGGTCGGATTAAGTAAAGATACCGATCAGATCTGGTCGGGTTAAGTAGAGATGTAGATCAGATCGGATCGGATATATAAGAGGGATTGGTCGGATCGGATCGAGTCAGATATATAAACAATATAAAATCATCATAATTTTGAATGAAGAATATATATTAATGTTTTCTCAGATCGGAGCATACCATTATTCATATCCAATCCGAACCTACTTCAGATAATTCTTTTAGAACTCATATCCACCTTGGATTCTAATAGGATTGGATAAAATCTGCTCCATTTGGATTGGATTGGGTCGAATATCCAACGAGTTGGATATAATTGCTATCCCTACTAACATGCTACCTATTGATAGGATCAAGAGGTCATCATAGGTTATCAGGGTAGGGCCCTCTAGGGTCCAACTTTCATCAATAATGAAAGAGAGAAGAAGTTGGAGGAAGAAAGGATAATTTTTTTTCCTTTCTTTTTTTTCTTTTATTTTTCTCTTTTCTTCTTCTTCTTCTTCTTTTCTTTTTTTCTTTTTTTCTTTAGTTTCCTCTGACAAAATAAGGAAACTTGCCTCTTTCCTCTATGGGTGGTGACTTTTTGGATAAGCACCGATAGCCCACCACCATAATCGTCGATCGGTGATAATAGAAGGCTAGCGGTGAGCAAATCAATCGAGAAAAGAAGCTTTGGCCCCTTAATATTCGATGACTAAGGTTCGGACCATGGTTGCAAGCCATCATAAGAAACTAGAGGGTGGCCTCAGTAATGAGCTCTAACAATGAGAATGGCTGGAATGAATGAATAAGGCTAGAAAAAACCAAGAAAAATGGCAGCAAATAGAGGCTCAAGATTTTTAGAAAGAAATCTGATGATGGCCAGCTAGAATCCTTGATTTATATATAGGCTTAAGAAGAAGCAAAGGAAGATCAATCAAATGATGCCAACTCTTATCTAGCTTTCAAAGATGTCTGACCATGGCCACAATGTAGGTGGTAGCTGGTATTTGGTAAGAAGATCCAAGAATAATTTGGTGGCTAACTCTAATAGGGAGCTAGGATTAGTGGTGAGGATTGATAGGAGGTTCTAAGGAGCTTTAAACAGAATCAAGGAAGGCACCGAAGTCTCTCTTGACTTTGAGATCTTTTAGAAAATCATTAAATAGGATGAATCCCATCGATAGTCTGCCTCTCTTCAGACTATGGTTGTGTTTGGCATGCAGCTATAACTATAGCTATAGCTATGGCCTGAGCTATGAGCTGTAACTATATAAGCTTTAAGTATTTGATAGAAATTAGATGTATCAGTAAACTATCATTTATAAAATGACACAAAAGGATATAACCTTATTTTATTTATTTTTAACATTACTTCAAATATTTAGTTTAATTAAATATAATAGATATAATAAAAATTAACTTTACTAAATTATAAAATAAATAAATTATAAAATAATAAAGGTAAAAATCATATGAAAATTTTTAAGTTTAAATTAAGAATTAATAAAATGCATAGTTATTCATAGCATGATTTTTGTAGATAGATTTTAAAAATTTTAATTCATGATAAAATAAAAATTTTCTATTATTATGGAGTAGAGGTGAGAGGTGGATATGGAAAGAATAAAGGAGAGAGGAGGAAGCTTAAACATTAAGTAAGTAAGTAATTTTAAAAAAAAAATAAGGGATAAATTTAAAAATTAAAAAAAGAAAAAATGCAGTTAGCTTTTGATTTTGAACCCTTGGGTGAGGGAGCTGTCAATAAAAACTAGCTTATGGACTGTAACCTATCATCATCAAATATTAAGTAGCTTAAATAAGCTTATAGATATTATAAAAGCTATATGCAAAGCACAGCCCACACATGGTGCACGTGAGTTTTTCTTTTTGGTTTCGGCCTGACTTATTTACTTGGGCCTGTTAAGTGACCAGGCCCAGCTAATTGGGCTGGGTTGCTCAGAAGCAGCTCATCTCCACGTATACAGATGGATCCGTGTTAATTATGTTACCTTCTGACTTTCTGATGGATCTCTGTATTTTAATATATAATACATGGTTTGATGGTTTACACATTTAATTGAGTCCATTGTTTAAGGATCAAGAACAAAGGCCCAATACAATACCACTAGGGTTTATGCAAGCCATCTGGCTTCTTGTTTTTACCGTACTTGCTGGCATTTTCAGCGCATATAATTCTGTTTGAACTTGAGAAAAATGAATTATTATGAATGTTTGAGGGGTTTCTACTGTTGGTCGATATCAGAGACCAAGGTATATTACTGTGGACATCCATATTAGAAGAAATGGATATCAAGAGCTTGGAAAAGGCTAGGATGCAAGTAGTTGGGTAGACTCGAATTGGACCATATCAAACTTGATATGGATCAGAACTATACCAATAGTTCAAAATTCATGGAGTGTACATGACTCGACCACATAAATGGGTGTTACCGCGATCAAATTCTAGATCAAAGTCTCAAAGTAGCTAATTAAATTGGGACGTAACCATGGTCCACATAAATGGGTTTTGTTACCACCCAAAATCCGAACTAACAAAGTTGGTATGAGCAATGGAGGCTGTTAGCTGGGTGTTACCATGCATCTTTCCCTCAAAAATTGAGAGAAAGGTTGAGCATGGTCAAGCTACTTTGGGAAGGGAGATAGTGGATTGTAGGGCATGGGTCATTCTTCTAGTATGAATTTCTGGAAACTACTCACCAGCATGATATGCTGGAGTAGAGTCAATGGGAGGATTTATCATATTTTATAGATTTTGGAAAGGAGAAACTGTGTCAAACTATTTGGGACGGAGGCCTGGGCATCCACATGTGAGTAAATTAGCGCTTGAGCTAGATAGATAATTTATGGAGTTCTTTGATGAGAACCAAGCATGGAGTCCTGGCTCTCACTCATCTTTCCCATACTCGGCCTTTTGGAAAGAATTGTCCTAAAATATGTTGAATTGATGCAGATGGAAGACGAGTAGGGGATGCGTGGATGTCTGGAATTCCACTTGCATTTTGGTGAACTGTACTGCTTTGGGTGTATGACCTTTTCAATCCAAATGAAAACTATTGGAATATTATTATACACTTTTTACTTCTTTGTTTGGCTATTATTGCTATTCCTACCCACGCGATAAAATGGTTTGGGGAAACACTTGCAAACTCCAAGGACGGGGCAAAGGATTATTTAAAACATTCATGGAGGTCACGTTAGATATGAAGGATTGCACCTGGGTTTGGAAGATTAGAGTCCACCCTAGGGTGGCTTTGCTTTTATGGAAGATTGTATGGGATTGGATATTATAACCAGGAGTGCTTGCTGGAAGGGTTTGCAACTTTAATTTCCTCAGGTCGTGATAATTGTACGATCAATGAGGAAATAGTTGCTCGCATTTTTTTGCAGCGTCCAAGGGCCAGAGTGGTTTGGACCATTTTAAGTTTTCCTAATGCTACGTTTCTGGTTCCGACCCCATTGGGGCTTTTATTGAATTTTTAAAGTCAAGGATAAGTAGGGCCATTGGAGAAATAGGAGTCTTCAGGCTGTATGTATTGCCCACATGCTAGAAATATTCAGATTCTTTTTTTTTTTTTTAATGACATTAGGTCAACCAAGCTTATTTTAGATAGAGCCATTATGCAATCAAAGGAATTAATGGACCATATTATCATTTGACATCTTATGGAAGCTAGGGACATGTAGGACCCTTCTTCCGTGGAAGTTGCATCGACCCTGTATGGTTTTTATTATATAGGAGGAGCCCCCACCTTCGAGATCTCTTAAGATTAATTTCGATGATAATGTGGTTGATGGCCGTATTAGAGATAGTGCTAGTTTTGTGATTAGAGGTCCTGGTTCCAATTTTACTGCAGTGGACAAATTTCGTTCATTGATATTATTGTTCCTGGTATAGAGCTCGGAGGAGCATGAGAGGGTCTCAAGTATGCAAAAATCATCTAAGAGCTAGTCATATCATCCTTGAGGGAGATTTATCTATGGTGATTGGCTGGATTTTGAGGTGAACTCAACATTTGACGGTCACCATTTATTGATCAATATATGGAGATTAAACGGTCAGTGTTTCTCCTTCATGCGTATCGTGAAACAAATAGCACCATAATCTAGATGGCCTCCTTTATTGTGTGCCAAACATGTGCATCATGAAACAAATGGCACCGTAAACTAGATAGGCTCCTCTGTTGTGGATCACTCTGTCGATACCTTCCGAATTGATCCATTCAACATTCCCTTGCACTTTCATTATAATTTATTTTCTGATTTTGCTGTCGCAAAGCTTCGGCGGGCACAAATGTGGCTAGAGATGAATATGGATCCGAAAACTAGGATACCAAAGAAAACCTGCAAAAGAAGTCCATACATACCGGGGGTTTTCTAGTAGGGGATCCTCCAATCCTCAGGTTAGCTAGAGCTTGAGCATAGTAGAGAGAGAGAGTATTATGCTTTGTTATATTGCGTACCTGGAGGTTCTCCTTATTATCTCTGTATATGGAGATAGAGATGTTGGCCATTTCATAAGCCGCTGGACGAGATCATGATTTGTCAAGCCGTTAAGATAGGGATTCGTCTACTTCCTTACAAATCAGGTTTATTAGTCATGGGTGGTGTGAGTCTATTAGGAGATTTTCTTTAGTTGCTTACATAGCCAAATAGGCTGGTGGCCTGAGGTCGATGCTCAGCCAAGGCTCCAACTCAAGTGTACATGTATTGGCATCAGTCTTGGGATTCTATCGCATGTCGTTGGTGAGGTCCCGACCTCGAGATTGGTAGACATCTGATCTCTAGGTCGGCAACTAGATGATAAGTTCTTTGACTCGTGAATGAGAAACATATGTCGGGGTGTAATACAGCTAGAAGTCCCCTCATAGACGGTGCAAGATCTTCAAATGAAGCTTGCAACCTAAGTCAACTAACAGGCCTCAATCTCTGGCTGATGACCATAGCCGATTAGAACCTTCCAGCAAACATAACGTTGAGTAGTAATATACGAGGATGAGTACTAAGGATGATGATCAAGATGGTATGACCCCATAATACTTGTCCCTTACTTTCGAGCTTGAAGTTGCTGCCTCGAGTAAAGAGAGTAGTATTCCTTGGTCTATTAATGTGTCTTAAAATAAACCGCAAGTGCACGGTATGCAAAATAGCACGTCCATTTAGTACAAATCGATCCCATGAGGAATTATGTTTGAATTGCGTTCCAGTCCTTGCTCAAGCAATCTTTAACAAAGATGAGGAAATATTATTTGTTATTTACTACTAAATAGTAAATTAATTATAGAGAATAATAATCTAAAGATCTAAGACTTTTGAATCTACTAAACTAATGACTTAGAGAGCCTTTCTATGATTTCTCTTATAATATTCTTCGATCAAGGTGTAATGCATGGACAAGCATTCACCTTAATTAAGAAACTCTCCTTTCAACTACTTCTCTTATGTTATCCAAGTATGAACTATAAAAAGGCTCTGACCCAACAATAATCCATCAAAATTTTTCATAAAAAAAAAAGAAAAAATGATTTAAAAAGATTATAGGCCTTCTACCTATCACCCTTCTTACACCAAAACAAACATAAACTATAAAGAAATTGAAATCCAATAATTATCCATCAAGTCCCTTGGCAAGAAGCTCGAAGGAAAAAGAAATATAAATAATAAAAGCCAAGAAGAAATTCTAAGAAAGAACTTTTAATCATGGTTTAGCTTCATCGCAAATCTTAGAGGATTGCTTAGCTAGACAAAATTTGAAGAAAAGCTATAAACTCGATTAGGAACATAAAAAAAGTATTATACTAATTACTAAAATTTAAAGTTATAAAAAAATATAAAAATTAAATAAGTAGAAAGAGAATAAGAAAATTAAACTATCTTATGCGTTGAAATTAAACCACCAAAATTAAATTATAAAAGCAATGATTAAAAAAATTAAAATAAAATTTTATTATTGGGATAAAAAGTTAATACAAAGACTAACTTCTAAGCCTGTTGGGGATAAATCCCGCTCCCACCGAAGTCTAGCTCGACGCTCGGCCTAATGCAACTTGTAGCCGCGAAAGAGCTTCGACGGACGGGCCCTAGCCGAACTCTTACAGTCGGCCGAACTACTTAGCGGTCGAGCTCTTTGGACTCCAAGCGGTCGGGCTTTAACGGAATCCCCCAGCGCCCAAACTCCTCAGCGGTCATCTCTCGGTTGAACTCCCCAAGCGGTCGTCTCTTCAGGCGGTCGAGCTCCTCCAAACTTCTCTACAACCGAACTCCCCCGAGCCGTCCTCTCAATCGGTCGAGCTCCTCCAAACTCCGCTATAGCCGAGCTGCTCCCAAGCTTTCCCTTCGGTCGAACTCTCCTACAAGTCCGAACTTTTCTGGACGAACAACGAGACTGGACGGTATGGCCGTCACTACTGACAACGCCACTCTCTCCGTAACCAGCCCCATGCGGCCCACGACTCGCCAGTATAGCTGTCACCATCAACCCCACCACATACGGCACCTCCCCGAGAGACTGACTCCGCCGAACCTCGAGCGATCCGCCAGCATGCGGCTGCAGCTGTCACCATCAATCCTGCCGCATACAGCACCTCCCCGAGAGACTGACTCTGCTGAACCTCGAGCAGCCCACCAGCACGCGGCTGTAGCCATCATCATCAAGCTCCGCTATAAAAGGGGCCCTCCTCCAAATACGCTAACTCTAATCTCTCTGATTTCTAAGCTCTCCTTTTCTTTTCTAAGCTCCGGAACTCATTTCCGAGCACCCTATTCCTGTTGGCCAGAGCTGACTTGAGCGTCGGAGAGTCCTACCGGAGCCACCCCCCACCGGCTCCGAACGGGACTTTATTTTGCAGATCTCCGACGGCGACCTCGTCGGCCTTAACTCTAGCGGACTTCGGCGACGGCCAATTTCTGCACCAACAGATTGGCGCTAGAAGGAGGGCCCGAACCTCCGAGGTTTCCTTGTTCTTAAAGGAGTGCTCGACGATGATTTTTCCCTTCCCCCTCCGAAGATCTCCTTTTTCTCTCTCGAAGAGAGAACACCTCCAGGAGAGCTTCGACTCGACGACCGGCTCCCGTTGCAGCCCCGACAGCCCAGTTTCCACACGAAGCCCTCGCAGACGTGGAGCAGTTCAACCCGCTGGTCGGGTCCATGGCCCCACCGAGATAATGCTGGCCGTGCGACAACCTCCAGCGGAGACTTTGCAAGCAAATCCGCCATGAGGATGCGGGGAACCTACCTTAAAGAAGAGCATCTGGGCATACCAATCACCCTTAGGAAGAAGAAATGGAGAGCAGAAGTTCTTCCGCAGAGGATTTCCCAAGAAGACGGAATGAAGTTCGGTGCAAGCGAGGCCGAACTTCCTCTCGAGCATGACTCTAAGGAAGCCCGACAAAGGAACGAGAAGTTCTCTCATAGAAGGTTCCACATGGAGTGCGGCCACGTCCATGACTTCCCCAACACAAGCGAGGCCGAACTCCACCTCGAAGCTCGTCATCGAGGAAGCTCAGACAAAGGGGCATGAAGTTCTCCCGCGGAGGGTCTCGCGGGAAAGCGGAATGAAGTTCGACGTGAGGAAAGCCGAGCTCCCCCTCGAGCTCGTCGTCAAGCAAGTTCTCCCACGGAGGGCCTCGCGGGAAAGCAGAATGAAGTTCAGCGCGAGAAAAGTCGAGCTCCCCCTCGAGCTCGTCGTCAAGCAAGTTCTCCCACGGAGGGCCTCGCGGGAAAGCAGAATGAAGTTCGGCGCGAGAAAAGCCGAGCTCCCCCTCGAGCTCGTCGTCAAGGAAGTCCAGACAAAAGCAGCAGAAAGTTCTCCCACGGAGGGTCTCGCAGGAAAATGGAATAAAGTTCGGTGCAAACGAAGCCGAACTTCACCTCGAAGCTCATCATCGGAATGAAGTTCGGCGTGCGCAAGGTCGAGCTCTCCCCTCAAACCTCATCATCAGAATGAAGTTCGATGCAAGTGAGGCCAAACTCCAGGCCGAATATGTCACCAAGGAAGCCTCCTACAAAGATTTCACACGAGGTGAGATGAAGTTCGGCCGAGCTCACGATCGCCCCAGGGCAAGCGAGGACTCCCTCTCGAGTATGACTCTAGGAAAGCTCCGATAAAGGGCATGAAGTTCTCCCGCAGAAGGTTTTCACGGGAGGCGGAATGAAGTTCGGCCGCACTCACGACCTCCCCAGCGGAAGTAAGGCCGCCGAACTCACCCTAGAGCTCGTCATCAAGAAAGCCCCGACGAGGGGGCATAAAGTTCTTCTGCAGGTTTTACAACCCCGAATTCCTCGAGCTCGCCACCAAGGAGGCCCCGACAAAAGGGCGCGAAGAAGCCCTCCCGAAAGATTCCGCGACTACGCCCCGCTCCTCTAACTCGAATTCTCAGCGAAGTTAAGAGCCAGCCGCCAAGACCAGAAGGACTACGGCCTCCCCAAACGTACGCGATCGAAGCAAGTAATGCCCCTACCATCGCGACCACGGCCACAATACTGGGGATTATACTCTGCTCCAAGCCGAAATTGAAGAGCTCATCAAAAAGGGGCAGCTGGATAAATTTCTCCGGCACCAGCCTGAAGCAGGAAAAGATCAGCAAAGAGCTCGGCGCTGCCATAGCCAGAGACCGCAAGAAGGTCGGCCACCTTACGACGTCATCCACATTGCCCCTGGGAGGATCTCAATGCATCAGCGATTCGTCATCTCCCAGCGAAAAGAGCTTGCACCAAATTGGGGAGGCCAGCATGAGGAGGTCGTCCACCCCAGGATTTATCGCCGAAGAAATGCGGAGGAACAACGCTACCACAACCTTGAGATACAGAATTTGGGGATGCGCTGCCAGTAACTTTCTTTCAATAAAATCCTTTCCTTTCGATAACATTATTTTTGGATGCGAAAACTATGCTATGACAGAAAACAAGCAGTCAATAATTGCCGCGTTAGGAACAGGAGGAGAACCTCATCCTAACGCGAGCATCGACCTCGACCGCAGGAGATAAGATCTCTCCCGAGGAAACCTCGGCTGTAGGAGATAAGATCTCCCCCGAGGAAAGCTCGGCTGCAGGAGATAAGATCTTCCCCAAGCGCGCACTTCGACCTCGACTGCAGGAGATAAGATCTCTCCCGAGGAAAGCTCAGCTGCAGGAGATAAGATCTCCCCCGAGTGCGCACTTCGACCTCAGCTGCAGGAGATAAGATCTCCTCGAGGAAGGCTCGGCTGTAGGAGATAAGATCTCCTCCGAGGAAAGCTCGGCTGTAGGAGATAAGATCTCCCCCGAGGAAAGCTCGGCCGTAGGAGATAAGATCTCCTCCGAGCGCGCACTTCGACCTCGACTGCAGGAGATAAGATCTCCCCCGAGGAAAGCTCGGCTGCAGGAGATAAGATCTCCTCCGAGGAAAGCTCGACCGTAGGAGATAAGATCTCCTCCGAGCGCGCACTTCGACCTCGGCTGTAGGAGATAAGATCTCCCCCGAGGAAAGCTCGGCTGCAGAGAGATCAGATCTCCCCCGAGGAAAGCTCGGCCGTAGGAGATAAGATCTCCCCCGAGCGCGCACTTCGACCTCGGTTGCAGGAGATAAGATCTCCCTCGAGGAAAGCTCGGCTGCAGGAGATAAGATCTCCCCCAAAAAAAGCTCGACCGTAGGAGATAAGATCTCCCCCGAGCGCGCACTTGAACCTCAGCTGCAGGAGATCAGATCTCCCCCGAGGAAAGCTCAACCGTAGGAGATAAGATCTCCGCCGAGCGTGCACTTCGACCTCGACTGTAGGAGATAAGATCTCCCTCGAGGAAAGCTTGACTGCAGGAGATAAGATCTCCCCCGAGGAAAGCTCGGCCACTGGAGATAAGATCTCCCCGAGCGCGCACTTCGACCTCGGCTGCAGGAGATAAGATCTCCCCCGAGGAAAGCTTGGCTGCTGGAGATAAGATCTCCTCCGAGCGCGCACTTGGACCTCGATTGCAGGAGATCAGATCTCCCCCGAAGAAAGCTCGACCGTAGGAGATAAGATCTCCCCCGAGCGCGCACTTCGACCTCGACTGCAGGAGATAAGATCTTCTCCGAGGAAAGCTCGGCTGCAGGAGATAAAGATCTCCTCCGAGTGCGCACTTCGACCTCGGCTGCAAGAGATAAGATCTTCCTCGAGGAAAGCTTAGCTGCAGGAGATAAGATCTCCCCCGAGGAAAGCTCGACCGTTGGAGATAAGATCTCCCTTGAGAGCGTGCACTTGGACCTCCGGCTGCAGGAGATCAGATCTCCCCCAAGGAAAGCTCAGCCGCAGGAGATAAGTTCTCCCCCGAGCGCGCACTTGGACCTCGACTGTGGGAGATAAGATCTCCCCCGAGGAAAGCTCGGCTGCAGGAGATCAGATCTCCCCCGAGGAAAGCTCGGCCGTAGGAGATAAGATCTCCCCGAGCGCACACTTGGACCTCGGCTGCAGAAGATCAGATCTCCCCCGAGCGCGCACTTGGACCTCGGCTGTAGGAGATCAGATCTCCCCCGAGGAAAGCTCGGCTGTAGGAGATAAGATCTCCCCCGAATGCGCACTTCAACCTCGGCTGCAGGAGATAAGATCTCATCCGAGGCAACCTCGACTAGAGATAAGATCTCTCCCGAGCGACCATGGACAACCTCGGCCATAGATAAGATCTCTCCGAGGAAAGCTCGGCCGCAGGAGATGAGATCTCCCCTGGATGCCCGATATAACCTTGGCTAGGGAAAGCAACCTGTCAACCTCGGTTGGAGAGCTTCAACCACAACCTCGACCAGAGGTAAGATCGGAGACAACCTCGCCCTGAGATCAGATCTACCCCAAGCGCCCGCATCGACCTCAGCTGTAGGAGACAATATCGCCCCCGGGGAGCGCAGCCTTCGGCTTCGATCGCAGCGGACGAAGCCCCCTCAACCTCGGCTGGAGATGGGATCTTCCCCGGGCTTCAACTTCGATATCAACTTCAGCTGGAGGCGAGATCCCCCCGAGCTTCGACCTAGACCAGCACAGTGCTCAGAGGAAGACTTCGGCAGTCGCCTTTCCTGCACTCCCTTCCTTCGATTTTCGAACTCGGAAGTGGGGGGGCTAGTGTTGGGGATAAATCCCACTCCCGCCGAAGTCTAGCTCGACGCTTGACCTAATGCAACTTATAGTCGCAAATGAGCTTCGACGAACGGGCCCTAGCCAAACTCTTACAGTCGACCGAACTACTTAGCGGCCGAGCTTCTTAGACTCCAAGCGGCCGGGCTTTAACGGAATCTCCTAGCGCCCAAACTCCTCAGCGGTCGTCTCTCGGCCGAACTCCCCAAGCGGCCGTCTCTTCAGCCGGTCGAGCTCCTCCAAACTTCTCTACAGTCGAACTCCCCCGAGCCATCCCCTCAGCCGACCGAGCTCCTCCAAACTCCGCTACGACCGAGCTGCTCCCAAGCTTTCCCTTCGGCCGAACTCTCCTACAAGTTCGAACTCCTCTGGACGAACAACGAGACTGGACGGTATGGCCGCCACTACCGACGACGTCACTCTCTCCGTAACCAGCCCCATGCGGCCCACGACTTGCCAGTATAGCTGTCACCACCAATTCCGCCGCATACGGCACCTCCCCGAGAGACTGACTCCGCCGAACCTCGAGCGACCCGCCAGCATGCGGCTGCAGCCGTCACCACCAACCCTGCCGCATACGGCACCTCCCCGAGAGACTGACTCCGCCGAACCTCGAGTGGTCCGCCAGCATGCGGCTGCAGCCATCACCATCAAGCTCCACTATAAAAGGGGCCCTCCTCCAAATACGCTAACTCTAATCTCTCTGATCTCTAAGCTCTCCTTTTCTTCTCTAAGCTCCGGAACTCATTCCCGAGCACCCCATTCCTTTTGGCCAGAGCTGACTTGAGCGTCGGAGGGTCCTACCGGAGCCACCCCCCATCGGCTCCGGACGGGACTTTGTTTTGCAGGTCTCCGATGGCGATCTCGTCGGCCTCAACTCCAACGGACTCCGGCGACGGTCAGTTTCTGCACCAACAAAGCCATTAATAAGGTTTGGAATTGAAACAAAAAAAAAAAAAAAAAAAAAAAACCTCCTCTGATCGACCTTCGACCTTTTTCTGGCTAACTCTCCTTATATATTAGAATTGTAGAAGAAAGTGGGACAAGGTGAATAAAAAAATTAAAGATAGATATTCCTATGTGTCACACAAGCCTCCACAAGAGTTATGGTGTAAAAAAAAATATATTCAAGGTAGAGGCATTGAGTTTTATTTATAAGTATAGAAGAAAAAAAGATTTTGTATTTTTTAGATATAGGACTAATGAAAAAATACATCCTAAGAGAATAGATGGTTGAGATTAGAGTGATAAGGAAGCTTGGATGAATGAGATGAAATAGATGAAAGATAAGATAAGAAAAAGAATTACCATTCAATTCAAATTAAAGAGTTTCTAATATATATATATATATATATATATATACTTCAATCCCAGACATCATCTCGCATGGCCTTCTTGTATATATATATATATATATATATATATATATATATATATATATATATATTTTTTTTTTTTTTTTTTTTTTTTTTTTTTTACTTCAATCCCGGACATCATCTCGCGTGGCCTTCTTGCCGCGTTTGCTTCCCCGTGTCGCACAACAAGATGCATTTCTTTCCGCTCACTAGCCCACATCCTACATGCCCCTTCTTTCTTCCACACGACACTTCTTTCTACGTCACACCCGCACTCACTCACCAAAAGTTCCAATGCGCCAGCACACAGCACATGCCCAAAGCCCTCCAAAGAAAACTCCTCCGTGAACCCTTTTTTTACAATAAATGCACCAGCCACATTGAATACACCAGCTACCAATCTTCCTTTTTGATATTTTTTTTATTCTCATTTTTTTTTTTTTTATCTATTAGATCCTTACTTCACATCCATATATCTTCACATGTGTATATCCAATAAACTTAAATTTGGTCCCGAGCTTTATCTACATGTATTGAAAAATCATTTTTGATTGATTTATAATTAAGTCTTCATAATTAATTATTTCTAAAAAAAATTATAAAAAATATCAAATACAAAATAAAAGAGATTAAATAACATAAATTTTAGTACTTTTTATATTATTTTTAATATATTCATCATACTTTCCAATTTGACCTTTACTCATCCTTGAGTAAAAGAAATATGGATTTTGCTAACGAGTGCCCTAAGGCCACTTGTTAAGAAGCATTTAATGACCCTTCAAAATAGTGAAATACATGAATCAAGATGATATTAAAGATAAAAATTATTTTTTATAAAAATAATTATACTCATTATATCCTTTATAATGATTTTTGCCTTTAATATTATCTTGATTCATGTGTTTTGCTGTTTCCATGGAGCATTGAATGCTCCTTAATGAGTGCCCTAAAGGCACTCGTTAGCAAAATCCAAGAAATATTGATATACAATACTAACCTTCTTCGACATGAGTGTTCATTAAATAATTTTAGAAGTAAATGATATCCATCTAGAAAATTATCAAAGTATGTCATTGGGATATTAAGGCTATCTGATAGAATAGTTAAGTAAAGAACATAAAATTTTTCAAAGCTTTTTCTTGACTCACTGCTACCTTTATCCTTGGACTGTTTGACTTTAAGATGGACTAGTGGTTTTATATTCGTACATCCATTCCTTCATCATTTTTTTATAAAATAGAGTCCATATAATGCCTCAACCACTTAAGTTTTCTATTTAATCCTTGTAGCGAGTATTAGGCCAATGACTTCCAAACTAGTTGGCTTAAGAGCATTAGGTGTAAAACACCCCTCGAGTTTATTGACTTAAGTCAAACAGGCTACGAATTAAGACTTGGCTATATGAGTTTTTTTTTCATATTATCTACTTTTTGATGCAAATATCATTGCTTATTTAGGCAATAAGACTTAGTTATTCAGTAGAAAATCAATATTTTTTTTTGAAGAAACTATATGCATCAATATATCTCACTTATACCTATAAAAGGTCGACTCTCTTTAGATATTAATAAAAAAAACTAAAAATACTCAAAATTAATTTTTATTTTAGACTTAATATTTTATTAAATTTTATCAATATGCTGTCCCTCGATAATTTCATAATTTATCTAAAGTATGCATGAAATGCTACTAAAATATCTTATGTTACTAAAATCTGAAGCATATAGTCAGGTATATGAATATCAATAAATTTATAAGTGCAAAGATTCAAAGTAAAGTTCAAAGTTTATCCCTTACCTCCCAACTTATTCTATATTATTCTCAATGAAGTAAGAAAAATAAAAGATGCAATAGATAAAAAAAAGAATATACCTGACTTGATGTGTTCTAAGTTCAATAGAAGTCATCAGATATTCTTGAAGATGCATATTTGGCTCTTCTCTCTAACTTATTCATCATTGACTTTACTGAAGTAAGATCTAAATAAACTAAAAAAAAAAATTAAAATACAAGGATCTAGGTTACCTCTTAGGAGCGCTAAGTTTAAAGTCTTCAGCCAGACTAAATACTAAAAATAGATCGATCGAGATATATTGGTTTATGGAGAACCATGACTTCCTCAATAACTTCAATGGATAATTCTAAGAATGATTTTAATCATTGACCATTCACTTTAAACATAGCACTATTGCTTGGATTTTTTATTTCTACAGCCCCATACGGAAAGATTTGTTTAACTAAGAATGGTCCTATCCATCTAGATCTTAGCTTTCTATGAAATAGATATAATTTAAAATTGTATAAGAAAACTTTTTGTCCATGAGTAAAAGATTTTCTAAGAATTGCTTGATCATGAAATACTTTTGTTCATTTCTTGTACACCTTGGCATTTTCATAAGCTTCATTTCTAAGTTCTTATAATTCATTAATTTAAAGCTTTCTATAGTTTTTAGCTGCATCCAAATCCATATTTAATTTCTTGATGGCCCACATAACTTTGTGTTCTAGCTCAACAGGCAAGTGACAAAATTTTCTAAACACAGTTCTATAAGGAGACATTCCTAGATTGGTCTTAAAGATGATGCAATATGCCCAGAGTACATCTACTAATTTCAAGGATCAGTTCTTTCTATTGGCATTCACACTTTTCTCTAAGATTTATTTGATTTATCTATTAGATACTTCTACTTGCCTACTGTTTGAGGATGATATGGTGTGGCTAACTTATGGGTGATATTATATTTTTCATTAATGTAGCAAAGGATCGATTGTAAAAATATGTCCCTTAATCACTAATGATTGCTCTAGGAGTATCAAAATAAAAAAAAATATTTTTTTAAAAAAAATTTAATGACCACTTTACTATCTGTAGATCTACAAGGAATAGCCTCTACCCACTTAGAGACATAATCGATAACTACTAAAATATATTCATTTTCAAAGAAGTTTGGAAATGGTCCCATGGAATCAATCTCCAATGCATAAAAAATTTTGACCACCAAGATTGGATTAAGTGGCATCATTTTTTTCTTGGTGATTTGATCCATTTATTGGCATTGAGCACAACTTCTATAGTACTTGTGTGCATCTCTAAATAAATTAAACCAATAAAATCTATATTTGAGGACTTTTGCAGTTGTTTTTTTTTATGTGAAGTGACAACCATATGCCCGATCATGATAGAAGATAAAATACTTCTAACCTCATGGTTCGGGACATACCTCCTAATGATCTAGTCAGGATACTATTTGAAAAGGTATGGATCATCCCAAATGAAATACTTCACTTGGGTGAAGAATTTATGCTTGTCCTAAGTGGTCCAGTGGGAACGAACTTTACCAATAGCTAAATAGATGATAATATCAGCATACCAAGTTTCAGTGGACACGAACATAAGTTGTTTATCAGGAAAAAAACTCATTGACAAGTGGTTCACTAGATGGTGTGACTATGATTTAGGATAAGTGATCAGCTACTGTATTTTCTATTCCTTTCTTATCCTTGATTTTTAGATCAAATTCTTGAAGGAGCAAGATCCATCGAATTAAGTGCATCTTGGCATCTTTCTTTGCTAAGAGATGTCTAATGGCTAAGTGGTCAGTATACACAATGGTGTGGGACCTAACCAAATAGGACTTGAATTTTTCTAGAACAAAGACAATGATTAGGAACTCCTTTTTTATGGTAGTGTAAATAAGCTACACATCATTTAAGATTTTATTGGCATAGTAAATAACTCTATATAGTTTATCAATCCTTTAACCTAAAACTACACCTACAGCATGGTCAGATGCATCGCACATGAGTTCAAAGGATTCAATTCAGACAGGCGGATGAATAATGGAAGCTAAAATGAATGTCATTTTAAAGAACTCAAAAGATTTTAGGATTCAGGAGTAAACTTGAATTTTATTTTCTTTGCTAGCAAGTTGATCAACGAGCGAGCCACTTTACTAAAATTGACTATGAACCTTCTATAGAATCCAGCATGTCCTAAAAACAAATGAATTTTCTTGATAGATTTAGATGGTGGAAGACTCGCAACTAGGTCGATCTTGGCCTTGTCTACTTCATTTTTTTTTTTTGAAACTATATAGCCAAGAACTATATCCTTTCTAACCATGAATTGGCATTTCTCCCAATTAAGAACTAAGTGCTTCTCCTTACATCTCTCTAAGTCAAGTTTCAAATGATCTAAACACTCGAAGAAGGTGGGGCCAAAGATAGAAAAGTCATTTATGAAAATTTTTAGAAATTGTTCAACCATGTCAGAGAAAATGTTAATTATACATCTTTGGAAGATCGCTGGTGCATTGCATAACCCAAAGGACATGTGCCTATAGGTAAAGGTTCCAAATGGACAGATGAATGTAGTCTTTTTTTAGTCTTCAAGGACTATAAGGATCTGGTTATAGCCGGAGTAGCCATCAAAAAAATAGTAGAACTTCTGTTCGACTAATTTTTTTAATATTTGGTCAATGAATGGCAAAGAAAAGTGATCCTTCCTTATTGCCGTATTTAATTTTCTATAATCTATACAGACCATCCACCTCATTTGAGTCTTAGTCAACATAAGTTCATTTTTCTCATTCTGAACCACTGTTATCCCGAACTTTTTGGATACCACTTGTATAGGACTTACCCAAGAACTATCTGGGATCGAGTAAATTATTTTATTATCAAGTAAATTCAAAATTTTTTTTTGACTATATTTTTCATAGCTAGATTAAGCCTTCTCTAAGCATCTCTAATTGGTTTAGCCTCCTTTCCTAGGTGTATTCTGTGTTGAACTATGGAGGGGCATATTTTTTTAATATCTGCCATGGTCTAGTCTATTGCTTCTCAATTTTTTTTTAGGACTTCTAATAATTCCTCCTCTTGTTTAAGATTTAGATCAGATGCAATAATTATGAGCAAGATACATGAGGAGGGATTTCAATTCTAATTTGGGTGCCTCCTCTATTGATGGCTTGGATGATGATTTAGCCATTTTCATGTGGGGTTCAGTAGAAAGTTTCCATTTCTGGCTAATCCTATGGTCAACGGGTATTTCATCGATATCTTCAAGTTCATGGTTTAGCCAAATACTTGACTTGAGATCGACTTCTTCATCGCTAATATCAATGGGTTCATAAATTTTATCTTGGATTACATTTACATTAGCATGCTGGATGGATTCCTGTTCCAAATTAAATATATTTAACTCAATGATCATGTTCCCAAAAGATAGCTTCATAAGTCCATTCCAATAGTTGATTTTAGTAGTAGTAGCTAAGAATAGTCTTTCTAAAATAACTAGGATATGACTCTTGGGGTTAGAAATTGGTTTGGTCTCTAAAATGATGAAGTCTATAAGGAAAATAAAATTGCCAATCTTGATTAAAATATCTTCTACCATTCCTTGAGGGATTCTAAAAGATCAGTCTGCTAATTGCAATGTGATCCCTATTGGCTAAAGTTTTTTCAATCCTAATTGCTCATAAACTGAATAGGATAAAATATTTATACTAGCCCCTAAGTCTAGCAAGGCTTTCTTAATATGAGTTTCTCCAATAAATGAAATTATCGGAGATCCTGAATCCTTATATTTTATTGGCATGTTACTTAATAAATATGAGCTCACACTTGCAGCCAAGAATGCTCTCTTGGATATATTAGTAGTCCTCTTCTTAGTGCAAAGATCTTTTAAAAATTTAGCATAAATCGGTACTTACTGGATCATGTCTAGTAGAGAGATATTCATCTAAACTTGTTTAAACATCTCTAATATTTTATCCAAATATTCTGGTTGTTTATTAGACCTTAATCGATTTGAAAAAAAAGCTCTAAAAGTTGTGAGTATTAGGCTGGGTGTACTATCAGTTTTAGGAGCTTAAGTTTATAAGGTAGATTGTTCATAAAGTTGCTCAGCAAATAAGTTCTCTCTATTGTCAGATGTATCTATCTTGTTATCCACTTATTTCTCCAGTCTTAATGTATGAATGGCATTCACTTAGTTGACTTGGTTTTTTGGTTGGGGTTATGGACTCACTACTACAAAAATGGCCTATGACAGCCCTTACTATGGCAGTGATTTTCGAAACCGCTGCCATAGCTCCTACGACAGTGATTTTAATTAATCGCTGCTATAGGTCGGACCTATGGCAGTAGTTTTTATAATCGCTGCAGTCCGATATATAGCAGCGGTTACAGAAAACTGCTACCGTAGGTTGGATCTATAGCAGTGGTTATAAAAAATCGCTGCTATAGGTCGATATATAGCAGTAGTTCATTGTAACCGCTGCCATAAGTCAGACCTATAGCAGCGGTTAGTAGGAACCACTGTTATAATCTAATTTATGACAGCGATTAATTATAACCACTGCCATATACTTTTTTTCTTACAAATATTATATAATTTTAAAATTTAATGTCCATCTTCATCATTCATTATCTAAATAATTATCATTAGAGTGTCTTCATAAAAGATCATCTCGATCCGATGGCCCTAACTTCATCGATCAAAAAAATTTGATTTCGATGATCACGAACAATAATATGATAATCTGGTAAATGGAGATCCACGATGGATCCAAAAATCTGCAACGATGATCTCAGTGATGTTTGTAGCATATTATCAAAATTTTACTTTAATCGGATATCATTATCTTGGTTAATTTAATATAAGTTAGTTTCGACTGTTAAATAATAAATGAGTGATCAAAGGACCAAACGATGTTTGATTATGAGATAACTTTTTTTATAAATGATCTTGGCCACTACTTTAATTATTTTTTATAGTGGTGATTATAAAATTCAACTCGTGAGATGAAGAACAATCTAAAACCATACATCTCCTGATAACCATTTTGAAACTTCACTGATTGTTATGCTCGTGCTTTTGTAATATCTGCTTAACATGAATAGTTTATACAAAAATAATTTAAATTTTACTATCATCATCATATAAAATATTTAAAATTATAACAAAGATTATTTAACTAAAAAATTATCTCATAATTGGATGCTGTTTAACCCTTTGATCACTTGTTTCTAATTTAACGGTCGAAATTATTTCATACTAAATTGATTATGATAACGATATCCGATTGAAGTAAAACTTTGATAGTATGCTACAAATATCATCGAGATCATCGTTGTAGATTTTTAAATCTATCGAAGGTCTTCATCTATCAGATCATCGTATTGTCGTTCGTGATCGTTGAAATCAAATTTTTCTAATCGATGAAGCTAGGACCATCGGATCGAGGCGATCTTTTATGACGACAATCTAATAATAATTATTTAGATAATGAATAATGAAGATGGATATTAAATTTTAAAATTATATAATATTTAGAAAAAAAAATAAAAAAAAATTATTTCTTACCTATGGTAGCAGTTATCAAAAATCGCAGCTATAGATCTACAGCAGCGGTTACAGAACCACTGCCGTAGATCTATAGCAGCGATTCGATAACTGCTGTTGTAGGTTAGGTTAAAAATTCTTAAATTTTTTCTTTCCTTCCGTGCGCGCTCGATCTCTCTCGCTCTCTCCCCCTCCTCTTCATCGTCGATGAGGCTCCTTCTCCCCCGACCGACATCGCCCCTCCTCCTCTTCATCGATGTCGCCCCTCCTCCCCCCCGACCGACGTCGTCCCTCCTTCCCCTCCGATCGATGTCGCCCCTCCCCCTCGACCGACGTCAACCCTCCTCCCCTCAGCCGACGTTGCCCTCCTTCCCCCTCCATCAGTGTCGTCCCTCCTTCCCCTCCCTCTCTGACCCTCATCCCGGCGCCCTTCCCCGCCCCCGCCACCCCACCCAACCTCTCCACCCCTTCATCCGACCTTCCTCGGCCCCCAGCGAAACCCTCCTCCGACGAATCCCCATCCGACCCTCCCTCGGCCTCCCATGAAATCCCCACTCCAGCGAACCCCCCCACCCTCGCTCGACCCCATGCGAACCCCCCCGACCCCCCATCGACCCTCCCTCAGTCCCCAGTGAACCTCCCTTCGGCGAACCCCCATCCGACCCTCCTCGACCCCCTGTGAAACCCCTCCAGCAAACCCCTATCCACCCTCAACCTCCGCCAACCCCCATGAAACCCCTCCCCCACACTCAATCCTCCTCTGGCCCCAGTGCGAAACCAAACCCCCTTCCAGCGAGCCCCCCTCCACCCTCCTTCGGCCCCCGTGAAACCCCACACCACCACCATTCTGACCTCTCTCGATCGAGTGCGAAGCCTCCTTCGACCTCTTCGTTACTGTGCCCCCTCCTCCTGGCCCCCATCCCCAGCCGCCCTGCTCTCTCTCTCTCTCTTTTCTTCTTTTTTCTCTCTTATCTATCTCATACCTCTAGTAATATCGTCCTCCTCTAGCATCGTCACCGGTGACCCTTGGAGCTTTCGATGCGACCCGCTCTCTATAGCTATAGAAATAATTTTTTTAAAAAATTTTATAATATTATTTATTAATCATATATATTTATAATAATTTATAAAATATTTATAATAAATATTATAAATATTTATTATAAATATTATAATTATCTGCATGTCATAGTTTTTGGATCATGTCGTGGTGGTAGCCTTGGACCGTGCCGTGTCGACGGTCGTGGACTAGATCTGTCAATGGGTTGGGTTTGGAGTGAAATCTGAATATTTAGATCCGAACCCAATTTTAATTATTAGTACCGAATCCAAATCCAAATCCGAATATCCAACGGTTCTGTACTTGAGAGAGGAAGGAAGGGATCCAGCCTCGCTGCCATCATTGGGAGGGAGGGGGTCCGGCCTCGTCGGCGAGAAAGAAGATCAAGAGAGGGAGAGTGGGAGATCGAGAGAGTGAGAGAGGGAGGGAGGGGGGGTTCGGCCTCTCCAGCATCACTGGGAGGGATGAGGTCTGGCCTTGCCGATGAGGGAGATCAAGAGAGTGAGAGAGGGAGGGATGGGATTCGACCTCACCGGTAAGGGAGATCGAGAGAGGGAGAGAGGAAGATCGAGAGATGGAAAAGCTGGGAGGGAGGGGTTCGGCCTCACCGCCATCACCAATGAGAAAGATCGAGAGAGGAAGAGAGGGAGTGATCGAGGGGATGCCACACAGTCGAGCTGGCTCAGATATGCCATCGAGCCAGCTCGGATCGTGATCGAGCCAGCTAGGGGAGGACCCTAGTCGGATGTCTCAAGCATGGAGCCGGCTCGACTTTCGAGCGAATAGAATTTGATATGTCATGATGTTATATTGATTAATGTTCATTAATGTTGCAGATCACGATGGCACCGAAATGCCATCTAGCTTTCACTCTTGTCCCTCGATGGGTTTCGCGTAGTTCAGCATTCGAGGAGCAGTCAGAACATACTCCGTCCACCTCGGCATCGACTGCTTAGGGATCTCCACCGTCGGCATCTACTCCATCGATGGCATCTACTCCATCGATAATTGAGCCTCTACCCTCGTAGACATTTGAGTGTACATTTTTATTATATTAGCATAATTTTATTTTTTAGATAGTATTTGTATACTTATATATTTGCATAACGTATTTGCATTGCAGGTGCATCATCCAGTCGGACATTTTTTGGTCCCATACGTATAGCACACGTGTAAAACCGTCAGCATCAGATGATGGTCTATTACGATACAGAGGGAAGGCTGGTAGGGAAGACTGCGTGGGAGATGCATTCCTTTTTTGGAGTACTTGTGAGACGGTCGGACATCATTTCCATAGAGCCCAGAGACTGACGTTTGATGGATGCTGTCGTCAGAGACTGGGTATGGAAGGAGATATAGATAAGTACGTGCATCTTAGTTATATTTATACATTTTATATGTTTACACTATATATGTTTAATTAGAATAATTTTGTAACTAATTTTTGATAAATTTATGTAGAAGAGGTACGACTTCTCCGATCATGAGAGGGCTCAAGATGTCTGATTGAAGAAGATCGAAAAATTATACCGAGGTTACAAGATCAAGCTCCATAGAGGATGGCTCGAGCACCGATGAGACACTCTGAAGGAGCTTATTTCCTAGATACAGGACTGTCCTCTGAGTCAGTAGGAGAGGATGGTTAGACACTGGAGGAGCCAGAAGTTCGAGATAAAATTTTTAACTTTTAAATTTTTTAATATGCTTAAAATTTTATTTAAATATTTTTTAAATATTTATTATTTATTTGAATACTTATTAGGTTACCTTCCATCAGAATCGGAAGAACCGTGCAGTCCAGAAGTATACGCACACTCTAAGCCGTGAGTCTATGGTCAGTCATATGCATAGAGAGATAATTAATTCTAAATCTTATTAAATAAATTAAATTCATATTTTTTATCATCTTTTTGATAAATTTATTCTTTGTTATAGCTGATGAGAGATGGAGTGATGCCTAGCCGTAGCAAGATCTTTCGATCCAGCCATACGAAAAAGATGGGCAGACTGATGAATGCCATGATTGGACATATTTTTGTAGGTATTAAATATATTAGTATATATGATTAGTATTATAGTATTTTTTATAAAATTTTATTTTAATTTATAATTATAGGATCAGTTAGATGTGCTCGTGAGCGAGGGCCTACATACCTCTGGGCCTCATGACCATCTGTCTCAGGTCTTGGGTCCTGAGTACTCTAGAAGAATTCGATGCAGGCCCAAACACACGTCGATGAGCTACTGATCTGAGGCGAGCATCTTCTTACAGACTTTTGATGTCGTCAGTTGAGAGGAGCTTGAGGAGGTATTGGCACGGGCAGATCATACTACGACGTGGGTAGATCGGGCTGAGGAGCGTGCATCTCATCTAGAGGACATCATGAGAGACATAATGTCGATACTCAGCATACATTTTGGAGTCACGGGCTTCGAGGATATATTAGTCCGCATTCCAGCTCTAGCTCTGGCTCTGGCTCTGGTTCCAATTCCAACTTTGGCTCCAGCTCCGACTCTGACTTTTGGTGATGACGACGATGACGATGATATAGATTTAGGAGACTTTGGATGTATTTTATTCTTTTTAAAAAATATTATAATAAATTTTATTCGATAATAAAATTTTAGTATTTTAGAATAATTTTTATATTTATTATATTTTTTTATATTATATATCCATATTTATTAGATAAAATATATAAAAATAAAAATTTTATTTTTTTAATTATTCAAGATCTATGGCAGCGGTTTTATAACCGCTGCCATAGGTCTCTGGTGCAAACGGTGTCAACCATTGCATTAGATCTATGATAGCGGTTAAGAAATCGTTGCTATAGATTACCTATGGCAGCAGTTATGTAACTGTTACTATAGATAATCTATGACAGTGGTTACATAACCGATGCTATAGGTTGATTTATTACAGCGGTTTAAAAACCGCTGCAATAAGCTATCTATGACAATGATTCTAATAACTACTGCAACAACCGCTACCATAAAGCTACGACGATGACCATAATAGCAGCGGTTAGAAAACCGCTGCCATAGCCTGTGGCAGCGATTTTTTAGGCTACGACAATGGTTACGAACCACTGCTATAGCCCTTTTTTGTAGTAGTAATTATTTTGATTTCTTGGGTTGGATTTAAGTTGGCTAGGTAGCCTACCTTATTCTCATTCACTTATGGTAGATGCTAGCTGACCTATTTGCATTTTCAATCGAGCAATGGCTTAAGTATTTAGAAGCTAGCCCATGGTTTGCATGAAATTACTTAATATAGCATTGACATCACCACTAGATTTGGCTTGGACTTCTAGGCTTTTCTCTAAAGAACTAGATTTTTTTTCATAATTATTAAAGCTTGGCAGTGGTTGGTTGTTCATCATAGGGTTAGGCTTTGGGTTTGTTGGTTGAAGCTAGAACCACCTATATTTGGGCTTTATGATTATGAAAAGTTTGGATGGTTCCTCCATCCTAGGTTATATGTGGGTGCATAAGGATTGTTCATTAATTTCTGGTATGTAGCATTTATATGTGCACACCCATTCTCTGTTGGCTTTATTAGGAGATGATAGTCTTCAAGGATATACTTTGGTGCACTCCACCCGCTGCACATGGGTGCAAATACATGGTTTACATTAGCTGATCTCTATAGTTTTATGGCCTCCAACCTACGTGTTAGGGTTGCGATCTTAGCCTCTACAGCTAGGAATATCGGCATTTGATGCATTCCATCTCTTGAAGATGTTGATCTTTCAGATTTTCTAGGTAGTCATTTTTTATTGTAGACTCTTTTCGACTAGATATTATAGAAATTATCAAGCCTCATTGAGTTCTTTATACATAAATTGATCTTGGCACATGGACTCTAGCATGGTTCTGAAATTTGAGTCTAGCCCCTCATAAACTATTTGGTATAGCCTCCAGATCTATATTCCATGGTGTGGGCATTAGGTCAAGAGATTTTTAAAATGATCGAAATATTTTTAAAATGATTCACCAGCTAGTTGATAAAATTAGTTTATCTTATTTTTAGTTCTAGATATCTTATGATGGGAGAAATTTTTTTTAAAAACACTCGTACAAAACCTCCCCAAGTCATGATAGATTGGTTTGGCAAGCTGTATAGCCACTTTTTAGCATTATCCTTAAGGATGAAATTGATTAGTCTTAGTTTGATCTCATCCTTAGAAAGTTATTGTAGTCTCATGGTTGCACAAACTTCTTCAAATTTTTTAATGAATATATATGCATCCTCTACTCCAGTAAACTTTGGAAGCATATTATCATTTGAGGTTTAATTTTGAAGTATTTGCAATAGGTTGGGGCAACCTGATGCAAGAAGGCTGGACGGATCCAACTGAATAACATAAATCTTTAAGAATTTAGGATTGATAGATTCCTTCTATTTCAGCAATTTTAGAGCTTGACACAAGAATCGAATTAATTCTAACTAGTCGACCCAAAATCCTTCTCCATGAGAGAAGTAGAGAATTCACTTTATTTTCTATTTTTTAAAAAATTTATATTTTTAGATTTTAATAAAATATCAAAATTAAATATAGTTTTTTATTTAGTTTTTTTTAAAGAATAGAGAAGAGAAAGATAGATAAGAAAAGAGTTCTAAAGATGGATCCTAAGAAGTCCTAAATCTAAAGACAAAAGAGAAGAGTGAGAAGAATTAGTTATAATTTTTTTTTTATTTTTTAAATACTTATCAAGCAAATATCTATTCTAGGTTATCCTAATTCTAGACAGCTCCTAACTGCCAAGATTACCTTCGAGCACTCCAAGTTTGAAATCGACTAATCAAATCAGCTAGATAAGTATAAGGTTGGTAGGACTCCCCTCATTGCTTTCTTTGGACATCAATTAAATTGATCAGGTTAGCAAATGGAACTAATTATAAACCACTTTTCTTCGGATCTAGTCATCCCACAAACCACTTTCTTAGACACCGATAGGCCAACCAACTTAAATCTGGTCCAACTCGTAGGTTCTCTTATCTTAATGAGCTTGAATGTTCCTAAGGTTGACATCTAATTGATTTTATTTAAGACTTAGGACTAATGCAAATGAGAAAACTTATTTATAGGCTAAGAAAGAATGATGAAATCTCCATCTTATCTTGTTTAGATTTATATCCTTAAAATAGTTTAGATATGCTTATGTACAATCAATAAATATAAATAAATTTTAATTAAAAATTAATAATAAACTAAGATCAAATTAGTATATTAAAGAAAAATGTTAGATTATGTACCTGATTTCCAACACTCATCAATTTTCTACAAAACAAGATATCTAAGAAAGTTAAAAAGGTTAGACTAAAACTAAACTAAAAGTACGAAAAATAAGAATTTAGAACATAATTTAAAACATGCCAATTTTTTGATAATGGTGCCAAAAACTTGATGTCTTAAAATTAACTGTAAGTGCATGATGTGCAAAGTAGCATGTTCGATGAGTACGGGTTGATCCCATGAGAAATTATCTTTGAATTACATTCAAATTCTTGCTTAAGTGAGCTTTAATAAAGAGAAAAAAATATTATTTCTTACTTACTACTAAATAGTAAATTAATTATAAAAAATAATAATCTAAAGATCTAGGGCTTTTGAATTCACTAGACCAATGACTTAGAGAGCCTTTCTATGATTTTTCTTATGATATCCTTTGATCAAGGTGTAATGCATGGACATGTATTAACCCTAATTAAGAAATTCTTCTTTCAACTGCTTCTCTTATGTTATCTAAGTATGAACTATGAAGAAACTCTGATCCAATAATAATCCATCAAAGTTTTTCATAAAAAAAAGAGAAAAAGATTTAAAAAGATTATAAGCCTTCTACCTATCATCCTTCTTGCATCAAATCAAGCATGAACTATAAAATGAAGGAACCAGATCTAGGATTTTATAGGTAGATCTTGAAAATTTTTTAAGATCTTGCAGCAAAAGATTTAAATAAATTAAATATTTATTTAAATAAATATATAAATACCTAGATCTCAGATCTATTAAATGACCAAGGCATGATATTAAATTAAAAATTAAAATCAAATAAGAAAGTAAAAAATTGATCAAATCAACCTAGATCTACACTACATCAAATATAGGTATGAAGTTAATAGATCAAATCTATTATTTGAGCAAGTTAGATATTCTAACTTACTGATCCAGACTTGAGGATGAAGTCACGAGCTGCACATACGTCCGATCTCTAGGAGTCATCCATACGAGCCTACGATCTTTGATCTCAAGTTTGGTGCAAGAAATTAGCACAGCATGCTAGTATTATGCTGATCCTTCTTCGACAGTCAATCCGATGCTCTCTTCTTCAAAATTTAGACTCTCCAAAATATGAGAAGAAATATGAGAGTTTATTAATCTAAAATTCTCTCAGAAAAAACTCAAAAAAGGAGGAGAGATTGAAAATTAAACAGCCCTAGAAGAAGACCTTCTTCTTCTTCTCTTTTCTCTCACCTAGACACCTAGTTTGGTGCCTATGGAACCTCCATGCCCAAGGACTCTCTTCCTCTGATTTTTGCACACCCCAAACCTCTCCCAAAGCTCTATATTCTATGAAAAAATTATAATAAAATTCATCCAATAAATAGAGAAAATGAAGAGTCCAAGTTAGATCAAAATCCTAGACTAGGAATATCCAAACGTAGGAAGTTGTTGGGGCGCCCAACTCTTGGATGCCTCCTCCATAATTATTAGCGTGGACCAACAAGGGAGGGTGTATAAAAAAGAAGATTATTTCATAGAATAAAATAAAAATTAATTAAAAGAGGGGGCGGCACTCAAGGGAAGGTATTTTGGTCAACAAGAATTCTATCTTATAGAATCTTAAGCAAAACTAGCTCCTCTTTTGAGTTGGTCTTTCAACAAATTATCTTATGAGAAAAGGAGAAGAGAAAGAGAGCATGAGAAGCCATGGGAGTGAAGAATTTTTATGTAAGAAACAAAAGGAGGAGAGAAAGAGAGCATGAGAAGCCATGGAAGTGAAGAATTTTTATGTAAGAAATAAAACAAAAAGGGCATGAGGCGTGAGGATTAAGTGGCACAAGTGATAGGGAGTCCTAGTCACACTAGGACTCCTATTTTGACTTGGTCAAACAAGATCTTTTAACCAAATAAAATTAAGATTAAACTAACCTAATTAAATAAGATCCTAACTTATTTAAGAACTTAATTAAATTAAATTAAATTTTAATTTATTTTTTAATTAAATTAGAAAATTAGGTTAATCCGAGTCCATGTTAGACTAGGACTAGTTCTTCCTTGCACTTAGGCTTATCCAATAAATCAATTAAACTTGATCCAATCAAGTTCAAACTAAATCTAATTAAATCATATTTAGTTAGACTTAATCTCAGCCTATTGGCTTAATCAAATTAAGCCAATTAGCAATCTAATTGCTAATCAATCCTCCTGCAACACTTAGTTAAATATCAATCATATTGATTATTTAATCCTAGAACGATTCTTAATCATTGATCAACCATCCGATCAGATCATAATCTCTAATGTGTGTGACCTCATAGGTCCGAACCTAAGTCGGTAGCATAAGAATAAATTTTTGTACCAATCGAAGTGATCATCTAGTAATGATATCCGATGGTTAGATAGGTCGAAGGTGTAGAACACCATCCTTAGAATCCATGCAGATATAGTTTCCATATAATTCATCCCTTGATCACAATGCTCATAGAACACCTCAGAGTTCAACTATCAACTCTAATCAGATTATCCATATTATATTTCAAAATATCAAATCCATCTGATGGATTATCCTGACCAAAGTTTTGCTATATTGAAATACAGTGATACATTCTTCTCCAACTCTTGGAGTGGTCAATTCCATCTTGTTCATACTCCGACTTCGCAAGTACTTGACTATGCCTAAAAGCCTTCCATTATTGAATTAGAAATTTAGTTAGTCTGATATCAAAGTACAGTGAGTTGCTTACAAGTTACTGAGGTGATCTTAGGTCTAAGGGATACTTATACCTATATCCCATCAGAGACATTCTCGACAGTAGAATGCTCTAGAGTTGGTTACGTTTAATGACGATGTACCCATACATCTCACCTATATGCCATATCAGTGTCTCCATACTTCTTGGTTAAGAGGACAACCAACCTATATGGTATATAGCGACCTATGCTCGATAGATGCTGTTGTTCTAATTAACAGCCTATCATTTGGTCGTGAATAAATTTAAGAACTAATCGATAAATCCTCTCTTTATCGAAACTAAATAGTTCTAAGAACTTCATCACAACAATAGAGTTCATTAGAAGATGTAAACTTGTGATAAAAAAAGATACCAAAATATTTTTATTAATTAATAAATTAATTTTAATTATAAAATAGTTTAACCATCAATAGACTGACGATTGACTTTGGGATATAATTTTTAATATAAAAGAATTAAAACTCAATGATAGTCCATCAAGTCTCTTGGCAAGAAGCTTGAAGAAAGAATAACTATAAACAATAAAAGCCAAGAAAAAATCTTAAGAAAGAGCTTGTAATTATAGTTTAGCTTTATCACAAACCCTAAAGGATTGCTTAGCTAGACATGATTTGAAGAAAAGCTATGAACTCGATTAAAAATAATAAAAAATATTATACTAATTATTAAAATTTAAAATTATAAAAAAATAAGATATAGAAATTAAATAAGTAGGAAAAGATCAAAAAAATTAAACTATCTTATGTGCTGAAATTAAACTACAAAAATTAAATTGTAAAAGTGATGATTAAAAAAAATTTAAATAAAATTTTATCACTGGAATAAAAAGTTGATACAAAAACTAACTCCTAAGCCGTTAATAGGGCTTGGAGTTGAAATAAGAAAATAATAAAAAAAAGAACCTTCTTCAATCGATCTTTTCCTTTATTGAAAGGATGGAAGAAAGTAAGAAAAAGGTGGATGAAAAAAATTTAAAGATAGGTATTCCCATATGTCACATAGGTCTCTATAAGAGTTGTGGTATGGAGAAAGATATATTCAAGATAGAGGCACTGAATTTTACTTATAGGTGTAGGAGAGAGAAAGATTTTATATTTTTTAGATGTGGGACTAATGAAAGAATGCACCTTAAGAGAATAGATGGTTGAGATTAGAGTGATAAGGTAGCTTGGATGGATGAGATGAAAGGAATGAAAGATAGGATAAGAGAGAAGGTTGCCATTCAATCCAAATTAAAGAGTTTCACAAATATATTTTTTTCTTCCTTTTTTTTCCTTAAAACCCGAATATCTTCTCACGTGGCCTTCTTGCTCCGTTTGCTTCCCCGCATCGCACAACAAGCTGCATTTTTTCTGCTCATCAACCCACATCCCGCATAGCCCCTTCTTTCTTTCATGCCACACTTATTTCTGTGTCACATCGCACTCACTCGCCAAAAGTTCCAATGCACCAGCACATAGCACATGCCCAAAGCCCTCCAAAGAAAACTCCTCCATGAACCCTTTTTACAATACATGCACCAGCCACATTAAATGCATCAGCTACATTAAATGCACTAGCTGCCAATCTTCTTTTTTAATATTTTTTTTTTATTTTTTTTATTTTTTTATCTATTAGGTCTCTACTTCGCATTCATGTATCTTCGCATGTCATGCATCTGATAAGCTTAAATTTAGACTCAAGCTTCATCTGTATGTATTGAAGGACCATTTTTAGTTGGTTTATCATTGAGTCTTCATAATTAATTAAATTCAAACTGGCAAATCCAAGTTGCTGATGTTTCAAATGAATCATCTTGTTGCTTTATATTTTCTATAACTGGATCAACACATCACTTCACGAATCGCACTTTAATTATTGCTTAAGCTTCAGTATTACCTCGTATTTTGTCATCGGATTGTTTTCGAGATGTTTAATTTATGGAGATCTTAACTTGGATCAGGATAGCTCCTTATACTTGGATTGATTATGAGGCATTTAGCTTGTGGAGGTCTAGACTTGGGCCAAGATAATGCCTTGTGCTTGGTGCCTTACCAAACAGTATTTCAGAGATCTCAGTTGGGGCCAAGATATCTCTAAGGAATCTATTCGCTGATCAAGATGTTGGGGTTCAGTTTAATATCTGAATATCTCGTGATCATTATTGTCATCGGTGCCCTACCAAACATAATTTTAGAGGTCTCAGTCAGAGCTTAGATATCTCTAGGGGATCATGCATCATCATCATCGTCAGCTTCCGCTCGACTCATCCATGGATGAGGAGCGCTAGGTGGCTATGTAGGATCCTCAAAGGATTAATCTCTTTATCATTGTCTTCGACCTTTGCTCGACCCGTCCATGCATAAAAAGAGCCAAGTGGTCATATGGAATCCTCGGAGGGTTAGTCCCTTTGTTGTCATCCTCAACCTTCACTCAACTCATTTATGGATGAGGAGTGCCGGTGGCTGTATGGGGTCCTTGGAAGGTTAACTTCTTTGTCATCGTCGTTGGCCTCCACTTGACTCATTTATAGATGAGGAGCACCAAGTGGCTGTATGAGATTTTCAGAGGGTTAATCTCTTCATCATCATCCTCGGCCTTTACTTGACTCATCTATGGATGAGGCGAACCAAGTGGCCATATGGGATCTCCGAAGGTGTTGCCCAGAGATAGCAACTCAAGAGGAGGGATGAATTGAGTTCTCATAAAATTTTAGCTAAATTTAAGTTCTAAACAAGTATGTGCCTTACTTAACTTAATTCAACTTAATATAATTGAGTAGTATATGCAGCAGAATCAAATATGTATGAACCTAAGCAAGAGTTAAACAATTTTAGCAAGTAATGTAGCAATTGAAAGTATGCAAGATATACAAAGTAATAGAAAAAGATGCATAATATAAATACATAAAATGTTATAATGATTCGATGCAACCTAGCACCTATATCACTCTCTAAGCTTTTCTTGAAAATTTTACTATAATCCCTCCGATTATAGTATGTTTGTTTTTCTAAGCTCACAAATAAATCTAGTTATTTTTTCAAGATTACCAACAAAAATCTTACACCGATAGTTTTCTGGGCTCGCTATCAACCCAGTTGATTTTTCAAGCTCATCAATCAAAACCTACAATATTCAATTCTGGACTTGGATAGACTTAATTTTTAAGTTTTTTTAAAAAAAACTTGTAAAGAAATAAAAATATAAGAAAGATTTTTAGCTCGAATAAAAAATAAAAAGATGAACTCCTATAAGCCTGAAAAAATTTTCAATGAATTGCACAAAAGATGCTTCAACTTCTCTTGAATAATACTTGAGAGGATGTGGATGAAGTTGGAGAAGATTTTTTTTGAAAGCTTGCTAAAATTTGTATACAACTCTACTTTCTTTTTTCTTTCTTTTTGGATATTCAATGTTCCTTACAAAAATAAAAGGTTCTCTCTTTAAATTTCTTAATCTTGCTTTTCAAATAATTTTTTAGTTTTTAATAAACTTGAAAGTTGCTGAAAAATGAGTTTTGGCTATTAAAAGACTTGGAATATCCATTGGAGCCAAAAACTAGCCATTAGAGTGTAGAAAACTAGTCGTTATTGCTGTCTCGATATTGGGATCGACTCCAATTCTAAAAGAGTCAACTCCAATTCTGCAAGGGTCGACTCCAATTCAGGAGTTAGCTCCTACGCTACAAGAGTCAACTCCATTTCTATACTCAAAAATTTTATTTTCTATTTTTCTGAGAGAGTCGACTCCTACTGTTCAGGAGTCAACTCGAGCTCTGTGCCACTTGATATCAATGTGCCAGAGTTGATTCGAAACCTTCTGAAGTCGACTCAAAATCTTTCAACTTTATTCTTTTCATATTTATGCCTTTTAAACTTAAATTTCTCAACCTTAAAGCTTCCAAATGATATTTGCTTCTTTCTTTTTTATTTTCTTCATAATAAGTCATCCAAATTTATGAAAATTTCTTAAGTGCTTTGACTTGGCATTCTGAGAGGATTTTTTTCAAAGTTAATTTCTTCAATATAAGCATTAGAGAAATCCTACATTCAATCTTGAAATAAATGATTAGTAATATTTTTATTCAATTTTTTATGATCATCAAAATTAATCATAAGATCAATAAAAAGATTAGTCCCTCTATCGTTATCCATGGCCTATGCTTAACTCTTCTATGGACAAGGAGCGCCAAGTGGATGCATGGGGTCCTCAGAGGGTTATTTCCTTCATCGTCATCCTTAGCCTTTGCTTTACTCGTTTATAAACGAGGAACACCAGGTGGTCATATGGAATCCTCGAAGGGTTAGCCCCTGAGCATTTGTCGATGCTTGATTTAATCATTTTAATGAGAGGTCTACACCAAAACTAAAAGGAGGGATATTTTTATTAATATAATCAATGAACATACAATTTACTAGTGCTATCTCTTTGCTCCTTCCACTCGGTCTTCTACCCTCTATCGCTTCTAAGGCTCGAGATCATGTTAATCATACCAACCATCAATCGATTGTTATTATTTTACTCATTAGATTGATGTCGAGGTGGCTCCTCGAATGCTCAGTTATGCACTTCCAAACATATTTATTGAGGTAGCTTCATCAAATGAGGCCCTCGATCTCATTTTTCAATTAGATGTATTCCTCGATATCATGACCGTGGTCATGATGAAAGTGGTAATACTTCTGCTTGTCCCTCCATGTTGCTAAAAACTTCATTGGCAGAGATTGGTGGAGGTAGCTTTATCCCTCGATCTTCATAAGGATCTAAAATCAGGAGGCGGTTAGTGAAGCATAGTTGTTGTAGTGCCGAGGTGGACTCCTTGGCCAGGGGGTCTTCAGGTGTCGGAAGGATTCTTCTTTTGTTTGGCTTGGGCGTGCATCCTCCCATGCATGTTTCTTTTTGTTGGGAGCCCGACCTTCCTCTTGTCGACGTATGATCTGGCCCTCCTCAGCCGCATGTATTTGCGGGCATAGGCTAGTAGGTTGATGCAATCACTTAGATATATCTTGTTGAGGGAATAGATAAGGTGCTCGTTGTAGAGGGCTTGCTTCAAAGTTGATATAGCGACGACTTTGTTCCGGTTCCATACTTTCAACGTGGCTATATTAAAATGTACCACGTACTCACACAGAGATTCAGTCTCCTCTTGGCGGATGAAGAAAAGGTTGATCGAGTTCCTCTATTAGACTTGGTTGTTCTTAAAGTGAGTAGTGAACTAGCGTTCGAGTTGCTCAAAGGAGTAGATTGACCCCAGCTGGAGGTTGGAGTACCAAACTCTTGTTGCCTTCTTCAAAGTTGTGGAAAAGATGAGGTAGAGGAGGGCATTTGAGGCATCCTAAAGTATCATGAGAGCCTTATAGCCATTCAGATGATCAAGCAAGTCGATAAAGCCATCATACAACTCTACCAATGGTATCTTGGACCAACTTAGGATTGATTCCTAAAGGATGGAGTGCAATAGGGGTGGCCATGAGGTGAAGCTGAATACGTCATTATTGCTTCTCCGGCCATCCATATGAACCTCGCCCAAATAGCGCTCAATCTTATGGACCTTCTTCTCGAGATCATCCTCTCATGAGATTTTCCAAGGCATGGAGAGTAGTTCGGAGTAGAATTATTCTGAAAGAGGTGGAGGAACGTCGGTGTCATTCGCCGTGGTGAGATCCATAACAAGATGGTGATCGTCGATCATTGGAGATGGTTCGGCGTGCCTTCCAAAGTGGGTTCTCCATAATTGAAGATTGGTCCTGATGGCTATGCTGAGATGGCACTATCTTAGAGCAAACTAGGGCAACTACCACTACTCCATAGCTTGCTATAGAAGCTAGATGGCATTGGTTAATGCTTGGACCTAGCATACCAGGTCATCGAACTACTATGGATCCACCATCATAGATGGCTAGTTGTGTAAACCCATGAGGAACAAACCATTGAGTGGCTCCACCTTGACTTCATTGGACAAACAATTATTGGAAAGTGGCAAAGTAGTTGCATCTCGCCATACTCTTTTTCTTATTGAGCTCCATGGTTGGACTCGGTTGTTCCCAAAGTGAACAATGAACTAGCATTCAAGTTTCTAAAAGGAGATTGACCCTAGCTGGAGGTTGGAATATCAAACTCTCACCACCTTCTTCAAAGTTGCAGGGAAGATGAGGTAGAGGAGGGTATGCAAGGTATCTTGAAGTATTATGAGGACCTTATAGCTCTTCAGATCATCAAGTGGATCGCATATGGCTCTACTAATGGTATCTTAAACCAACTTGGGATCAGTTTCTAGAAGATGGAGCACATAGGGATGGCCGTGAGGTGAAGTTGAGGATGTCATCATTGCTTCTCCGGCCATCCATCTGGACCACATCTAAACAATGCTCGATCTTGCGGACCTTCTGCTTAAGATGGTCCTCTCAATGAGATTTTTTGCAGTGTGGATAGTAGTCGGAGTAGAATCATTACCGAAAGAGATAGAGGAACATTGGTATTGTCTATCATGGCAAGATCCATGATGAGATGGCAATCGCTAATCATCAAAGATGGTTCAGTGTGTGCCTCAAGGGGGATTCTCCATAATCGAAGATTGGTCCTGGTGGCCATGCCAAGACAGCAATGTTGGTAGGGTAGGCTAGGGTGGCTACCGCTACTTCATAGCTTACTGTGGATGCTGGATGAAGCTGGTCAATGCTTGGATCTAGCAGATCGGATCATCGAACTACTATGGATCTACCATCATGGGCGGCTGTGCTAGCTATGCAGATCCACGAGGAATGGACCATTGGATGGCTTCGTCTTGACTTCATCAGATGGACTGTCATTAGAAAGTGACAGAGTAGTTGCATCTCACCATACTCTCTACTATTAGATTGCTGATGGCCCTTTCTCTAGTGCCAGACTGTTGCCATAAGACTTTGGTAGGCGTAGATGTGGCTAAGTATGAATGTTGATCCAAAAAACAAGATGCCAAAGGGAACCTACAAAAGAAGTCTAGCTACCTACACCGAGGGTCTTCGGCTGGAGACCCTCCGATGCTTAGGTTAATCGAAGCTTGAACATAGTAGAGAGAGTATATATTGCACTATATTGCGTTGCACACCTGGAGGGTCTCCTCATTATCTCTTTAAATAAAGATGGAGATGTAGAATGTTACATTAGCCGCTGGGTGATAAATACTTAAATTAAGTCGTTAGAGATATGAATTTAATTTAATTACTTCTTATTTATTAAAAATTTGATACTCTCTAATCTATTTTAAAAGTAATTAAGAGTTTGGGCTCATACAATTCAAATTGAACTCAAATTAGCTCGAACATGAGTAAACCAAACAACCAGCTTTCATTAAGTATGAATGCGACTTACTCATGAAAGAATAAGATGCAAGCTCTCAAGATTCAAGGGTCCAAAATAAAAGATAACCTTTCATATGGTTCTAAGTGTGAACACGACTTAAAAATCAAGGATCAAAAAATAATCTCGAAGATCCAAGGGTTATAATTTAAGAACTAATCATCCAAAATCCTAAGAAGTGGACACCCCAACATGAGTGCCGCCTCAACCCTAATATGCCACCCAACTATCTTTTAGTATGGGATTTCTCATGTGAAGAAAGAGAAGGAGAGGACTCCACGCCAAGGCTCCTAGCTCCCCAACCTTCTTATTTGCGTGGGATTTAGTTGAATGTTTTCATATGAAAGGAAGTAGAGGGAGAGAAGGATTAGCATCCTTCCTCTCAAATACTCCACCACCATATCTTCTTTCCTAAAAATGCAGCCCCATCTTAATTCTCATGCTAATCCAAACACCCCCACGCCCCTTCTCTTCTTTTTATTAAACGCAAAATATCCTCATGCCCCTCTATCCCAATCTCCCTCATGCACACCACCTCATTCTATTTCCTTTCTTTCTTACATGCAAATTTTCTTATGCTAAAACTCTTTATGATGCCCTAGCCCTCTCTCACCTCATGTTGCCTCCTCTCTATAAATACATCCCTAGCCCTTTTTTCTAAGGAGTCTCATGCCCCTTTGGAGATCATCTTCCTAAGCCTCCTCTTCTCTCTTCCTCCCTTCTTATCATCCCGCTCCTTCCATCCATCTCTTAACTCTCCATGCCTCCATCTCTCTCCAAGAACCCACCCTTTCTCTCTTTCAATCAAGTTTTCACGTCTTACAACTATTGTCCAGGTGCACCCTCAGCCCAAGAATGTCAGCTAGAAGAAGCTACATGGCCGGCTAGTTCTCCATCTACTCAAAAAATTATTGAAAAGCTTGTAATGACAGTATTTTTATCTCTTTATTTTTTATACTTTCTTCTTTATATATAATAAAAGATTTGACTTTATTTTTTTATCTATATGAATATATTTTATTTATTATATTCTTAATTTTTTAATATGATATGAGCCTTTAAATAGCCTATGACTATGTAGAAATGACTTGTGATCAAGCAATACAATCCGTACTCAGCAAGATAGGCTATGCTCGAGAATTAATCATAAATCTACTTGCATAAAAATTTTATTCTAGAATAATTTATGATTCTTAGGATGAGCCATGATCTATGGGTATGGTTCTATGTGTACGATTCGTACTCTTGGGATAGATTATCTTTAGATAATTTTTTTTTTATTATTGTACCTAAATAATTTTGACTAGTCTATAACATTAAAGAACGGATCATGTTCTCTAAGATAGGTTATATCTTTATTGATTAGATATCAATTCAAGACATATTAAGAAGAGCACCAGCTGTCTAATAAGAAAATAGTTAAGATCTTGAAAATTTCTTTCATACTTGGCTTTAACCTTTATTTTAATTCCTCATTTACTTGCTTTCTTATCAATCTAAGTAGTCTTTAAATCATCATTTATTCTACTCCTTAATCTAAAACTAAACAACTCAAATGTAATTAATACGATCTCATAGATACAATCTCGACTCATGCTATCTACATAGTAATGAGTTAGAATTATTTTTGACTGTCTATGATAGCGATCACTAAAAGAGATCATGATCTATCATACCAATAGGATAGAAGATTCGTCCACTAACCTATAAATTAGATTTGTTAGTCGTGGATAGTGTGAGTTTATTGAAAGATTTCTTTTAGTTGCTGACATAAATAAATAAGCTGGTAGCCCGAGGTTGGTGTGCAGCTGAAGCTCTGACGTAAATGTATTTGTATTGGTGTCAGTCATGAGATTCTATCCCATATCATCGGTGAGGTCCCAACCCAAGGATTGGTAAACATCTGATATCTGGGTCGGTGGCCGAATGATGAATTCTTCGACTCATGGACGAGGACTATATCTTTGAGTAGAATGTAATGCGGCTGGGAGTTCTCTCGTAGAGGGTGTAGGATCTTCAAATGAAGCTTGTGATCGAGGCCAACTAATTGATCTCGGTCTCTGATCGACGATCACATCCGATTAAAATCTTCTAGAAAATGTAACATCGAGTAGTAATATCTGAGAATGAGCACTGGAAACGATGATTGAGATGGTACAATCCCGTAATAGATTTTATTGAATGTATTCACATTAAAATGGTATAAGTTTCTATGTTATCAAAGAGAGAGAGAGAGAGAGAGAGTTGCAAATCAAGATCAATACAAAATTGATTAATGTTATTACAAAAATCTCATAATATTATCTATATGGTTTATTATGCTGGAGAAAAATCTCAAAAAAAGAAAAATGTGTTACATGGTATAACGTGAAAAAAAATTTATGTAGATTTTTAATTTGTTATATGATATATTGTGTAATTTATTATCCCACAAATTAAGTACCGTACATTATTCAATTGAGGACACCAGTTTGGGTCTTGAAATGCTTTTAGATTGTCAAATTATCACATGCGATGTGTATGAAGGTTACTAGATCATAGGTCTTGTGTCTAGGATTTTCAAATGAGCAAATGTATCTGCTTTTAAGAAATTATCAAATAAAAAGTTAGTTGATATGCCCTGCAGGTGCTTGTACCAGATATTGCAGTTCAAATCCTGCTTCCGTATAGGTTTAGAAAGGGGGTTATTGGGAAGAAATAGTCCCTTAGCTAAGAAAATCCAGAGAATTATTCCAATCCTTGTGTATGTCAGGTAAATCCACATGGGCAGATGGGCCATGGCTCAGTAAACTCTCCTTCCTTGTCAGGTTTTTTATTTTATCAACATTTAATTTGATATATATATATATATATATATATATATATATATATATATATATATATATATATATATATATATATATATATATATTCCTTCTTATTTGCAACGCTAATTAACCTTAGCAGTCAGAAATAGTTGTCACCTGAGGGTGGAGGAGAATTCCAATGGAAACGAGTTGTTCCTTCAGCCTTTATTCGTGGAACGATGCAAGGGACTCATTGGCTGCAGTCATTGGCCGGGTGTGAGCGAGAGAGGACAAACAGGCATGTTGCCAGCTGCAATGGACCTGGTCCTCATCACCTAACACCTGGGGTTCGCTGAACACCTTGGCCTGCGCGCCCTCTCATTTGCCTTTTCAGTTAACCTCGTGTAAACCATTGGTCGGACTCAGTCCAGTTGGTCCTTCCAGTGCTGTCGCCCTCAGACTGCGGAACCAAAAACACCGGTTCTTGCGGTGCTTGGCCGCGCAGAATTTTATATATATATATATATATATATCCCTCGATGTTATTAATCCTAGAGGAAGAGTGTATGCATATTTTAATAAAAATTAAACATTAAGAAAAGTAATCTCATCTTAGCCATAAATGCAGGGTGCAAAAATACTCTCTTTTAATCATAAAACTTGAAGTCTTAAATATAACTAAGCCTAGAAAAAAATGAGAATAATTAATTAAATTTAAATAAAAATAAATATTGTAAATAATATTTTATGACTATTTTTTTTAGGTGAGATTCAGAATTATTATAAATAATATAATAAAAAAAATTGATATATAATTTTTATGGATTAAAAAAAATTATAATATGAGTAAACGATGGATGAATCATGATGTTAATGATTAGATTAAATCCTTGGCTCGGTAAGGATAGTGGGACTTAGAAAGATGGATGTGTTTAATGATCGATGTACGTGTGTGTTTGATCTTATATCAATTACATGATGGATGGGTCTTGATTATTTATGAGAAGTTATTATAATACTTTCTAGTTGTCTTTTTGATAAGATCATAGATTATTATATATTCTCATAATATTCATGATTGTGAATCGATTACAGTGCCTTCAAGCTTTGTTATTTGAGACCACTCCAAAAAAATAATTACGGCTAGAATCTAGTGTGCTATTGAGATGACGGTATATATGGTTGATTAAAGATACTTGGGCTAGCATAGCGCCTTCAAGCTGGATATATTTAAATTGAAGGAGACTCGAGGATGGTCATCTTATGGATGAATCTAACTCCTTGCTTTTCTTACAAGTATCACCCTCTTTTCTTGGACATCCTGTGCATGGCTCTATCACTTATTTCCAGAAAATCCATTCCTTCCATGAATTAAACATTGCAGCAGATTGGATGGCAAATTTTATATGATTCATTTGGCATGGTAGGTTAAAGATTAATTTTTGCTGATAGTGCAATGATGTTTGGAGCTATACAAAGAAATTATTGTTGGAGACAAAATAGCTTTCACCAAAATTTGATAGATTATTCGATCTTGATACTACTTGGAGTAGTGGTATTTGGATCTGAGCCTCAGCTAAACTGTTCTAGTCGAATTTTGAAAGGCCGACCTTTAGCCCATGAATGCTAGACGATCTTTCCAACGATAACCCTTAGCTCTCTTTCTATGATTGCAGAATTTGTTAAAGGCATGCTAAATTTCGGCCGAACGAACTTGAACAGTAAAAACAAAATTTTATTCAACTGGTTCTGATTCCTAGCTCAAGATAGATGACAGAACTCCATCAAGTATCGAATCCCAGCACAACTTGACTTTATCTGGTGGCCGATCTTGAAAGCAGCAGAATTTATTCACTATATATGGCAAATCTCATCAATCTCATATCAGAAACTTCCGACTGACCGAATTCCTCTCCAACCAAATTTCTATCTAGTCGGATTTCTCTCCGATCGAGTTTTTCTACTCTGCTTTATAAATAACAGACCTTAATACTCCTACACCAAAGGATCTTGACTGGACGAATTTGATTTAGCAAAAGAACTTCACCATCAACATAAGTCCGAAATTTCTTCAGAGAATATGACCGTGGTCCTAATCAAAGAATCCATCGTCCTTTCTAACCTTCAGCTCTCTGAAACAATGTTGATATTCACCTTCAGATCACCTTGACGGCGGCCAAACTTCTGAGAGCAGTTAGAACAGCACCAGCATGCAGCCATGAGTTTTAACACTCATCCATCTCAGTTTTCAGTCGATCTTGGATCTTTACTATCTCAGCCCAACTTCTTTCAAAAAATATAGCCATAGTCTTCTTTGAAGAGCCTACCAACTCCTCTCTGGCCTTCAATTTGAATGTCTGCACTCGCTTCCGACCGACCTTGAAGGCGATTTAGCTCCTGAAAGCTATCAAAGAGTGTTAGTAGGATCCAAGCTTAGAATCCAATCTAGTATGCTATCCACTACTTAGAGGCCAACCTTCAAGTTCAGCCAGTCCGATTTTGAATTTTTCATCCCAACAAAAATAGTTTGCTACCAAACATAAAAGCCTTCAACTATTCATCCGAACTTCAGCAAATAAGATACAACCGATAGCAAATCACGATAAACGACAGCTCACTCTATGTAGTAAACTCCATGTGATCCGAACGACCTTCTGATATTCTATTATGACCATCGCCATCATTCTGTTATAGCTTTATTTATATAAATAATCCTCCAAATATATTATTTCTCTGAGCTCTTCTTTCTATCTTAATTCTCCTGAGTACTTCATTGCTTGTTGATCAGGAAACTAATTTGACCATCGAGGAATCCTATCAAAACCATCCATCTTCGATCTAGACTTCATCTTGCAGATCTCATTGACGATCTCGTCTTCTTCAACTCTAACAAATTTTAGTATTCACAAGTTCGAGCTCCGAAGTCTACAAGAAACAGGATCTCCATCAACCTTGGCCAGAGATAAGATCTCTTTCGAGCGTCAATCTCGGCTAGAGATAGAATCTCTCCGAGAAGCAACCTCGGCCAGAGATAAGATCTCTCCCGAGCGACAACCTACCTTGGCCAGAGATAAGATCTCTCCTGAGTGGCAACCTCGGCCAGAGATAAATCTCTCTCGAGCGACCACGGCAACCTCGGCCAGAGATAAGATCTCTTCCGAGAAGCAACCTCGATCAGAGATAAGATCTCTCCGAGCAATCGAGTCAACCTCGGCTAGAGATAAGATCTCTTTCGAGCGATCGAGTCGACCTGCGCTAGAGATAAGATCTCTCCCAAGCGACCATGGTCAACCTCGACTGCAGGAGATAAGATCTCCTCCGAGGCAAGCTCGACCGCAGGAGATAAGATCTCCCTCGAGCGTCCGGGCCAAGCTCGACTGAGGAGATAAGATCTCCCCTGAGTGTCCGCATCAACCTCGGTCGCAGGAGATAAGATCTCTCAAGGCACACTCGACTGCAGGAGTAAGATCTCCCCCAAGCGTCCGGACCAAGCTCGGCTGCAGGAGATAAGATCTCCTTGAGTGCCTGCATCAACCTCGGCCGTGGGAGATAAGATCTCCCCCAAGGCACACTCGACTGCAGGAGATAAGATCTTCCTCGAGCGCCCGCATCAACCCCAGTCACAAGAGACCGAGCCAACCTCGGCCAGAGATAAGATCTCTTCCGATCAACCAAGCCAACCTCGGCCAGAGATGAGATCTCTCTCAATCGATCGAGCCAACCTCGGCCAAAGATCGGATCTTTTCTGAGCTCCCGTATTGACCTCGGCTGCAGGAAAGGAGATCTCTTTCGAGTCAGCCTCGACTGTAGGAGACAATGTCACCTCCGATGAGCTCAACCTCCAACCTCGATCGTAGGAGACGAGGCCTACCTCAATCTCGGTTGGAGATGGGATCTCCTCCGGGATTCAACTTCAACATCAACTTTAGCTGGAGATGAGATCTCCCCCGAGCTTCGATCTGAACCAGCACGGAGCCCAGAAGAAGACTTCGACAGTCGTCTTTTCTGCATTCTCTTCCTTCGAGTTTCAAACTCGGAAAGTGGGGGGACTATCATTGAGGATAAATCCCGCTCCTGCCGAAGTCTAGTTTGATGCTCAGTCTAATGCAACCAGTAGCCACGAAAGAGTTTCAGCGGACGGATCTTGGATGAACTCTTAGGGCCGACCGAACTACTCAGCGGTCGGATCTTAGCCGAACTCCTCAGCGACCGAGCTCCTTCGGACTCCCAACGGTCGAACTCTTCAGCGGTCGTCCATCGGTCGAACTTCTCAGTAGTCGTCCCTTCAGTCGACCGAGCTCCT
>QRFJ01000020.1:589470-628089 GCA_006176705.1 Cocos nucifera
ATCATCTTTTATATATAATAATTATTAAAATAAAAATCAAATCCATAATGTCCGGTATATAGCCCAAGTCCAGTGCACTCTATGCATTTTTTTTAAAAAAAAAAAATTGTAATTCTTTTTTGAGGTAATATTTTTTTAATTTTTAATTAATCTCTGGTATTTAAAGAAAGGGATAAAAAGAAGTAGAAGAATGATTATCTCTAATTGTCAAGCAAAGTAACAAGATTGGAACAATTCCCAATTTGCTAGCGTGTCAGACTGCTCGGTTTGTTTAAGAGAGCCTCAAAATGTACACCAATTTTTTTGGATAAACCAACCTTCAACCAAGAACCTGACCAACTTACCTGAAGCAGTTCATTGACAATTTTATGAGCTTTACACTCTCTCTTCATAATGACCAACAGTGTACAGATGAAATGATCAAAAGCTCCTAGGACAAGCAGATGAAATCAAGAGAAGTAAAGGCTTTAATTGCCTGCCCTGTCCCATTGCTGCTACACGTAGGACCACCAGGAACGTACGCATGCTTATAATGCTAAGAAGGCGGTGCATGAGCCTGTCTCGTTCGCTCCTCCCTCTCCATCATTGTCAACTCACATATTCATAAATTATAATATTTATTTACACGATAAAATAGAGTCTATAATAATAATACTGTAATATTATCATGATAAATATGTTTATAGATTATTTATCATTAATAATAATAATAAAATCTTTAACCTTATTCATTAAAAAAAATTATTTATCTATATCCTTCTAAATATTAAAATTTATATAAATATTTTTTAAAATTAATATTAGTTTTTTTGCACTTACAATTTTTTTTCTTTTTCAGACATATATACTCATGCTATTTAATATCATTAAAAAAATTAATAATTTAAAATTAAAATAATTAAAATATTCTTGATGGATGGACAAGCCAAAAAAAAAATATTCATAAAGCTATACATATAAATAATAATTTTATGAGAATATTTATATAATTTTATATATTAAAATAATATTATTATGTAAAAGCTTAAGATTTTTTTTATATGTATATCTTTGTATATATAGGGAGAAAAAATGTGCCAGACTAGAATCAAGTCAATTGAATTTGAATTTAAATTCGGTCAGATCAAAATTCTATAATAGAAATTCTATATATATGATCTAAACCATTGAATGTGATCTACTACCTCAAAACTATCTGTATATAAAAAATCATATAATTTAAAGAATTCTAACCTATGTATAAAAAATTTATATAAATATTTTATCAAAATTAGTATTTATATATATACCTTCGTAAAGCATCTATTTTGTATATACATTCTTTTTTTTCTTTTTCAAACATATATACTCATGCTATTTAATATAATTAAAAAAATAATAATTTAAAATTAAAATAACTAAAATATGCTTAATGGATAGACAAGCTAAAAAAATATTCTCAAGGCTATACATACAACTAACAACTTTGTAAGAATATTCATATAAGTTTATATATTAAAAAAATATATTATGCAAAAGCTTAGATTTTTTTGCATGTATATCTTTATAGAGAGAGAGTATTATCTCTCTCTACCTTCAGTCGACCGAGCTCCTTTGGACTTCCAGCGGTCGAACTCCTCAACGATCGTCCATCGGCCGAACTCCTTAGCGGTCATCCCTTCAGCCGATCGAACTCCTCAGCAGTTGTCCCTCGGTCGAACTTCTCAGCAAACTCCTCGACGGTCGTCCTCCGACTGGACTCCTCAGCGGCCGAGCTCCTTTCAAACTTTCAGGGGCCGAGCCTTAGCCGCACTCCTCCAACCAGACACCTACAAGAGCCGAACTCCCTCCAAGGTTCCTCTTCGATCGGACTTCTTCGGAGAGCTGGACTCGTTCCAGACATCCTTCGACCGGACTTCTTCAGGAGCCGGGCTCATCCAGCCAAATCCCTCCTAGACATCTCCTTCGGTCAGCCGAGCTCCTACCGAACTCCCCAGCGATCGGGCTTTAGCCGCTCACCTCCAGCCAAATGCCTATGGGAGCCGAACTCCTTTCGAGCTCCCTCTTCAGGAGTCCGAACTCTTCCAAAATGGGTACACGTCAAAGTCCTTCAACCCTTCATTCATCGACCCCGAGCGGCTCAATACCAAGACAGCTGCAGCCATCACCATCAGTCCATCGCAAGCGACAGCGACCTGCTACCAGGCGACGATGGCTGTCACCATCAACCCACTACAGACGGCATCTTTTCGTGAGACTGACTCCATCGGACCTCGAACGGCCCTCCAGCATGTGGCTACCGCTGTCACCATCAAGCTCCGCTATAAAAAAGACCCTTCAGATATGCTAACTCGAACCTCTGATCTCTAAGCTCTAAGCTCTATGGAAATTATTTTCGAGCATTCTATTTCTGTTGGCCAGAGCTGACTTGATCGTCGGAGGGTCCTGCCGAAGCCACCTCACATCGACTCCAAATGAAACTTTGTTTTACAGGTCCTCGGCGATGACCAATTTCTGCACCAACAACCTTCATAAATTAACTACTACACAGGAGGGGTTAATGATACATAGAGGAATCTTGATATTTCTAGGAATTTATCTTCATCATGAAGGTCTCTTAATGAAAGAACAACCTAAAATCTATTTCGATCCATTTATAGTTTAGATTTGATTAGAAAATAAAGGGTATTTTACTATTCATCAATTTAGCGGCATGTAATAATGAATATGAAATTATAAATTTGTATGAAAATTTTATTTAAATAATGATCTCAAATTTGCTCTCCTACATTTTGACCAGTAAGCATCTCATTAAGTCTGAAAGTATATTTTCTCAATGCTAAGGGTAAAAGTTCATGAGCATCACAGATCCAACAGCTACCACGTACCAATGATAACCATATAAAGACAAGAAAGATTTGGCCACATATATATGTCTATTTGATTCCATCTAAAGCCATTGATAGAGATAACGACCAAACAGTTAATTCAAATTGTACAGGTGACTAAAAGACACGTTTGAGAAGCTACACAACCCCATCCAATTATTGATCAAGTAACCTGTAAAAATAGCAGTGGAAATACATTATATATAGAAAGAGAGATAGATTGAACTCCGATCGATCGAAGTTCAATTCAAATCTGATTAAATTTTTAACTGTTGGATCAGCATGCATCTTCTAGTTCAAAAAAATGAGCATATGAAAAAACACGTCTTTGATTGAAAAAAATGCCAAGCATCTAAAAAAAAAGCACCTACGAGCGCCCTGAAGATGCCTTCGGAGTACAGAGCTGAAAAGCATAGCTTGAAAAAAAAAAAAAAAACTAAATTAAAGAATGTCTATTTTTTTTTATTTTTTTAAAAATTTTTTCAAGATCCAAAGATGTTTGAAGATACCTTCACGTGCCTCTAAGTCAGAAAAAAATATTTTTAAGATATCTATTTTTGAATATGCATGTTGATTGAATAATCGATAATCCAATCGAATGTGGATTGAGATTCGATCAACTGAAATCCAATCCATTATATATATATATATATATATATATATATATATATATATATATATATATATATATATAGCTAGCCATCATACTAATCCCTATTCATTAATCTACGAGAAATAAAGGTTTAGTAGTTATAACCGAAGGTCTATTTGGTTGTTTACGGGGACAGGTGGGGCAATTGTCAGAATAAAATCTTTGGTCTGCGTAGCTAAATAATGTAAAAGCTAATGGACTTTACCTTATCTAACAAAAAAAAAAATACTGGAGACTCGCACTAGAAAAGTAGGAGAGAGGCAAATGAGAAAAGAGGGACAAAAGCTTTCTTCTTCGCTTTCTCCACGAGGCTCCAAAAAAGAAGAGCACGAGAGCACCCCACACCCACATTAATTTCCCAACCTTGACGCCGGCTACCCTCTCAATTAATAACTAGTAACATTTTCTTATCTATATATATATATATATATATATATATATATATATATATATGCTTGCTTGAATTAAATATCATACGATAAAGAGAGCAGTTGATAGAGATAAGAGTGGGCACATGTGGGGTCATACAAGCTTGCAATTCCCAAGGTTATAGAAGGGTAAAGAAAGGTGAGGATGCTGTAAACCAGTGGTCCTATCTGTGTTGTTGTCTCCATTGCCTCTCCTATTTTACTTTACTAGACTCAAAGTGGTAGGCTCATGGCCATAGATTTGAAAGACCTTGTGTGGGAGTGGAGGGATATCCTAGTCATTGATTTGATAGAAGGATATAGAGGGGGTGGATGGATAAAGAAAATAAAATTAAAGGCTTCATCCAAAGATATATATAGTGGAGGAAGGGTCTGTGATATGAATATGGTTTGTATCGATGCAAGAATTAATTTTAATAATAACAAAATATTAAGTATAAATAATAATAATTATATATTTTAAGAATGATTATAGAATTTTTTAGATGCTCACAAAGGTATATTAAGTCAAGAAAGAATTCTCTTAAAAAATCAAGCCAAAAGAGTTTCCAAGTTGAATTATACAAGTTTAGAATGCCACATTATGAAGAAAATGAAGTTAAAAGCATGCTCATAAAGATACATTAAATCAAGAAAGAAATTTTCTAAAAGAAATCAAACCAAAAGAGCTTTTAAGATGAATTATATATGTTTAGGATGGCACATTATGAAGAACTTCAAGTTGGAAGTCATAAGTCGATGGCACAATTAGCTTAAAAATTTAGAGAAGCATGGATAAGCCTAGAAGAAGTAATCTTAATATTGAAGTTGTTAAAGTATTTTGGAAGCATAGAGATCAAAAAATACAAGTTTAGAATACTAATTTTTGAAGAAAATGAAGTTGAAAGTCATAAATTGATCCTAAGTTTCATAAGCCATCTTTGGCATGCCTGGAAGAATTTGGCACACTTTTAGCCGACTAAGATAGAATTTGAGCCGACTCAGTCTCAGATTAAAAAAAAAAAAAAAAAAGAAGCTATAATTTTCTTTTAGTAGATTCAAGCTGTCTAAGCGGACACAGAGTTAGTTGACTTAGAGTCTAAGTGAGCCAACTTAGACAGTCTAACAGCATAATGGCTAGCTTTTTTAACTATTTTTAATAAACAAAACTTGTATCTAATAGCTATTTTGGCTTTCATAATAGCTAGTATACCTGCTCAAGTCAATTTTAAGGCTATTTAAAACTTGAAATTCAATTGAAAAGAAAAGAGAAAAAATTGAAAAAGAAAAAAATTTCAGTTCTTATTAAGTGCATTAAATATCCTTAAGAAAGAGAAATTGAGAGGAGTTAAGAGCTTTGATTTTGTTTTTCTAGGCAGCCAACTACAAAATCTTTCAAACATCCATTCGAGCCTTTGTCATCCATTCAAGAAGAAAGTCAAGTCTATAAAGAGCATTAATCAATGACTTCTCCGAGCTTTAACGAATTTCATTTTCTTGAGCTTCGATTCATTTCTTCTATACTCAATTATTTTATTATTTTTGTTTATAAATTTTTTTTGAGGAAAAGAAACTTGGGATTGAGGCTTGTCCAAGCTCAGAATTGGATGGTATAAGATTTTGGTTGGTGAGCTCAAAAAATCAACTAGATTAATTGTGAATGTATGAAAATAATCGATATAAGATTTTAATTGGTGAGCTCAAGAAAATCAATTGGATTTGATTGTGAGCCTGACAAAAAGTCATGCTATAATCAAGTGGATTATAGTAAAATTTTCAAGTAGGGGGACTTGAAAAATGGATGTAAGTGTTGAATTTGGCACCGAACCACAATAAATTTTATACATTTTTAATTATATATTTATGTTTACTTTTTATCTTCTGCCACATTTATTTTCTACTAAGCACTCCATAAATACTTCAAAATCTATTATTCGGTACTGAGAAATCTAATTCACCCCCCTCCTCCCGCCCCCCTCCTTCTCTTGGGTCGCTATCTCTGACAACAATCTGAATACATGGTTGGTTAAGCAGGATTTGTAGAATTATCAACCTCAAGGATCATAGAAAAGTTTTCTTTTCATTTTTTGTTTGGTTAACAGGGATGTCAAGCAATTGTTGATTGTAGTTCTTCATGTCTAACGTGACCATTTCAAATGCACATTTCAACATTAGATATATTGTCACTAAATTGTATGGTTGAAACAAAAGCCCAAAAGAAAACATAAGAAAGAAAAATTACCGTGGAAGTAATTCTACCTTGACCATCTTCAATAATATTCAATTGTCCAATTTAATTCCAAGTTCCCCTGCCTCTTCCATATATGGATCAAGAACTTAAAATTACCCTTGTTAGGGGCTAAACCTATGGATTAACACTAGTAGTCCATTTGATATTATAGATCAAGCTTCCCTCGGTGTCTACTAGTGTTTGCTTAGGAATATAATCGTTAATATATCTCCATTCAGTTGCATGTGATGCTTGATTTAATGCATTAAGGGCTAAAATTAGATTCACATACACAGCAAGAGCTCTCTCTCTCTCTCTCTCTCTCTCTCTCTCTCTCTCTCTCTATATATATATATATATATATATATATATATATATATATATATATATATATATATATATATATATCTTGTGCGTGCGCGCCTTGTGGATGCTACCTTCAAAGCTATGCATGGTAATTTAGATGTCAAACACACCTCATTTGCTCAAGATAACTTTGCACTTAAGCATGGTGCTATTGTGAATACTTGACAAAAGCAAGTAACAAATTAAACACTTAATTTTTATTAGTACAACTTTTTTTTCCAGGGAAAAAGAAGGAACAAAGTAGTATGTACAAAATAAAGGAAAGTCTTTTGAGAGGCAGAAGAAGTAGTAGATGTCAGATGGGATGAGACAATGAAGAAAGCAGGCTCATGCTATTCTTCTCCTTCCTTCCAGTAGCATAGATTTCTTCTATAGAAAGATTCTAGTATTTCGCTCCAACCATTTGTGCAATGCAATGTCCAGCTAATCTCAACATTTTCAAATGGAAGATTTGATCTTTCTACGCTGCCACGACGTCCATAGGTCTTGAGGGTTCGCTGGCCTCCTATCACCTTGATATGTCTTACGAGAGGGCACTTGATGAATATATATGATTTAGTCTCTACATACTTTTTTTTTTACAAGCACCTTATTAGCAAGCAATGTGTCCTTGAGAGCAAGCAAGCCACAAGAAGATTTTGCTTTTTCAAGTGTTTGCCACCTTCCAAAAAATGGTCACGGGCTCCTCCATGATTGATGAATTTATTTGTAATATAAATTGATGAAGTAATTTCCATGATTTGTCAATTTCTATGTCGACGCTTCAGTGTTTGTGCTTGGTGTAATATAGCCACGCTCTATTCAGATTGCCCTGTTTTATGGAGAGAAAGCAGGCACTATAGTTTGATATTCTATTCCATTCTTTTCCGATTCTATTGTGATTCCACTGAGACATTCTTTAGGATTACTGTAAAACATCTCATCTAAAATGACTAGCCGGAAGGTATTATTTAAATATTTTTTAATCTTATATAAATTTTCAAAATGATCTCATCCAGAAAGGCTAGCCGAAAAATAGTATTTGAATTTTTTGATCCTATATAAGTACCCAAGATTTTTTCAGTAAATAACTAACGTGCGACTAAATATTCGCCCGCACGGATCCTCACATACTTTTCATGTTTAAGTCCCGTCGTCCTCACCAAACTAAGGGTTCAAATTCATGTATTCATTCATAAACTCTATGAATGGTCCCTGGTTAATCCAATAAATTCATGCTGTAGTATCCCCTGGTCCACATGAGATGTGCTGGGTCCGCTCCGATATTATTTTTAACAACCTAAAATCTTATCCAAAAAAATCGATCGAAAGATATTATTTAAGTTTTTTAGTCATACACAAGTATCCAAGATTTTTACGGTAAATAACTGATGTGGAACTAAATACACGTATATATAAAATTTTATAATTATTTTATAATAAAAATCAAAAAATAGTGAAGAAAAGCGTACATGGCCGATCCAAGTATCTTCCTAAAATCTAATATTTGCACCATTCCCGAACTAGAAGGAGGTTCGTAAATGGCCTCACACCCAGGCAAATATCCTTCTAAATTGGCACTGCTCGTCTTCCAAACTCCCATTCCAAATTTTCTTCGACCATGGTAAGCATTGTTTATTTGCTTAATCCACGGTGTTTCAGGCTCTTTAATCAATTTCCGGGCCCACTTTGCCAACAAGCAAAGATTTCAGGTTCTTGATGTTATTGACGCCCAGTCCTCTTCTTCTTTTTCATGGCACGGACAATCTTAATTAAGAAGGTAATTAAATCTAAAAACAGATTCTTTAGCTTTCCATAGGAATACTCTTTCCATTTGATAAAATCCTATTTGCAAACTACTTTGGAAGTTGGGAGAGCTGTCCTCACTGCATGCTGATCAAGATTAGTGTTCCACTCGTCGATAGGAACTCCCCCGTCCATGATGCAAGTTGGCATTTATTTTTTTGAGGAGGCAGCTTCCTGTAGTAGACTGAGGTGGGTGTAGGGTAAGGTAGGCCTTTTGCAATGACAATTCTTAACAGTTTCTACTTTTCAATACATCTCATCAATAAAATGGGATCGAACATTGTTCAAGCCTCGAGCGAGACGGACCAAGCAATGATGCAACGTGGAATGCAGAAAGAACGCAGAGGGTCAAACAAGAAACCATTGCACACCCCTTTGTGCCTTTCGTACGAAAGTGGTGGGATTAGAGGGTATTCCTTTCATGGGCTGTGGAAGATCCGGGGCACACTGTATGCAATCCCGGAGAAGGCTCGGATGTTCCCCCAAAGTGGTGGTCTCTTTTCTCGGAACCAGCTGGCCCATCCCCAAGGTGGCAGGGAGCAACATCCATGTTAACAGCTTGGGAAAAGCGGAAAAGCGGACCCGCACTCCCTTCACTACAGCAAGCACCATTCTCCCTCTCTGTATGAAATGACGGCCATCCATACGCGCAAGAGTAATTCTTTCTGCATCTCCGCATGCAGTATAAAAAAATTAATATAAAATATATCAAATAATTTTATTAAAATATGTAGCTATATTTTCTAATAGACATTTAATATTCCTCAGTACTTAAAATTTTAAACAATGAAAATATTCTTTCATAAAAATTATGACATCCTTTTACAAAAATTATAATATCCTACAGAAAATATAGTATTTTATTAAGAATATTATAATTTTTATAAATGGATGTCATAACTTTTATAAAAGGAGGCACCGACGAGGTCGGGACAGCCGCGATGGTGTCAGGACTGCCACAAGAGAGATGGGGTCGGGGTGGCAGGCTTGAGGCTGCGGCGTAGGAGGCATTGATGGGGTCGGAGTGACCGCAGGAGAGGTGGGGCCATGACGTAGGAGGCGCCAGCGAGGTCAAGGCAGCCACGAGCAAGGCGGAGCCCGGGTGACCATGTAGGAGGCACCGACGGGCTTAGACAAGGAGGGGCCAAGGCGACAGGCTCAAGACCATGGCATAGGAGGCACCAATAGAGTCGGAACGTCGGGAAGGACGATGCATAGGGAGCAGAGAACATTGGGAACATCGACGAAGGAGTCATTTCCACCGAGATTCTACGAGGCAGCTACAAGGAAGAGGAGGTCCTCCATCGTGGCCTAAGGCGGTGGTGGCTGATAGTCATCATCATTGGTCTCGCCCCCAATCGATCTTCTTCATCTCACTATAGCTTGAGGTCGTGTGGTGCCGGAGGAATAGGACAGGGAGGGAGGAAGGAGGGTTTGGAGGGGTTGAGAGAGGTTTGGGCACCGACGAGAGGGCGGCTGCGAGCATGAAAGGATGCGGGTTTGGGGCCATAGGATGTCGAAGGGACGAGGCAGGGAGGGAGGAAATGAGGGTTTGGGGGCTGGTGAGAGGACGGTTGCGGGCACGGAGGGATGTAGGCTCACGGCCGCAGGATGCCAGAGAGACAGAGCAAGGAGGGACGGAGTGGGAGGGAGGAAAGGAGGGTCGAGGGAGGAGGGTTTTGAGGGAGGTTTAGACACCAATGGGAGGAAAATCACAGAAAGAGCAAAAAATTGACGGAGTATTAGCGACGGTAAATTGGTCATCCCTAATACAGTCGGTAGAAATATTCACAATGGTGACTTCATCGCTAAAAATAGAGAGCCATCGCTAATAAGTATAAAGAGATATATAATTTTTGATTGTTAATATATGCATGGTTTGAATTTTACGATCACCACCGTACAAATAATCAAAGTAGTAACGAAGATTATTTATCTAAAAAATGGCCTTATAATCGAACACCATTTGATCTTTTGATCACTCATTTTTCATTTAACGGTCCAAATTATCCCTGCTAAATTGACTATGATAATAATATTTGATTGAAGTAAAATTTTGATAGTATACTATAAATATCATCAAGATTATTATTATAAATTTTTAGATCCATCAGTTTTCTATCTATCAAATCATCATGCGATTGTTCGTAACCGTCGAAATTAAATTTTATTGATCGATATTGCTAGGTCTATCGGATTGAGATAATTTTTTGTGATGATACTCTAACGATAATTATGTAGATAATGAATGATGAAGATGGACTTTAAATTTTAAAATTATATCATATTTAAAAATAAAATAAAATAAAATTAGCGATGGCATTTTTGCTATCGCTAATACTGTATTAGCGACACATTGCTAACTATTAGCATTGGCCAAAATCATCACTAATAAATTTAATTTTTTAAAAAAATTAATTATAATTATAATTAATTTTTTTTTAGTTTTTACGAGGATAGATTTCTTGGTTACTATTTATCATCGATAAAAATTATTATTAGCGACAACAAAATAACAACGCTAATAAGTATTGCTAATAATAATAAAATCAAATTTAAAAAAATAAAATTATTTTTATTAGTGATGATAAAATACGGTCACTAATAAGTATCTACCATCGTGAATAATAATAAAATCTAATTTTAAAAATAAAATTATTTTTTTATTAGCAATGATAAAATATTATTGCTAATAATTATCTGCTATCACTAATAATAATAAAATTTAATTAAAAAATAAAATTATTTAATATTAGTGATAGCTAATTATTGTCGTTAATACTATCGCTAATAACTATAGCGACGGTATGGCCATCGTCACTGTTGTCACTAGTAACTATTAGAAACAGCTAATCTTTCATTGTTAAAGCTATCGGTAAAAAGTTCTGCCACCAATATCTATTATTAACGATAGCAAAAATGCCATCGCTAATACTCTATTTTCTTGTAGTAAAGGGGCAGAGGTCCATCCTACTGACTATAGAGCTCCTCGGACCGTATATAGCCAAGTTCATTCCTGACTGAAAGGCTTTGTTATGGTTCTAATAAGAGGAAAGATATTATTAGTTTCACATTGATTGTGAGTCAATGAGGACTTGCGCTTATATGAAAGGATTAGATCTTTTCACGTGAGGCACCGTATAAAGAGCAAAATTGTAAAGCCTTTGAGCTAGAGTGGATAATATCTCATATACAATCTACAGGTCGGAGGCCGAGCCCTTGTCTATAATAGTTATTTATAATGGATTTACAAGAATCATAATTTGTGGCTTTTCATCATTCAATTGACTAAATAATTATACATTATAATTTAAATTTTCATCTCCATTCAAAAATGATTATTTATTTCATAATAGCCGTCTAGTGATGTTAATTTTACCCCAAGCTGCTATACGTTGTTCCTTGCAATAATGTCTGAAAACGGCTCAAATAAGCGGTAGGTTTTATGTTTGAAAATTTAGTCCAGAGTTGAGGAGATGTTGGTGTTATGGAAGCATGTGAATCTCATCCCTCATTCAGCAGCATCCTGCTCTTCCTTTCTATATGAGTTAAAAAAAAATTAATAATAATTTTGTCCCTCTAATATTAGCAAGAATAGATTTAGTATGTCAAGGCTTCATTATATTCCTGCATTCATCCCTAGACAAGAAGCTCGGGAACTTTGCATTTCTTTCAGTGAACTAACAATGATCAGAAGGGCAAGTATGATCCTGGATTTTACAAACTAACGCTTGTGTGGCATTATCCAAATGTCGGATTCGGAGGGACCATAGGAATCGGCCAATGGACCAATGGAGCGAGCAATTCAATGAGACAACGGACCGATGAATGGCAAATCCCATTCGGCCACTTATGCTTAAAAGAAGGATTTTTTTTTTTTACCATCAAAATTCTTTTCGGTTCTCCTCTCCTCAAGCCGTCTCCCAAGCAACCATATTTTTTCAAGAAAAGGAGTATAAATTATAAGAGTGATTGACCTTTACATAGCATTATAGATTTTATCAAATACATGATATATTATATTCCTACCTTAAAAATGTGTGAAGTATTATTACGATGCAATGTTGGCTGGTGTGTGTTGATAGCAGGGCCATCATTTTAGTGAGTTTAATTCGGAGCCATTTTATGTTTCAAAGTCCATCTTTATTCAGTTTTGTGTTTTTAGTTTTTTATTTAATTTGTTAGGATTGATACTCAATAAATATCTTTGCTTTATGTTTATTCAAGACCGATCAATAAAAAAAATCACATGATTATTTTTTCAATTGGAGTCTAAGGTTCTTCCTTAGTACCTTACAGAATTTCATCTTACGTGAATTCTTATTCTTATTTGCTAATACTACATCAAGTGGCATCAGAGTAGGTCACAACATCGTCCGTTCTTGATGGAAAACTGTGATGAAGTCAAAGGTGACAACCCTGTTGATATTGATCAAGAGATGCAAGTGAATTGAGAAGCGAGATGCACTTAGGGAACAACGGTTGAAACTCTAGAGCAACGAACATAGGTGCTCGAGCGGCAGTTTGCATGCATGGAGCAAATCCTTGAGGGCTTATATAAATGGTCCGATGCATTGGGGATCAATGTAAACAGGAATCGTGATGGAGATAGGGGATTTGTCGGAGACGGAGCTTGTGGCCTACCTATCAATAGGACTATTCTTGTGAACCCATGTAGACAACCAAACTATGTGGGCTACCAAGAAGATTACGATGATGAGGGAGAAGCGAGTTATGCAGATTATAACCGATATCATATTCAAGGGGGTCAGAAGACTTTCATCTAAAAGCAGACTTTCCCTCCTTTAATGGAGATCTCAATATCGAGGATTTTCTTAGCAAGCTATCTAAGTGTGATTGATTCATGGAGTATCTAGGTATCTCGGATTAGAAGATGGTGAGACTAGCCGCATTCAGATTGAGGAGAGGAGCATCCGCATGGTGGCAGAGATTGTCGGATGATCAGTTGAGGCAAAGATTACCTCCTATTCGGATTCATATGAAGCAGTTGTTAAGGCTATGATTCCTTCTCTTGGATTGTGATCAGATTCTATTTAATAAATACCAGAAGTGTATCCAGGGTTAGAGAATAGTACATGCATATACTGCTGAATTTCTTAGGCTAACAGAATAGAATTATTTATCAGAAATTGTAGAGCAGTAGGTTGCAAGGTATATGTCAGGCATGAATCCACCAATATAGGATTGCATAGGAGTTCAAATGGTTTGCAGTATTTTAGAGGTGAAGAACGTGGCATTGAAAGTTGAGATGCTGATTTACGAGCATTCCTCTAATGTCAGCAGATTCGATTCTATGCAATGAAATTGAGGTGAATTGGGCCAATCTAATATAGAAAAGAGTAAAATGCCTCAGAATAATTCACAGCCTAAGCAAGAAAGTAGAATAGATTAGACTTGTAGAAAGTAAGTGCAGACAAGAGGCAACAATGAAAGGGACAATTTTGATCGAGGTAATTACCAGTAGGCAAATAACCCTTATGCCAAGACAACTCCCATGAAGTATTACAAGTGTAATAAGCCAAATCACCATTCTAGTGATTGTCCATTAAGGAAGACCATTAATTTGGTGGAGAGAGAAGATGATGATGCTGATAATCATGAGTAGCTATGTTAGCCGGGCCAGACTTACATGGTGCAAAGGGTGATGCAGTCACTTAAGGTGGAGTATGATATGCAACAGAATAAATTGTTCCATACTAGGTGCATAATTAATAAGTCTCTCTTTGATTTAATAATTAATAGTGGTAGTTATAAAAATATAATTGGTAGAAAGATTGTGAAGAGATTAGGATTGATTGTAGAGAAGCATCCCAACCCTTACACTATTGGCTAGATTACAACAATTGATGATGTTTAAGTAACTGAGAGGTGGAAGATACCTTTCTCTATAGGCAGATATAATGATGAGGTGTATTGTGATATTATTAATATGGGTGCTTGGTAGATCTTGGTAATTTGATGTTGATGCTAGACATGAGCACAAAAAAAATGGGTACATGTTTAGCAATGGCAACATGTAATTTACACTATTACCTCTCAAGGTGGGCTCTTTGCCCAAAACTTCTAAAGTGGAGGGGAAGGCTTTCCTAACTTTGACTAATCATTACCCTCATTTTGAAATAGATTACAAGGAGGCTAAGGAATTGCACTTATTGGTAGTGAAAGGCATGACTAATGGTGATGAAGAAAAGAATGAGATTGCAGTGCCAAATTCAATCAAGCCTTTAGTGGAGGGATTTACAGAAATCAAGCCAGGAGAGATTCCCGAGGGCTTACCTTCTATGAGGAATATGCAGCACTAGATTGATTTGATCCCTGGAGCCAGCCTATCAAACCTTTTGCATTACAAGTGAGTCTAAAGGAAAGGGAGATTCTAAGAGAAAAGGTAGAAGAGCTACTATGGAAGGGACTAATTCGAGAGAGCATGAGTCCATGTACAGTACCCACATTATTAACTCCTAAGAAAGATGATAGTTGGTCGATGTGTGTGGATAGCAGGGCCATCATTTTAGTGGATTTTGGGACCGTTTTATATTTAAAAGTTCATCTTTGGTTCAGTTTTCTTTTTTTAGTTTTTTATTTAATTTGTTAGGATTGAGACTCTATAAATACCTTTGCTTCATGTTTATTTAGGACTAAGCAATAAAAAAAAAATCACAGGATTATTTCTCTGATTAGAGTCTAGGGTTCTTTCTTAGTACCTTTGCTTCATGTTTATTTAGGACTAAGCAATAAAAAAAAAATCACAGGATTATTTCTCCGATTAGAGTCTAGGGTTCTTTCTTAGTACCTTGAAGGATTTCATCTTGTGTGAATCCTTATTCTTATTTGTCAACGCTACATCATATTCTTAGCCGAAAAAAAGGGAAGTAAGATCCTTTAGAAAAGCAAATTTGAAAGGTTAAAACTGTTCTTGAATGTGCGGATCACCATATAGCATTGATATCGCAAATACCAAACATTCTGTAAATCTATCAATTATCATTGTAGCAGAAAGTATATGGCTCTGATTCACCCAATCCACTATGGACTGAATTTTTCTTGAAATAAAATTATGGCTAGGGTAACAGCTGCATCATGGAAGATAAGAGAGAATGGTGCTCGCTTGGATTCAGTGGTCCTATACCTGTTGAGGACCTTTCCTATTTCACAATTATTTAGGCTAATGGTCAACATTTATATAGTTCACAAGTCAAGTTGGAACATAGGAACAACTTATGCCTTTCCTATTTCACAATTATTTAGGTTGAGGGTCTCTATTTATAAAGTTCACAAACCAAGTTGGAACATAGGAGCAACATATGATGAAGGCTATGTCCCTCACCCTCTTCAAGGAATTCTTCTCTCTCTCTCTCTCTCTCTCTCTCTCTCTTTCTTATTTTATTTAGTTTTTGGAAGAACAACAATGTCATTCTAATCATTTTGACACTGCAGTGTGGAGACCTGTGATCTTCCATACAAGAAAAGGCTAAAGACTACCACATGAGCCCAAAATAAAAGCATCTTCCCCTTCTAGCAAGCTAGCAGGAGAGGGCAAAGCTAAAAGAGATTAGGAACAGATAACCAAGCCTAAAGTTTCACATGTGTGCATGACCCTCATCAGGACTGGAGGGAGAGCCAGAAAGCTTTTCCCAAATGCCTAGTGCTCCCAGGGAATTCCCATCGGCTGGGGAGCAGAGCCCACTACCACCTTTGCAGGCCATTTTCCTATCTTCAGAGAGAAGGAAAGAATGGAACAGACAGAAAGGAGAGAGAAGTAGACTGGAGGGCATGGTGACCTTTATCTCTACCAGCTAGCATTGCCAAACAAAAACGAAACAAGTGCTGCAGAAACCCTTGTTCCAGTCCACTTCATGGAGATGCTGAAAGGATGAGTGGCAGTAGCCTCACCAGTCATCAACCTAAAAGGTGATGAGATTTCCTGCATTGATTACCTCTTAGAAATTGGGAATCTTTGAAATGCTTTAGGATGTCTCTTGTCAGCTAAAACTTTGGATAACTTAGTACAATAACAGTGACAAATTTCAGCAAATGAGTTTTTACTTTTTCTTAAGAAAATGTTGTAACGTACGGCTCAATCTCAGTGGAACCTAGAAACAAAATTTGATAAACAATCCTTCTATACTCAGAGAGAGAGAGAGGGAATATCTACTTGAGGGATGTCCATCAATATCCTGGAGTATTGTTGATTCAAATATCTACACAAGCATGTTTACCAAGGAACAGTAATCAGCTATATTATCAAGTAATATCCTAGATATTTCCCATAAGCTAATAGGAGGGTATTCATGCAAATTAGAAGATTGTTGTTCTCGGGGAACACCATAGCGCCTCCTCTCCTTTGAGGCACAGCATAATAGTGGCATTCTTTTCAGATCACCTTTTGGAGATTTTCATGAGAAAAGAGGTGTTCTTTTTGGAAGATATCATCAGTAATAACTACAAGCTCTTGTTTTGGAAAGGGAATGGATGCATATGCTCATTTTTCTAATAGAAACACTCCTTTTTTTGTCTCTCTTTTTAAATCATTACCTAGAGAGAAAAGAACAGAGAACAAAGAGCATATATTAAAACATAAAATATTATACCTTTGAATCTCTTTGGAAATTGGATAATAACAGATTTCTTGTTATGTGGATGATCATGTAGCTCCCCCTTAGAATCAGCTGTTCATCTAATTATTAATTTTGTAAACAGTCAATAGCTCTAAATTTTAGGGTGTTGGACAAGATCCATAAGAGACAGCCTCTTACCTTTTGGTCAGAACATACCAATCATTTCAATTTTCAAAAAAATTTTATTTTTTTATTTTTTTATTTTGACAACTCCACTGACTCTTGCCTGAAGTCTACGCTGGTGCATGCTCCACCAATTCTCTGAACCACTGGAGAAGAAAGAAAATGATGCAGAAAAGCCTGCTTTCCAACCAGATATGTTTTTTTTCGCTCGTAAACAATCATGGGACCCTAAAATTATCTATTTATTTTTATATACATGTTAAAGGGTATCTCTATTTTATAACCATGGGGCCAGCAGATCACATACAACAAAATTATAGTATGGTACTGTGACTGCTCCTGTCCCATGCTCCCTTTAGGATACCATTATTTTTTTAGTTGTATATACCATCCACATTATTGCTCAGAGAAGCATAAATGCACAAGCCTCAGTCTCTCATTCAACCAAGGGCTTGTTCAAAATCTAATAAAGTTTAAGTACTAAAAATAAATGCGCACGAAAAGTTTTAAAAAAACAGTAGAATTCTTGCTATTTAATGCTTCCCTTGGTCTCCACTTACGCCAATCTCCTCTCTCTCTCTCTCTCTCTCTCTCTCTCTCTCTCTGTGTGTGGCTCTAGAAACATGCAGACACTAGCATGGAAGGCCATAGTAATGGCTGCAACTCTCCTCCAGCTATGCTCCTCCAAGGAGTTAGAATCCAATCACTCCCTCCAAGATAAGATCAGCAAGCTCCCTGGCCAACCCCAGGTCGATTTCCAGCAGTTCTCAGGCTACATCACAGTGGATGACCGGAAGCAGAGGGCTCTGTTCTACTATTTTGCTGAAGCTGAGCTAGATCCATCTACAAAGCCTCTGGTCCTCTGGTTGAATGGAGGTAATACTAACTTCAAATGTCGGTAGTAGAATGTGCACAGGGAAGAAGGAAATTTCCTCTTGGTTTCAGAATGAGACTGAGAAAACAGCAAAAGATAAAGGGAAGAAAGTTCAAAATTCCCTCTTTTCACCCACCAAAGTTTTTTTTGTTCTCACATCTTTTTTTTGGTGCAGAGTTCAAAGTTCCTTCTTTTCACTTACTAATTCTTTTTTCCCCACATCTTTAAAGGTCCTGGTTGCTCTTCTGTTGGGGTTGGGGCATTCTCTGAGAATGGGCCTTTTAGGCCATGTGAACAAGTGCTTGTGAGGAATGAGTATAGCTGGAACAAAGGTTTCAAACTGCAACATCATGGTCTCTCTTGTTTGTTATTCAAAGATTGGGGAGGAAAGGAATGAACTTTTACGGTGCTTTGCAGAGGCCAATATGTTGTATTTGGAGACACCAGCTGGAGTTGGCTTCTCTTATGCCAATGATACCTCCTGCTATGAAGGTGTGAATGATAAGATGACAGGTAAGTTTTTTCTTTACTCATCCAATGACCCTTATCATTTATTTCAATGTATATCTCTACTTGTGTAGATCTGAACAAAATGTTCAAGAGATCCATGGAGACCTGATTCCTCTCCCTCCTGTTGGGAGTTGATGATATTGAGCTTCTCCATGTTGTCCATATATATGAACAAACTCTAGGTTACTCATCCCCTTTTTCTTTTCTTTTTTCTTTTTTTTTTTGCTTTCAAAGTAATTAAAACCTCTTTCTGTAGACTAATGAAAAAGAAGATGGATGGTTCTGCGCATCATATACTCGCAAAAAAGAATTTATCAAATTTAGCATTCATTTCACAGATCTCTGCAACAGAGTTGTAGATTGGTCTTTTATATTTAGAGTGACTCAAAAAGTTGAAGAACATGGGAGCCTCTGAAACTATGGCTTGTTTTGGTTGCTGAAGCTAGGGATAATCTAGCGTTCTTGCTGCGCTGGTTCACCAAGTTCCCACAGTACAAGGACAGGGACCTCTACATCGCAGGAGAAAGCTATGCAGGTAGAATACCATTGCTCTCTGCTCTCTCCCTCGTGATGGCTTTTACAAATTTTCATAATTTCGTATGTTATTATCTATCAGGTCATTATGTTCCTCAGCTTGCAGATCTCATGGTTAAATTCAACAAGAAGAAAAAGATCTTCAATCTCAAAGGAATTGCTGTAAGTAATAAGAAATTATAGATCCATTTGTTTCAAAAAGATAATTGAATGACCCATGTTACTGGTATGCTTAAAACTAAGCCAACTTTTCCATTTCTCACTGTATTGGGCAGCTGGGCAATCCAGTGCTTGAGTTCTCCACTGACTTCAATTCAAGAGCAGAGTTCTTCTGGTCCCATGGATTGATATCAGACTCAACGTATAAAATCTTCACATTGGCTTGTAACTACTCTCGATATGTGAGTGAGTATTACAGAGGCTCATTGAGCCCAGTTTGTGCCCGAGTAATGGGCCAAGTGACCAAAGAAACAAGTAGATTTGTTGACAAATATGATGTCACACTTGACGTCTGCATATCATCAGTTCTATCGCAATCCAAGGTTCTAAGTCCTCAAGTAAGTTCGAAGCCACTTGCACTGCTAAAATCAATGCAAACTCATGATTTTTCGTCCTCCACGCTTGTTGTTTATCTTCACAACCTTGCCCTCAAACTGGTTTTGTAAATTTGGTGCAGCAAGTTACCGAGAATATTGATGTTTGCATCGAGGATGAAACAGTGAACTATCTCAACCGTAAAGATGTTCAAGATGCTCTTCATGCTCGCCTTACTGGGGTGCCAGAATGGACGGTCTGCAGCAGGTAATAATGGCTAATCTTTCACCGTCCAAAGAACACTATGTGAATGAGCTAGCTTGATCTGAAATATGGTTGAGTTCAACTACATTGCTAGCTGATCATGTCACGACATCCGTGCGAAGACAAGCGATTCATGAGCTTGTTCCATTCATGTCCATGCAGATTAATAGTTCTTATGATGCTTTTGGTGTATGTTCAGTGTTCTCGAGTATGAACTGCTCAACTTGGAAGTACCCACAATTTCAGTTGTGGGCTCACTCGTCAGGTCTGGAATCCCGATATTGGTTTACAGGTAACCAATAAAATGCTCGAGTTCGTAAAGGGTGAAATGGATTATGAGCTACGATCCTTCCTTTTTCTTTTCTTTCGAATTTGTAGGCTTCAGGTAGGCAGAAATCTTACATTATGCTTTCTTCAATTATAGTGGAGATCAGGATTCCGTCATTCCTTTGACTGGGAGTAGAACACTTGTGCAAAGATTGGCGAATGAACTAAAACTGAAAACAACAGTTCCTTACAGAGTTTGGTTTGTGGGAAAACAGGTATATACAAGCTCCATTTGTCCTCGAATCAGATTCCTAAGATTATATCCATTTCCTCTAAAATGCATCACATTCTGAAACAGGTTGGTGGATGGACTCAAGTCTATGGAGACATCCTAACCTTTGCAACCATCAGAGGAGCTTCTCATGAAGCTCCATTCTCGCAGCCTGAGAGGTCTCTTGTACTGTTCAGAGCTTTGCTGCAAGGCAGACCACTACCGGAGACATTCTGACATACTCCCTCACCAGGTTTTCTTTCGGTAGTTTAATGAGTGTTTGTGTATGCGAGATTAGCATTCATTCCTAGTTTGTCGATGTGCTGAACCTGGGAGGTGGAGAGATTGTGTGAAGAGAACACGCAATGTGTTGCCAAGTGGTATTGCCTCGATGAGAAATGGATGGTCTATTCATGGCTACCGGTGGATTCAAAATTATCCCTTCGAATCTGATTCATGATGAAGTGATGAAGTGGTGAACTGCAATTACAATGACGGGTTTCATCATTAATATATTTCTTTTGAGGTCTTCCAAGTTGGTTAGGTCATTCTTCTTGCATTAGAGGTTAGAAAATCATGAACGTTGCACGGAAGAAAAGGTAGCATATCAAACTCACTAAAGCTAACCACGTTTACGATAAAAAATATCTCCCTCGATATAATTTTCGAATCAATGCCTCGGTTGGAAACTAAAGCTGGAAATAGAATCAACTCTCATGACATACCTTGCTGCTTTCATTCTGCTTTATAAGTGCAGATCTTTTACATATTGTCGCCCCTTGTCAGCAAAATAAATCAATAAACAAATAATGATGAACTAAATGCACATTTGTGTTTGGTGGATTTGTCTATTTCAAAGGAACAGGCCCCTAATCGGGCATCAAAATTTTTTCCAATTGCAGCATGTCATCCAAGTAAATGATGTCAACAACGAATCAAGAAGAAAAGAATGATGGCAACAAAAGCTAGAAATGCGTTAACTTGGACCACAAATAAGCTAAGACAAAAAGCATTCAGCTTCTCGCCAGGTCAAGCAGGGTTAAGTGGGATTGCTAATTGCGCTAGCGTGCCTAGCTTGAATTATTTCATGAATCCCATTTCTGGTGCATACCCCAGTGCACACAGATGCATATCTTCACAAATAGCCGAATTTGGCAAAATGATACATGCATCAAGAAACAGGAAACTAACCGGCTAGCCAAAAGCATGGGAGGAAAAAAAAAGAGAGTAGAAACAAGAAGCGACGGGTACAGACTCCAACTCTTGTAGAGACAGCACTGCATGACAAATCTCTCCTGCGGTAGACTGAGCCCCTGATGTTATTCACGGCATGATTGCATCAAACAATGACAAAAAACATGGACAAGAGGCTGAGCTAGCCTGTTCATCTCAGTAAAACTCGGGTAAAATCTAGCGAAAGGTTTTCCAAAGATCTCACTTACAAGAAACAGCAGCAAAACAGCATGTCGCCTTCCTTCTTCCTGTGAAGCAATCCAAGCCCTAAGCACCATAATAATGGAAGAATGATTGACTGACTGCGGAATTAAAAAAAAGGTAGCATACCCAAGACACCACAGGTCTGGACATCTCCTCCTAGAAGATCAAGTGTGATCAATGACAAATTTCCCAGCAGTGAACAAAATTTAAGGCAATAGACCCACATCTAGGTCTCATCATGGATTACAGGCCAGTTTGCATAAAATCCAGCCAGTTTGTAAAGAGAAACCAAAGAGCAGGAAAATAATATCACAGAAAGTACACAATTTTGATAAAGAACAGAAATAGCTCGCTTTGAGTCTGCCTTCTGACTTACACGAGTCAAAAATAATTCTCTTCTTGGTGCACTAACCTCACACTCTAATTACTCGGACTACATTCATGGGGCTGTATGCTGTAAGCTGTTGCAAACTTAAAACCAGCAAATAAGATGATGGGGCTGCCGCTGCTGGATCATGGTGGCCTCTACCTAGACGAAGTACATTAACATGAAACACTCAACAACTAAATGGTACATCGTTTATTGCACTTTATACAGGAATAGCTGGGGACTCTGGTACACCAGTTGCACCATTAAGAACTGTAACATTCCCATCAGAGTCAACATCCACAATGGCAGAGTCTCCCTCTTTGATCTCTCCAGCAAGCATCTTCTCTGCCAGGCTGTCCTCCAAGAGCCTCATTATGGCCCTCCTCAAGGGCCTTGCTCCATAGCTTGGGCTATAACCTTCCTCCACCACTCTGTCTCTAAATCTCTCTGTAACTTGAAGTTCTATGTTCTTAGCCTTCAGCCTCTCAAACACCTCTTTCAGCATTATATCAGCAATTTCCTTTACTTCAAGCTTTGTCAACTGCCGGAACACAATCATTTCATCCAACCTATTCAAGAATTCGGGCCTGAAATACTGCTTCAATTCCTCCGTAACCAGGCTCTTGATTCGGTTATAGCTGCTGTCCTTCTCATCGTAGTCAAGATCAAATCCTATCCTACGCCCTCCCTTCTCGATCACACTGCTTCCAACATTGGACGTCATAATCAGCAGGGTGTTCTTGAAATCCACAGTTCGTCCCTTACTGTCTGTCAGCCTCCCATCCTCTAAAATTTGAAGCATCATGTTGAAGACATCAGGGTGAGCCTTCTCTATCTCATCAAAGAGGACAACAGTATAGGGGCGACGGCGAACTGCTTCAGTTAGCTGCCCACCCTCGGTGTACCCGACATAACCAGGAGGCGAGCCAATGAGTTTGGAGACTGTGTGTCTTTCCATGAACTCACTCATGTCTAATCTGATCATGGCTTCCTCAGAGCCAAAGTAGTAAGCAGCCAGTGCCTTTGCCAGCTCTGATTTCCCAACACCAGTTGGCCCAGAAAATATGAAGCTCGCAATTGGCCGATTGGGATTCTTAAGACCGACACGAGCTCGGCGGATGGCACGACTTATGGCTTTGACAGCCTCGTCCTGGCCAATAACACGCTTGTGAAGAGTCTCTTCCATCTTAAGGAGGCGATCTGACTCATCAGTCGAGACTTTCTCAACTGGGATTCCGGTCCACGAAGACACAATGTGTTGTATGTCTGCTTCTGTCACAACTGGGCCTGAATCACCTGCCTCACTTTCTGCTTTGCTTCTCTCTTTACCCTTGTCAATCAGAGCTGATATCTGTGCCTTCAGTTCCATCTCCCGATCACGAAGCTCCCCAGCCTGTCAAACATATATTTTAGTCCAAGAAGAGTAGGTATAAGTTTGATGGGATGAGCTGGCTGATTAAGGTGAAACAACTACATAAATCTAAATAAGATGAGCAGTCAGCTCAAACAAATATTGTTTGAAAAGCAACTTCCACCTCTCAAGTTCATTTATCACTGCCAAAATGTTTGATGTGAATAATTAAAAAATCAATAGTTAATCAGAAATTGGTAGCCATACCTTCTCAAAATCTTGGCTACGGACAGCCTCATTTTTCTCCTTGGTGATCTGCCTGAGCTCTTTGTCAAGTTCTCGGGCCTCCTCAGGAAGCTGGCCAAAACAGGTCTTCTTAACACAGCAAGCAGAGAAACTTCTTGTTTGAATGGGAAAAGAGGGAATCATACCTGTGCGTGCCGTAGCCTCACACGAGAACCAGCTTCATCAATCAAGTCAATTGCTTTATCAGGAAGGAAGCGATCACTGAAAGAATGCAAAAATGTATATGAAGAAATCCAATAGAATGCAGGGGGGAAATATGAATCGACTGTCAAAAATGTACTGCACCACAGATCTGATTTTAGCTTAGACAAACCCTTATGAAGGAATTGTTGCAAATCCTTATGTAAGATAGAAAAAAAACTCCTCCAGAGTTATTAGTAATTAGTCCAAGATGCATGAAAGTATCCAATATGATAAAAAAGCGATCCTTAACGGTAGAATGAACCTCTAGGGCAAAAGTCTGCCATGTAAGACTTTGTTTGGTAGCACAAAGAGAGAATTACTAAGGCAGAATTAGAGCAAGCATTCTAAGTAGCTTTTGCCTCATGTTTCATAATCACCTTTCACTTTCTACAGAGGTCAGCTAAATTAAATTTGTAGTTTCATTTGCAAGAAAAGCTCTAGAATACTTATATTTAAGGCAACTGTTTCGGTCATGTGCTTTTTACCATCAAAATCTTCCTCAATTATGCTCTAATAGATTGTAAGGGAAGCACAGGGCACATATCATACAATCACGCAAGTGTTGGAACATAAAGTTTTGTGAGTGGAAATGCAAAACATATCATTCATCATCCCATTCTAAATCCTATAAGAACAAAGCATCGGTAACCCAGATTTTACCATATACCTTTTATTATTTGAAAACAAAAAAAAAAAAAAAGTTGAAGGTTTTCAAAGGAACATTATGCCCTCTTAACACCATATTTCAAGCAAAAGACAAGAAAGTGACAAGAAAGGTTACTTTCAACAAGGAAAATTTAGCATTTCAGTAATGTTATTGAAACTTTTATAGTTTTATGCTAGAACCCTCTCATTCTATACCAGAATCCTTGGGACATGAGGAAATTCAATATCCATTATATAGAAAGGATTTTTAAATGCTAATTTCACTCAGAATATGCTTCCTAAAGACTATGCTTTTTCAATCAAGAACATCTTTGATGGGAATCAAGGTTTACGCACAGATTCCAGAAAGAAGTGTCACTGAAAAATTCTGACCCTAAATTAATTTTAATTGAGGATTTATTTAGAATTTTTTTTTTAATTTTATTAATTAAGATTTTTAATTTTGTTAGGACTCAGTAAGTAAGTGGAGTTTTATTAGGTTACAAGTCAGCAATTTGACTTTTGTTAGGTTGCTTTTTGTATCTCTATTTAAAAGCTCCACTGGTATAGGAAAACAAAGATTAATTTGATTTCTGAGATTTCAGGCTTTGTTTTTTTTCTTTTTCTCTTGTCAATTTTTTATTTTGTTCTTTTGTTTTGCTCGTGGTTCTTCATCAATTTGGTATCAGAGCTTCATGATCCCTAATCTCCACCATCTTTCCAGTTTCACGATGCTCCTCTTTCTTCCTGCATCACACCCTTCCCTCCCTTTCTTTGTTTTATCGTAGCACACCCCCCTTCCCCTCTCCATCTCTCTCTTTCTTTTTTTTTCTATGTCGCAGCCCCATCGCAGCCCATCTTCTTTCCCATCGCCTCCCACCCAGCCCCTTCCTGCCGACCGACAGCTGAGACAACTGCACCCACACCCCCATCGCTATCTCAAGGCCTCCGACCGCCGTTCCGCACCCACCGCAACGCCTCCTCTGCCCATCGTGTCTCTCGATGCCCACCATGTCCACCGCAACCTCCCTCGCCCCGTCGCCAGCCACTCGCCGTCATCGACATCATCCTCATCACAGCCAACATCGGCCTTCCTTTCCGATCTTCCCCAGGAGTCTTGGGTGAGAAGCTCCAGACGCCTGCACCCGCCCCCCAGCACTGCCGACCCTGCCTTCCCCATCGCCCCGCCGTCGACTGGCTAGAGTCCACTGCCGTCTTCTCTACCCGCCGATCGCTGAAGCCCTAGAAGCCATTGAAGATAAATGAAGGGCGTCGCCTTCATTCTGAAGAAAAACACGCGGCCCACAGACCGCGTGTGAAGCAGCGGTCTATAACCACTTGGTCTATAGACTAGGTCCGTAGACCCAACAAAAAAAGAAAAATGGTCTAAAGACCATCAGTCCATAGACCTGGTCTATGGACCCGATCCGCCAAAAAAAATTAAAAAAAATAAAAAAAAAAATTTGGAGTCTCCCTTGTCTTCAACCCGCAAGCGCCAAAAGATGGTATTTAATTTCATCAGGTGAAAAATACAATTCCTTCATTAAATTTTAAAATTTTTAAATCTTTACATCATTTATAATATTGTTTATACCCTTATTTTTATCCTTTATCATAGTTTTCCCACATATTTAGTGCTGCATGCACCAGACATATTCACATATTTTGCTATCTCACACACCAAACACATTAACACTACGTTCAACTCTGCAATATTATCATGAGCATCATAACAGTTTCATAACTAAAATTCTTATTATATATATTATTTAGCCTAATATCAAACTCTTTTTGCTATCATGACTATTGGTAACCTAAAAAACACGGATATTGCTATGGAATAGGAACTTGAATCTATCAAAAACACCCAAACAGCCTTTCAAGAAACTTTAAACCAAATTTGTCAGTCATTAGACCAATTTCATACTGAGATTGGTGAGCTCCATGCTAGCCAAGTAACCGCGTAGATATGACCAATCTAATAGGTCAACAAATAGAATGCCAAATTTTTCTAAGAAAGTCAAGAATAGGCAAACAACCTCTGAAAAATGATCCTCCTAGTAGTCAACCCATCTATCGATCTCCTTCACGAAATCTTAAACCTATTGGAGGCCAGAGTCATGCCATGCACACTAATAAGTCTTTTTCGACATCCCCAATCTACACAACAATCTCTCCAATTATCCGTCTTTCCACAAATAATTTTGAGAGTTCTTATTATCATAGGAGAAAGGAGTATGATCGAGAAGGCTATGAAGGAGAAGTAGAATTGCCAAATTCCACATCTAAGTATCCTAAGCAGCCTACTAAGTATGTACGAAATCCTGAACACTTTAGACCTCTAGAACAATAATTTAGAGTGTATCCAAATAAATATAAAGATTTAAAAAAACCACTTAAAGGGATTAAGATTGAAGTCGCCTCTTATGATGGACGATTAGATCCAAAGACATTTTATGATTGATTACTAGACTTAGAAGCCTATTTTGAGTGGTATCACATGTCGAATGTCTCTCACATCCATTTTGCAAAAATGAAGCTAGTAAATTCTGCTAAGCGATATTGGCAAACAGTTGAAAAGAACTTAGAACAGATAGGTCATCCACCTATAATACTTTGGAAGGAAATAAAATTTGAGTTACGCAAGAAATATATTCTTATTTACTATAAAAGTCAGTTATTAGACCAATGGTATACTCTTAGGCAAGAAAACACTAGCATCACTGACTACATGACTCGCTTTGAGGACCTGCATTTAAGATGTGATATATCTGAGTTATGAAAATTGATTTCTAAATTTATTAGCAGTTTACCGAATGATCTAAAGAGAGAAATCTTCTTGTATTCACCAAATTCTATAAGAGATGTCTATCATAAAATCCTAAAAATTGAAAAATTTCATAAAACATCATCTCAAAAGAGAGCTCCTTTTTCTAATGAACCTGGATAGTTTAGGTCTATCCCTGTTAGTCGTTCAAGGAATGTATTACAAACAGCACCTTTCTATCTAGGACCGAATCCTACAGATGCTAGGACCCGAGAATCCATACAAAAAATATCTCAATCAACCAGTTCTTCAAACATAGAGCACCACTATTGCCATGGAAAGAGTCACATGGCTGCTAGATATCCACACCATACTCTGACCATAGAACCAAAATATGAGAAATTAATATCTGAAAATGCACTAGAAGACTTTAATCCTCTAGAACCAGCTAATTCAGAAGAAGAATATGAAGAATCAGGAGGTTGTGTTAACGTCATGCGATATATAGTCACCATTTCTGCAGACTTTGAGGCTTGAAAACATATAGTATTTTTCATACATATGCACAATATGAGGATAAGGTCTGTAAACTTGTCATTGATAATTGTAATTCTATGAATGTTATATCAAAATCTATCATTAATCGATTAAAGTTGAAACCTCAACCCCATCCTCATCTTTATAGAATTGCATGGATAGATAAAACATCTCCTCCTATTAATGAATGCTGTCTAGTACCAATTAAGATGGAAGCTTACTCTACTTAGATTATGTATGACATGTTACCTATGAAGGTAGCTAGTGTCCTATTAGGTCGATCTTGGATTTATGATGTAGACGCTCATAATTTTGGTAGAGAAAATACCTATGTATAAAGATAAAAAAATTAGGTTAAATACTACCAAACCTAATGTGTCCCGACCTTTTAGAAAAGACAAGTTCTTTTCAATCTTTCAATCAAAAAAAACTATCACATTTTAAGTCATAAGAAATTTGAAGAGAGTTCAGAATCTTAAATTATGTTAACGATCATTCCTAAACGAAAAATTCGATTGACCTCAAATATCTAAGATAACCCACCTTCTGAGATTAAACTATTATTAGAAGAATTTAAAGATGTAACCCAGAAGATATGCCAGATAGCCTTCCTCGCTTAAGAGACATTCAACACGCTATTGATTTAGTTCCAGGATCACAGATGCCTAATCTTTCACACTATAGATTGAACACTAAGGAACGTGAAAACATGAGAAGACAAGTAGAGGTTTGTTACCGAAAGATCACATTTATCCTAGCCTCAATTCATGTGCTGTACTAGCCCTTTTGATACTAAAAAAAATGGTACATGAAGGATGTGTGTAGATAGCAGAACCATCAATAGGATCACTGTTAAATATAGATTTTCCATTCTTAGGCTTGAAGACATGCTTGACCAGCTGGCTCTATAATCTATTCTAAATTTGATTTACGTAATGGGTATCTGAAGGGAAATCCTGATTTTCCGGTCCAGGTTCGTCCAGATCTGATTAGATCAAGAGATATATTTCAAAAATTTTCTCTTGACCTTAATCAGATCTTGATATGTTTCAGATCTGATTATTATTATTTTAATAAATAAAATAAAATAAGATAAATTAAATCAAATTTAATTTACCTGATTTGGGTAATCCTATTACCCTGTAGATGATCCTGATTGCAGCGGAAGGTTCTGGATCTTAGCCACGCAAGCGCCTGGCCTCTACCGGTATCCACTCGGGTTGGATCTGGAGAACCTCTTCTTCTCTATCACACCTCCAAAAATCAGATCTGGATCTGATCTGGAGGATCTTCAAAACTCTTTTGAAGATCTGCAGTCGTCCTTTTGCAGCAGCGCAGCCTTCTTGCTTTTGATCGCCTTTCCTTGATCTGAATCGCACCAAACTAAGTCCAAAACACTTTTGGACGTGGAGAGCAAGGGGAGAAGAGAGTATGGCGTGGAGAAGGAGGGGAGAGGCAGCCTTGGACGTGGGAAATCTCTTTCAATAAGACTTAGGATTAGGGTTGGGCGCAGGGTCTTATTTATAGACTAAGCGTGATCCAACTCCTCTTCCTCTCAACCAATCACAACCCTTTGTGAAATCAGATCTAAATCTGATTGGTTGAAAAAGAGACCCCTGGATTCCTCCTTAGAGGGCGCCTAAGACCAGTCAAACTGGATTCTTAGTAGAACTCTGATTGGAATCCAAAAGGGAGGTGGAGTCCTTGTCCAACAAGGACTCCTAGGCGCCTCCTACTTGGGCTCACGCCACCCTTGGCGTGCGCCCTTCTCCTTGCCAGGTTCTGGCAGGGGGACAAGCCCCCACCAGCTCTCCAATAGGTGCATGACATGTGGTCAAAAGTCAAAGGGTCAATGGTCAACGTTTGACCAGTCAAAGGTAGACTTTTGACCAAAGTCAAAGAACAAGAAATGGCAGGTGACCAAAAATGGCAGGTAATGTCTTACAAATAAGACAACCTTTTCTGACTTGGACAACCTCCAGTCAGACCATATGAAGGCCTCTGATTGAGCACAAACTCCTTTGGCTCAGTCAGGACAACTTATTTATGATAGTAAAAGAAGAACGTTAGGTTCAATCGAGTGCTAGCACGATTTCCTTGAACCTAATTGAATCTCATTCAGATCAATTGAACTAGATCAGTTCAATTGATGATCACCAGATTCAAACCCTTGTTTGTGTGACCCAGTTAGGTTCAGTTCTGTATGGTAATGGGATATGTCATGATCTCTATCATAGACATCATCGAAACTCCTTTCGATGGATCAGAACTCTTCTGATTCGAACAGCTAGAATGATCGATCATCTAAATCATTCTAATTGCTCCCAAAATCCACCAGTGACACCTAGCAGTATATGGTGGCAACCCATCAGAGCTGAATGCGAACCTCTTGGTGCAGCTACCTGTGTGATTAAGTTCTTCTATCTTGAGCCCCGATCAGATTAGGGTTAAGGTGAACTCGTCAAACCCTAGTCTCTGTCATATGATGTAATCATTCGATTCAAGTCCAATGTGAAAATCTAAATAGAAACTCTTTCTATTATTTCACTCTGCCATGGCCATGGGCTTCATGGACTTGATTCTCATGATCATCATAGGGCTACTCCTCTACCACCGAGGTAGATAGATTCCCATCTTGATGCAATCCAGTTCCTACAATGAACATGCTATCACAGCCAACATACACCTCAGGGTTCCATATGGCTAGGAGACCGAGTAATGGTGTAGTCAAACTATAACACCCTCAAGGTGAACTGCCGATGCATCTCAGGTCAAAGAACCAGACACACTACTGCAGCATCGAGTCAGTCATTGACGAGAAGGTAGACTTCCTAATGACTACTCGAGGTGGTCACGCTCAGTGCCCTCGTTCTCTAACGAGTACCTGTACTCTCGCTCCGGTGTCTCCACACCGTAGACTCAAGACTCATCTACTAAAGAGAAGCGATTGTACACCAACCTTCCGGATCAATCACCATCCTCGTGATGATCCTATGGTCGGGAGCATTTTATGAGTTAATAATGATTATTCATGTCTTAAATTTTCAACTCTTGAAAATATGAATTATCATTACCATTAACTCAAAGGATGTATCACAGACACTAAATACACATATGTGATAGAAAATAACCCATTTCATTAATTATAGTCAAAATTACAATTTTGCCCCTAGAAGTGTATTACAAGTGTCAGCCAATTCTGGCTTCTAGGGCACATATATCTAACAATCTCCCACTTGTCCTAAAGCCAATTGGCTACAAGTCTAAGTCCCATCTTCTCAAGGTGGGCTTCGATCTTCTGCTGGCCCAACGGCTTTGTAAGTGGGTCTGCCACATTATCTGTGGAGTTGACTCTCTTGACCTCAACGTAACCTTTCTCAAGGTAATCGCGGATGAGATGGATATCGCCGCTCAATGTGCTTGGACTTCTGGTGAGACCTCGGCTCCTTAGCAAGGGCTATGGCGCCATTGTTGTCGCAGTAAAGAGGAATGGCATCTGATGGCATTACTCCAATTTCTGCAGCAAACTTCTTGTACCAGAACGCTTCCTTTGCAGCCTCTGATGCAGCTATATATTCTGCTTCCATGGTGGAATCTGCTATCACAGTTTGCTTGGAACTCTTCCAGCTGACAGCTCCACCATTGCACACAAACAGACTTCCAGATGTCGACTTTCGATCATCTATATCGGACATGAAAGTCCGAGTCTGTGTATCCCTGGAACTTGGAGTTCTCCATTACCAAAGACCAACATCATATCCTTAGTTCTTCTCAAGTACTTAAGGATACATTTCACAGAAGTCCAGTGTTCTTCACCTGGATTTGACTGATATCTGCTTGTGACACTCACAGCATGGGCTATATCAGGTCGTGTACATAGCATGGCATACATGAGGCTCCCTATTGCAGAAGCATAAGGGATCTTGCTCATGCGTTCTATTTCCTCAGGTGTGCTGGGGCACATCTTCTTGGAAAGATGAATACCATGTCTGAAGGGTATTAATCCCCTCTTAGAGTTTTCCATACTAAACCTCTTTAGTACCTCTATGTACATTTCTGTGAAAGTCCTAGCATCCTATTGTCTATCTATAGACCTTAATTCCTAGAAAGGATGCTTCACCTAGGTCTTTCATGGAGAATTTTGACACCAACTTGACTGTGCAATGGCCACTGTTGGTGCAGAAATCCGTCGCCGCCGGAGGTCGCCGCAATCGAGGCCGCTGGGCGCCGCCGGGGACCTGCAAAACGAAGTCCCGTCCGGAACCGGTGGGGTGGTGGCTCCGGCAGGACCCTCCGACGGTCAAGTTAGTTTCCGACCAACAGTAATGGAGTGCTCGGAATGAGTTCCCGGAGCTTAGAGATGTGGAGGGGAGCTTAGAGAGTCGAGAGTTCAGAGAGCTTAGCCTTAGTATGTCGGGAGGGGTCCTTTATATAGCGGAGCTTAGTTGATGGTGACGGCTGCAGCCGTCTGGCTGGTCGGGCCGCTCGAGGTTCGGCGGAGTCAGTCTCACGGGATGGTGCCGTGTGCGGCGGATTGAGGGTGACAGCCATCGCCGCCTGACAGTGGGTCGCTATCGCCCGCGGCGGACTGACTGATGGTGCGGCGGACTGACTGATGGTGATGGTTGCAGAGCTTGCCGAATGAAGGGTTGAAGGCCTTCGTCGTGTGCCCATTTCGGAGGAGTTCGGGCTCCTGAAGAGGAAGATAGGAGGGAGTTCGGCTCCCATAGGCGTCTGGCAAGAGGTATGCAGCTAAGGCTCGTCCGCAGAAGAGTTCGGCTGCTGAGAATCCGAAGCTCGGCCGTTTGGGGTTCGGCCGGCTGTTGGACTTCGGCTGAGGCTTGGACACTTGAGAGTTCGGTAGGAGCTCGGTCGGCCGAAGTTTGATGAGGGCGACCGCTGAGGAGTTCGGCCCGAGTGACGACTGCTGAGGAGTTCGGGCTCCTGAGTGACGACCGCTTGGGGATTCCGCTAAAGCCCGTCCGCTGAGGAGTTCGGCCGCTGAGAGGACTTCATTGAAGCTCGGCCGCTTGGAGTCGAAGGAGTCCGAAGGAGTTCGGCCGTTCGGGAGGAAGGGCTCGGCCTGGCGCCTGGCGCTGAAGCTCTTCAGCGGCTACTGGTTACATTGGGCTGAGCGTCGGGCCGGGCTTCGGCAGGAGCGGGATTTATCCCCAACAGTAGCCCCCCACTCCATTCAAATGAAAGGATACCAAAAGCATGCATCTTCTCGGGCATGTTCACTGCAGCTACGGGAAAGGAACTCGTTTCCGCTAAAGTCGATGAAGCTGATGTTGAAGCCGAAGTAAAACTCGCCTCCTTCGGTCGAGGTCGGGAGCTCCTGACATTATCTTCATCAGTTGAAGTCGACTCGAGGGAGACCTCCTATCTTGCAGCCGAGGTTGAAGTGCGCGCTCGGGGGAGATCTTATCTCCTACGGCCGAGCTTCCCTCGGGGGAGATCTTACCTCCTGCAGCCGAAGTGAAGTGCGCGCTCGGGGGAGATCTTATCTCCTGCAGCCGAAGTGAAGTGCGCGCTCGGGGGAGATCTTATCTCCTGCAGCCGAAGTGGAGTGCACGCTCGGGGGAGATCTTATCTCCTGCAGCCGAGCTTCCCTCGGGGGAGATCTTATCTCCTGCGGCCGAGGTTGGTGCTTGTGTTAGGACGAGGTTCTCCTCCTGTTCCTAACCGAGGCTGTTCCGGTCGCTCGGGAGAGATCTTATCTCTAGCCGAGGTTGGTGCTCGTGTTAGGACGAGGTTCTCCTCCTGTTCCTAACCGAGGTTGTTCACGGTCGCTCGGGAGAGATCTTATCTCTAGCCGAGGTTGTCAACGGTCGCTCGGGAGAGATCTTATCTCTAGCCGAGGTTGACACTCGTGTTAGGACGAGGTTCTCCTCCTGTTCCTAACCGAGGTTGTTCACGGTCGCTCGGGAGAGATCTTATCTCTAGCCGAGGTTGTCAACGGTCGCTCGGGAGAGATCTTATCTCTAGCCGAGGTTGACACTCGTGTTAGGACGAGGTTCTCCTCCTGTTCCTAACCGAGGTTGTTTCAACGTCGCTCGGGAGAGATAAAAAAAAAGGAGAGAGAGTATGTCCTTGATGCATTGTCAGACAGTGATCTTGGACTGACTGCCCATCACGCATCTTAGCCTTAAAAAGTCGTTTTGTGACTTGATATTTGGCTGCGCGACTCTGTTCACCAAACATCTCCTGTAGGTGAGCCAACATTTGGCGAGCAGTCCCAATATCTTCATGTTGGCGCTGGAGCTCATCAGACATCGAGCCCAATATGTAGTATCTGGCCTTATTGTCTTCGTCAATCCATTTTTCCAGAGACGCTCTCTGTTCAGTGGATGGACGAGCTGGTAAGGTGGGAGGGTCCTGGTCCAAAACATGTGTTAACTTCTCTGAACCCAAAACAATTTTGTAGTTCCTGAGCCAATCTTTATAATTGGATCCAGTCAGTCTATGTGTGTCTAGGATACGTGCCAGTGGGTTGGACGCAGACATTTTCCTGTAGAGAGTCAAAGATTCTAGTTAGATACTGTAATTTTGACTTGACCAATTTGTTTAGAGATTTTATTTTTAAACAAATTAAGCTCCCACTTATTTTCTCGGATCCCTACACTCCCTCTGTAGAGACGCGAAAATCTCCGCGATTGATAATTTCTAGTGGGTGGTGCGGTCTCACCAACTGACTCATCACCCTCACCTAACAGTTATTGGTGATGGGTTAGCCAATGAGTGAACAACTCTTATTCAATGATTCTCTAATCATGGTGCACCCAAACTTGGTCTCTAATTCATGAATCTCACCGTATCCGGAATATTGATCCACTCCTTAGTTAAGTCAGACCCACCATTTGCATAGACTGGGTTCCTAATTGGGTCTCTCACGTATCCGGAATATTGAGCCCAACTCATCCTCCAGCCCATAGCATCCAATGCCTAATAGACATGGTTGCGTCTTCCCGGTGCAACTGAGCCACTGTATCCAGCCGAGAACAATCAACCCCGGGAAGGGCCCGCACGTCTACAATGGTGGAAGACCTCAGACTTAATCTTTTCTTAGGGAGAATTGATTCAGGTCTCATTAAACTAGACTTGGCTTAGTAAATAACAATTATGACTAACCTAGTGGCATGGGTCAGCTCGAATTATGGACCGACTCTCAGATCAAGAACTGTGTCAAAGATATGGCCAGGTAAGTGAGATCGGTGGAAGGAATAGTCCCGTTAACTCACACAAGAACGCATTCAGGTCGAGTAGCTTCCAATTAAAAACCAGTCGGTCGTCTGTGCCAAACTTACCTTAGACACCAAATTGTTGAGTCAGAACCAATTGGGTTAGCCTACAATCCAGACTCTAACCTCTGAGCCTAATTTAGGTCTTGCTTGATCGTGACTCGATCTTGACCCAGACTTAATCCTATTAGGCTGGTCAATTTAAGCATTGTTGATCCCATCTAACCAACTCTTGATTCGGTTTGATCAACCGCTTAGACCTAATTGAGCTACCCAAGCCCGAACCCAGTATTATGAATATGTCTTAGATCTGAAATTCTCAATTTTAGACCTAATTAATATTCCATAAACTTAATTCTTAATTAAGTTGGGTTCATAAACAAAATATGCACAATAATCCTAGGGTTTCAGGATCTAGGGTTTTGCAGAAAGTAAGTTTTGGGTTTCTGATTAAGGACGAACACGCAGCACCCCTACACGTCATAAGAAACACCCATCGAATGGGAAGAGAGGGCCTTTAAACCCTTCTTCGTTCTTATGACCGGACGGCCAAGAGGAACGCCTTAATCAGGAACATGTAATCTACAAAACAGTTATAGATCTATATCATGTATCTCATATACAAATTTAGATCTAATCAAGGCATATTTTGCATACATCTCATGTATCAATTCATGCATGTTTTTCAGATCTAAATTATCACATAAATAAATCTGAAAAATTAGATTAAATTGATCTAATCAAAATAAATTCTAATCTAGACAATTATGTAGAAACTATTTCTACAACTAGTCTAGTCATGCATCTATCATATCTCATATGATATTTAAAATTAAATAATTTTTATTTGCTGTTTATCAGATGTTATTATAACACTTATAATATCAGAAAAACAGTAAATAAGAAGATCTAAAATATGATTTAATCAGATTAAATCAAAGACATGCAAAACTATTCTATAAGAACTATTCTATTCTAGAACTAGTCATGCATATCTTCATGTTCTTAGATCCAAATCATTTAATTTTAATTTTTCTGATTTCAGATCTGATCACATCTCATGTGACATCTGAAATCACGTTATTTTTAATTTAAAATAAAATTAAAATCAGATCTAAACAATTTTAGAAACCTGGCTCTGATACCAGTTGAAGGGAAATCCTGATTTCCCGGTCCAGGTTCGTCCAGATCTGATTAGATCAAGAGATATATTTCAAAAATTTTCTCTTGACCTTAATCAGATCTTGATATGTTTCAGATCTGATTATTATTATTTTAATAAAATAAAATAAATAAAGATAAATTAAATCAAATTTAATTTACCTGATTTGGGTAATCCTATTACCCTATAGATGATCCTGATTGCAGCGGAAGGTTCTGGATCTTAGCCACGCAAGCGCCTGGCCTCTACCGGTATACACTCGGGTTGGATCTGGAGAACCTCTTCTTCTCTATCACACCTCCAAAAATCAGATCTGGATCTGATCTGGAGGATCTTCAAAACTCTTTTGAAGATCTGCAGTCGTCCTTTTGCAGCAGCGCAGCCTTCTTGCTTTTGATCGCCTTTCCTTGATCTGAATCGCACCAAACTAAGTCCAAAACACTTTTGGACGTGGAGAGCAAGGGGAGAAGAGAGTATGGCGTGGAGAAGGAGGGGAGAGGCAGCCTTGGACGTGGGAAACCTCTTTCAATAAGACTTAGGATTAGGGTTGGGCGCAGGGTCTTATTTATAGACTAAGCGTGATCCAACTCTTCTTCCTCTCAACCAATCACAACCCTTTGTGAAATCAGATCTAAATCTGATTTGTTGAAAAAGAGACCCCTGGATTCCTCCTTAGAGGGCGCCTAAGACCAGTCAAACTGGATTCTTAGTAGAACTCTGATTGGAATCCAAAAGGGAGGTGGAGTCCTTGTCCAACAAGGACTCCTAGGCGCCTCCTACTTGGGCTCACGCCACCCTTGGCGTGCGCCCTTCTCCTTGCCAGGTTCTGGCAGGGGGACAAGCCCCCACCAGCTCTCCAATAGGTGCATGACATGTGATCAAAAGTCAAAGGGTGAATGGTCAACGTTTGACCAGTCAAAGGTAGACTTTTGACCAAAGTCAAAGAACAAGAAATGGCAGGTGACCAAAAATGGCAGGTAATGTCTTACAAATAAGACAACCTTTTCTGACTTGGACAACCTCCAGTCAGACCATATGAAGGCCTCTGATTGAGCACAAACTCCTTTGGCTCAGTCAGGACAACTTATTTATGATAGTAAAAGAAACGTTAGTTCAATCGAGTGCTAGCACGATTTCCTTGAACCTAATTGAATCTCATTCAGATCAATTGAACTAGATCAGTTCAATTGATGATCACCAGATTCAAACCCTTGTTTGTGTGACCCAGTTAGGTTCAATTCTGTATGGTAATGGGATATGTCATGATCTCTATCATAGACATCATCGAAACTCCTTTCGATGGATCAGAACTCTTCTGATTCGAACAGCTAGAATGATCGATCATCTAAATCATTCTAATTGCTCCCAAAATCCACCAGTGACACCTAGCAGTATATGGTGGCAACCCATCAGAGCTGAATGCGAACCTCTTGGTGCAGCTACCTGTGTGATAAAGTTCTTCTATCTTGAGCCCCGATCAGATTAGGGTTAAGGTGAACTCGTCAAACCCTAGTCTCTGTCATATGATGTAATCATTCGATTCGAGTCCAATGTGAAAATCTAAATAGAAACTCTTTCTATTATTTCACTCTGCCATGGCCATGGGCTTCGGGACTTGATTCTCATGATCATCATAGGGCTACTCCTCTACCACCGAGGTAGATAGATCCCATCTTGATGCAATCCAGTTCCTACAATGAACATGTCACAGCCAACATACACCTCAGGGTTCCATATGGCTAGGAGACCGAGTAATGGTGTAGTCAAACTATAACACCCTCAAGGTGAACTGCCGATGCATCTCAGGTCAAAGAACCAGACACACTACTGCAGCATCGAGTCAGTCATTGACGAGAAGGTAGACTTCCTAATGACTACTCGAGGTGGTCACGCTCAGTGCCCTCGTTCTCTAACGAGTACCTGTACTCTCGCTCCGGTGTCTCCACACCATAGACTCAAGACTCATCTACTAAAGAGAAGCGATCGTACACCAACCTTCCGGATCAATCACCATCCTCGTGATGATCCTATGGTCGGGAGCTGTTTATGAGTTAATAATGATTATTCATGTCTTAAATTTTAAACTCTTGAAAATATGAATTATCATTACCATTAACTCAAAGGATGTATCACAGACACTAAATACACAGGTGTGATAGAAAATAACCCATTTCATTAATTATAGTCAAAATTATAATTTTGCCCCTAGAAGTGTATTACAAGTGTCAGCCAATTCTGGCTTCTAGGGCACATATATCTAACAGTATCACCAAATTAAAATCCAACCTGAAAATAAGTGG
>QRFJ01000020.1:628114-895822 GCA_006176705.1 Cocos nucifera
CTTAATCTCTAGCCGAGGTTGTCAACGGTCGGCTCGGAGAGATCTTAATCTCTAGCCGAGGTTGACTCGTGTTAGGACGAGGTTCTCTCCTGTTCCTAACCGAGGTTGTTCACGGTCGCTCGGGAGAGATCTTATCTCTAGCCGAGGTTGTCAACAGGTCCTCGGGGAGAGATCTTATCTCTAGCCGAGGTGACATCCGTGTTAGGACGAGGTTCTCCTCCTGTTCCTAACCGAGGGTTGTCACGATCGTCGGGAGAGATCTTATCTTCTTAGCCGAGGTTGGAACGGTCGCTCGGGAGAGAATCTTATCTCTCTAGCCGAGGTTGACATCGTCGTGTTAGACGAGGTTCTCCTCCTGTTCTAACCTGGACAGATACATGCGTCGCTCGGGAGAGATCTTATCTTCTAAGCCGAGGTTGTCAACGGTCGCTCGGGAGAGATCTTATCTCTAGCCGAGGTTGACACTCGTGTTAGGACGGAGGTTCTCCTCCTGTTCCTAACCGAGGTTGGTCACGATCGCTCGGAGAGATCTTATCTCTAGCCGAGGTTGGCAACGTCGCTCGGGAGAGATCTTATCTCTACCGAGGTTGACACTCTGCGTGTTAGGACGAGGTTCTCCTCCTGTTCCTAACCGAGGTTTGTCACGGTCGCTCGGAGAGAATCTATCTCTATGCGTGGAGAGATCTTATCTCTAAGCCGAGGTTGGCAACGGTCGCTCGGGAGAGAATCCTTTAATCTCTAAGCCGAGGTTAATGGCGCGCGTCGGGGGAGGTCTATTCTCCTTTTGCGGCCGACTGTTCGGGGGAGATTCTTATCTCCTTGCAACCCGAGGTTGCGCGCTAGAATCTGGGGGAGATCTTATCTCACGACCCCTGCGGCGCCGAGCTTGTTGCTTCGCTGTTAGGGGGTTATCGTAGGTTCTCCTCACCTGTTCCTAACGCGGCGATTATCGACTGCTGCTCTCCTGTCATCGCATAGTTTTCAGCAATCCAGAAGTAATATTTGCAGAGGGGAGAATTTTAACCGAAAGGAAATCGTGGACAACGCGCTCTCGTTTGAGGGTCGACGGGGTGTTGTTCCTCGGAGCTTCTCCGAGCAGCAAGTCCCGTCCAACGACCTCCTCCATCTCCTGCCGGTCTTCACAATTTGGACCATGCTTCTCTTGACTTTGTCGCTGGGGATGACAATCACCGATGTGGCAAGCTCCTAGCTCCTCCCTGGGGTGGCATTGACTGACGCCGCGGCGGACAACTTTCTTGTCTTTTTCCGGTTTCGGCGTGCTATAGCCGATCTTCTCCTTGATAGCGCATATTTTGGAGAGGCCGTAGTCTTCAGGTCTCGGCGGTTGGCTCCGAAGATTCGAGTTGGAGGGTCGTAGTTGCGGACCTTCTGGGGGGGCTTCGTTCCGTCCTTGTGGCGCGAACTTTATTTTGGAGGTTGAGTTGAGGAAGTTCGGCTTTCACCGAGTTCATTTTACCTTGATGCCGAGCTTTGGGTGAGCCGGCTTTCCCAGCCCGAACCTTATTCCGCCTCCAGTGAACCATTTGGTAGGCGGTTCCTTCGGGGTGTGGGACATTCTGGGGCGTGAGTTTTCCCGGGTGCATTTCTGGCGCCGAAACTTCATTCCAACTTTTCCCTCGCGGAAGCTTCCGCGGAGGACTTCATACTTTCTTTGTCCGAGCTTCCTCGCTGACGGCGGGCTCATAGAATGGGTTCGGCCTTCTCGCGCGCCGACCTTCAATTCCTGCTTCAGCGGGGGAACTTTGCTCTCGCGTTTCTTCTTCTTAGGGGCGCTTTGGGCTCCTCCCTAAGGCTGATTCCTCCGCATTTCTTCGGCAATAAGGCTTCCGGGGTGGAACGACCTCCTCATGCTGAACATCCTCAATTTTGGTGCAAAGCTCTTGATTGCCTTGCGTTGAGGACGGGTGGCGATCGCTGATTAGACACCGAGAATCTTTCAGGGGCTAATGTGAGTGATGCCGTACAGGTGGCCGACCTTCTTGTAGTCCGGCTATGGCAGAGCTGCCCTTAGCCGATCTTTTTTCTGCTTCAGGCTGGTTACCGGAGGATAATTTACCCCTCCGACCCAGCCGACCGTTTCTGACGAGCTCCTCAATTTCATCTCGGAGCTGGATGCATCCTCGTGGTCGGTAGCCGTGGTCGTGGATGGTAGAGGCAGTTCACTTATTTCGATTGCGCTTGTTTGGGGGGAGATCGTATCCTTCCGGTCTTGGGCAGCTGGTGTTTTACTTCGGTGAGAATCTGGGTTCGAGGAGCGTTGAGGGGCGGCCTAAACGGCGAACCTTCCGGAAGTGGAACTCCTTCGCCGCCTCCTATCAGGGCGAGTTCGAGGAGTTCGGCCCGCTGCTTTCCGTAGGAGGTCTGCGAGTGCAGCCGAGCTTCACCGGACAGCTCTTCCTCGTCCGCCAGCCGGTCCTTTCTGCTGAGCTCCTCATCTTTCAATTTGAAAGGCTTCTTCCCGCAGGCATGCTCTCGGCTCAGCCAGCAGGTCGGCGAGTCCTGGGATACCTTTTTTCCAGAGAGAACAGCCAAGCTATTTTTTGAAGGCCCCCTTAAGTGCGGCCATCGCGAAGACTGGTCACAGGGGTCCGGACTTCCAAATGCCCTAAACTGCCTTTAAAATCTAGGATGGTCTTTATGAATGGTTAGTTATGCTATTTGGATTATCCAATGCTCCTAGTACATTCACGTAATTCATGATGGAATTATTGAAATCTTTCATTGATAAATTTTTACTCGTATATTTTGATGATATCCTAATCTATAATAGATCTAGGAAAAAGCACTTAAATCATCTTAAGAAAGTCTTTATTACTCTTAGATTCGTCAGATTATATATTAATCTTAAAAAATATTCATTCCTTCAAAATCAAATATTATTTTTAGGATATGTTGTATCTTCCCAGGATATCATGGCTGATCTTGAGAAGACGAAAGCAATTAAAGAATGGCCTGAACCAAAAATCCTTTTCTGAGGTTCGTAGTTTTCATGGTCTAGTTTCTTTTTATAGACGATTTATTAGAAAGTTTAGGACCATTATGGCCCCCATTACAAATTATATGAAAGAAAATTTTCATTGATCAACTACTACCATCAGAGCTTTTAATTATATAAAGCTTAGGATGACCGAAGCATCTGTTTTAATTCATCCTAACTTTTGAAATAGCTTGTGATGCATCAAGCATTGGAATTGGAGAAGTTCTTAATTAGGAGGATCATCCCATAGCCTATTTTAATGAAAAGATTAATGACACTAAGCAAAAATACTCTACATATGACAGAATTTTACGCTGTAGTTCAAGCTTTTAGGTATTGACGATATTAACTTTTATCCAAAGAGTTTGTTCTATATTCTAATCACTTGTCCCATCAGTTCCAAAAGAGACTTAATGCTAGACATGTTAAGTGGATAGAGTTTCTTTGAGATTATACTTTTATCCTCAAACACCAAGCTGGTGTTGAGAATAGGACCGCTGATGCGCTGAGTAATTATTGTCCTCCAATCTATTAATGTCGAGGTAGTTGATTTTGAACGAGTAAAAGATGACTACCAGTATTGTCTTGATTTTACTAATATCTATCAAGAGTAGGGCTGAGCAAATAATCAAAATCCGAAGAAACCCACCCAATCCAATCCGATAAACATCGATTTCACTCGGTTGAAATACTTGAATCGGGTTGTGACCCATAAAAATTTCGTTTAATTACGGTCGTGTTCGATTTCTACATTTTTAACCCATATGAAACCGAACCCAACCGACCGATATAGTATTTTCAATACTTAGATGTTTGGGGATTGAAAATTAATAATTATGACATATTATGTATTGACTTATAGATATTATGAAATTATTATATCCTAATTTCTATATAAATTTAATCGTGTATTGGTTTGTAATGCTTAAAATCAATATTGAATCAATATTGAAGCCCAAACCGATATAACCCACTAGAACCCGCTACAAACCGTTAACTTCGGTTTCAAATGGTTTATATATGATAAAGGATCGGCAATGGGTTGGATTTTTTTCAATCTGATTGGATTCGGTCAGATCAAATTTTTCTCTCAACCCGACCCATACTTAGCCCTAATCAAGAGGTTAGTCAAAAAAATCATCAATAATAATGTTGACTTTGTAATCACGGACGGTTATCTATTCAAAAATTGTCATCTTTGTATACCTCGGACATCTTTATGAGATTTTTTATTTAGAAACTTTATGGAGATCATTTTGGCCATAATAAGACTATAGTTATGATTGAAGATAGGTTCTACTGGCCATCTCTTAAAAAGGTGTAGCTACAATCCTCTCTAGATATCGTACATGTCAATTAGCTAAGGCTAGAAAACAAAATACTAGTTTATATACTCATTTACCGATTCCTCATTACCTGTGAAAAGATTTTAGTATGGATTTTATTCTTGGATTATCTAGGACAACTAGGGGACACGTTTCAATTCTAGTTGTTGTTGATAGATTTTTCGAAATAACACACCTTATTCCTTATCAAAAGACTTCTAATATCTCTTCCATTGCTAAGTTATTCTTTAAGAAAATTGTCAAACTTCACGAATTATCCTCTTCTATAGTGTTTGACCATAATGTCAAATTTGTAAGTTATTTTTGAAAAATTCTTTGAAAATTATTTGAGACCACTTTAAAATTTTTTTTCAACCTTTCATCCTCAAACAGATGGTCAAACAGAGGTTGTGAATCGAAGTCTTGATAATTTACTTAGGTATCTAGCTAGAGATAAGCATGGAACATGAAATTTGTCATTGCCTACAGTAGAATTTACCTATAATAATTCAGTAAAAATAGGTCTGGCAAAAATTCTTTTGAAATTGTCTATGGCTTTAATCCCCATCAACCCATTAACCTTGTTTCCTTATCTATAAATAACCGCACTTCTGAGTCTGCCACTTTTTTTGCTAAACACATTCATGACATTCGTACTGATATTAAGCAAAAGATTGCTACGAGTACTGAGAAATATAAACTTGCTGCTGATGCTCATCATAAAAAAATGGAGTTTAGCAAGGATGACTATGTGATGGTTCGTATTCGTCCTAAATGTTATCTTCGAAATTCATTCAAAAAGTTGCATGTTCGAGCCACTGGTCTATTTCACATCCTTCATAAACTTGAACCTAATGCATATTATATAAAATTATCCTCTGATTTAAAATTTAATCCAATTTTTAATGTTGAGAATTTGCTACCTTATCGAGGCATATTCGAGCCTCATACCATGCATGCAGGTGATAGCAGAGATTACATTCTGTCTCCTCCAGTACTTGTTCCGGTTCTTCCATCACTTCCATCTTCATCAGATTGAATTGAACACATTATCACGGATGAGATTGTCTCTACTGATGGAGGATTTCAACAATTTTTAATCAAATGGCAAGACCGTCCAGACTGAGATGCTATGTGAATTCTCGAAGATGAACTACGACGTATTAATCTAAATGCTCTAGAAGATTACTTCAATTTCTGACCAAAATTGCGTTCTTTCCGACCAGAAGAGAATGATAGAAATCAAGATTTACGCACATATTCCAAAAGAAAGCGTCGCTGAGAAATCCTAATCCTAATTTAATTTTAATTGATAATTTATTTAGGATTTCTTATTTTATTTCTTATTTTATTAACTGAAACTTTTAATTTTGTTAGAACTCAATAAGTAGAGTTCTATCATGTTACAAGTCAGTAATTTAATTTCTATTAGGTTGCTTTTTGTATCTCTATTTAAAGGCTCCACATATATGAAGAAAAACGAACTTGAACACTTGGTTAATTTGATTCATGAGATTCCAAGTTTAGTTTTTTCTTTTTTTCTTTTTTCAATTTTATTTTGTTCTTTGATTTGCTAGTGGTTCTTCACCAATCTTCTTGTTCAATTAGGAAACCGAGCCCTTAATTTAAAGACTTCTAACACAATAATCTCTCTAAACACCATCCAAATTGACTTATAATATTCATTCCAAATATTTAAGGATGCAAAATAATTTAAAACCTAAAGTTTAAGACTTCTCCAGCACTCACGGTAACATCCAGTTTTCTCTGTCCTCGAATTTTTAATGCTTAAAGTTCTTGGTGCATCTCTTAGAGTTAGCAGTCATAGTTTCTTGACTTCTAGCTACTTGCAAGAACGAACTCCCTAGTACCAAGTTGCAAGGATAATTCTTAAAATAATATTTCTTTTTAAATGATCATAACCTTACCTTAGCACCACAGATAAAGGTGACTTAGTGCATGAGGATCACTCCTTTTGGGATTTATGGAGAATCAAATATACACAGCCTTACCCCCCAAGTATGGAGGGGTTGTTTCGATGTTTCAAACTTGTGACCTCTAGATCACAAATAGCAACCTTACTGTTGCACAAGGTTTACCCTATGACCTGAGCACCAAGATGTGACTCACAATTAGAGAATCCATGATAAGATAGAAAGGATGGCAGGATATATGGTAGGAAAAGGAAAAGCATCTCTTGAGACCCTATAAGATGCCATTGTGAGTATTTAGAAATACAAGAAAAAAATAAATGAGTATAGGATAGAAAATAGTTTATACAAAGAAAATCTTTTGTTTTATGAAAGGAGACTTAGACGCTCAAATTTTTTCACTTTCTATATAAACAAAGCTAAATAGGAAAGTTTCCTTAACACCACCCTCTTCCTTTCTCTCCTCCTCATTTAATTCCTCCAAATAAAGCTTTCCTTTGCCTCAGATTTCTCCATGAAAACACATTGTTAATCAGGCAGAGAAACCTTGGGTCCTTATGTTATGAAAAGGAAAAGAAGTTGATAGAAAAATCATAAGAATGGTATATTTCTAAAAATCTGTTTGATCATTGTAAACACAAATATATCAAAATAGTCGTGCAAAATCTAATTAGCAAGTAATTAATATTAAAGGAGATAAGTTCAACACACAATTCTGATGATGATGGTATGCTAGATAGTAGTTCAAGTTGGGTGCTACCAGATCATATCGAGTTGTCTCAACTCCAGTGTGGTTGGGTCAAGGTGGGTAGCATAGGGCTACATTTTCTTATATAAGCAATTGATTTGGATCACGTGGGTCAGTCAGCTTGGGTCAACCAGGCTGGTGGGATGGTTGGTTTATTACACAGATTAGGCAGCATAGATCGAGCCATCATTCTTACCTTCTAACAGCCAAGGAATGCTGCTAGGATGTTTTATTCCCAACAATGCAAACATGTGCATCAGGCATATATTTCTTAAAAGATTAATGGGCATCATGAAAGTCCCCTTCATTAACACATCTCTCCTTCCCTCTTGCTGCCCACCTCCCCACATCTCCAGCCCCTGTTTCTTTTCTCCCCCTTTCTAGATTGCCCCAATGCTCATCCTGGCTGGCAAAACCCAACTTTGCATCATGCTAACATTAGTTGAATTCAGGTCCTCTATCTTATGGAGAAAAGAAAAGGAGTTGATAAATAAATTACAAAAGTGATATACGTCTAAGGATCTTTTTAATCATTGTTAACATAAATATATCAAAAAAAAGTCATGCAAAATCTAATTATCAAGTAATTAAAATTGATAATATAAGTTAAATGATTCTGATCATAATGGTAGATGGTACTTCAGGTTGAGTGGTATTAAATCAGATCGAGTTGTCTCAACTCTAGTATGGTTGGACCAAGGTAGGTAACATAGGGTTACATTTTCTTATACAAGCAATTGATTTGGATCATATGGGTCAGTTAACTTGGATCAATCAGGTTGGTGGGTTGGTTGGTTTTAATAATTACACAGATCAGGCAGCATGGATTGAGCCATCAGTCTTAACTTCTAACAGTCAAGGAGTCCTGTTAGGATGCTTTATCCCTGACAAGGTAAATATCTGTGCATCAGTTATATGTTCTTAAAAAATTAACGGGCATCATGAAAGTCGCCTTTATTCATACATCTCTCCTTCCCTCTTGCCAACCCTCTCCCCCAACACCACCCCCTTGTTTTTGTTTTCTCTCTCTCCTTTTCTAGATTGCTCCGAATGCTAATCCAAACGACCAAACATGGCTTGCATAACCCACTTTGAATGATTCTTACATGGGTTAAATTCAGGTTTAGCAGCTCGAATAAGCAAGGCGATGTCCAGTCATGTCAGGTTCCATGGTAATGGATTGGCTATCTTTGTATTAGGTTGAAACCCGCCACCGGCTTGGTGCTCATACACAATTGATGGATGGCATGGATGTGCCAAACAACCTTTAATCTAAACCAACCCCACCTCACCTCAGTGGTACAGTTGCCATAACTTCATCTTAGAAAGGGATTGGTATATGATAAAGATCTTTTAAAATTTGAAATCAAGTAAAAAAATAATGCAAACTAATTTCTCTTTCCAGAAAGAATCAAATCTACATACCTGTGTGCTGGGCTTGGTGTTCTTTACAGAACATTGGTGAAAAGTGTAATACAAGGAATCTATAAACAAATCCTCTAGCAATGACTTTCTAATGACTATCCTAGTTTCATTTCTTATAATTCTGAAAATTAAGAAACAAGACCGGAAGTTTCAAAAACCTTTCTTTTGCATCACCATTGACCCTCTAGCCCCAACTAGGGGTGACAACAATGACCCACACCCACTTACCTGACCTGATCAAACCAATTCAACCCATTGATTCCCTTGGACAAGTCTCAGCAAATCTGACCAGTGGGTGGGTCAAGTCAAATTTGCGTCATAGAATTTTGACCCATCAGGTCAAAATCCATTTAAGATATAATTTATAACAATATATAAATCGATCAAAATTATTTAAATCCTAATCTCATTTTGCAATTTTCTCTTTCGTTTCCTTTCTTCTCATCCCACTTCAATCTCACTGTGATTACCTCCCCTCAAGTTTCCCAGTTCTGCTCCCTCCTCTCCTCTCTCTTTCCCAGTTCCCCTCCCACTCCCAAAAAAAATAATAAACAAATAATAATAAATAAATACTACTAACAAAGTAGAACCACCAGCCCTCCCCCTTCTAGGGCTGTCCATTGCCTAATTTCCATCTCCCATCACACCATGAACTAGCAGGGAGGGGCCTTTACCTCATCTCCTCCATCTTTACCTGATTCAGTCTCCTCTTTCCCCTGTCCAGGACAGGATCAGGTTGACCTGTTTAACGTGAGAACATGTTAAATTGATTGAGGAGAATTGCCCTGCTCACGGGTCAGGTTGGGTTTGATTTAAGCTGAGTGGGTCGACTCAATCTGACCCATTTTCAACGTTAAAGCATGAATATACTTCAAAATTCCCTCGCAAATACTATACACAAGAGTTGATTCATCTATGTCACTCATCAACTAAATCTCTGCCGCTACTTAATCCATCATATCGAAAGCTTCACAAATTGCTTCACTGCCATGTCTTCCCAACTCCTTTGGGACATATTTGTAGAAGGAACACAATCTTGATTGTGGAAAACATTTGTTTTGAAGGAATTGTAAACAAGAAATAGGAATTAAAAGCCAGAAAGGTTCTAAGCATCTCAAATTAGGGAAACAGGCATATAAAACATCCAAAGAACTGGGAAACCAAAGAGAGACTATCATCAAACTACTAAATAACTGTTTGCAATGGTTTCCAGATGTTTTCTATAGAAACATTTTCATAGTTGAAAACATTTCCTAATTGGTTCATGTGTGTTTAACATTTCTTTCATGTATCACCCATGAGGGAAACAAATCATAGTCCATTTGTCAAATGTGTTTCCTAAGAAGCATTAAATTTTATGCAAGTACATTTTCAACAATTTTTATTGAAGGATGATTTGCAGTGTCAGCTACACATTTCAATTTTAGGGAATTTTGGTGTTGATACTTGCACCCTTGGGAATGACAGAATGTGGCACAACACTCCATGACACATCAGAAATGATCTGCTTACATCAATTAGATTTGTCACCACCTCATACATTTTTTGGGAACTATCTTGTCAAAAGAACACTATCGCTATCAATGATACTTGAAGTTTCAACTATATGACCACTACCAAGGAATTCAAAGTCAACTAACCCATAATCTTTTTGATATTTGAGGGAAAAAACCATCTTGCAATGGTCAACCCACTTCTTTCTTTTTTAGGAATCCCACCACCTATTTTTGAGTTTCCCCACACCTCTTTTTTTTGGAAGAGGACAAATAACTGTGACCAGATCCTTCAACCCTACATCCACTTTGGCGATCAATTCCTGCAAATACAACATTAATTCTTTCTACCACTATAAACACATTTACGTGCACAGCTATTATCTTCAATGTACTAAAGAATGTGACTTGCATGGTCCAAACAAAGTCAAAGCATCAACTAGGATCATAGCATCATTGAAAAAACAAAATGAGAAACACAAGACTAGAATAATTAATAATTAGCAAAGCGGACACCCTAATTTTTTTTTTTTTAAAGCCTTTATTCAAACAAAAAGAAAGAAAAGAAAGAAGGAAAGAGAAGAAAAGAAGGAAGACAAAAAAGAAAGAAAGGAAGGCAAGAATTAAAGAAAGAACGAACGAATGGAAATAAGAAGGGAGCGAGACAAAGAATATTTATCAAGATGCATAACCAGGACACGATGGAACAACTGGACATCCGATTCTATAAAGAAATTGGGACACCCTATCTCACGGAATTTAAAACCTTACTCCTACATTCCACATCATACCTTTGAAGATAAATAGATATGCAAACATTCAAACAAAAAGGCATGTAAATATATTGAGTTTGCACAAATAGAGACAGAAATTGAATAGGCATCAGTAAAACTCTCATAATTATAGACTCGGGCCAAAATGGATGGTGGATTATATAAATTAAGGATCGTCATCATGTATCACCAGTTCTCCATCTTAACACCTATATCGACCAAAATCTATCAACCCAAAAACCTTCAAACCATCATGTTATTTAATATGCCCATTTAGCATGGCTTATGCACAGGAATGAAACCATTTTTCTTCTGGTTCTTGCATTCCACATATCACAAACCATGATTAGTAGAGTAGATTCTCAATTTGCACGAGTCACTTGTATTTTGCACCAACAACAGCCCAAACTATAGTATAATAGTAGGTCTAATCATAACTAATCTGCTCTAGACAAAGGCAAATCATGAATTGACAAATCCCAGCATAGCAATTCGCCATATAGTTCCACACAATCAAAAGATATTTTCTTTCTCACTTCTCTAAACATTCTTTCCATAAACCATCCATAACTTCCCCCTCATAATTTTAGTTCTCATTTATTCTTCCATGCTAAGCTTATATATAGTTTATAAAAATATTATGAACTATCATTAGTCCAAACTTAGGACAAATAGGTAACTAATGTTATCGAGGCAAAGATGTAAGACTAAGGATCCAAATTCTTAACAAGGAATGATATGGGCATCATAATTGTCGCATAAAATTGATAAAAATGTTTTGAAAGAACATGAGAATAAGGTCCAAGGTGTAGGAGCTAAGAATTCACTTGATTACAATCATATAGGAAAAATCACTCTCAACATTCCAAACATTAAAAGACTTTAATTGTTAGGATACAAGGAATTATCTTACCATACCTAAGTTTGGTATTTGACTGACACAAATTATCATGAAGAATAAACAAATAAATAAATGAATAAATTATAAAGAAATCCATCTATCTTCTTTAGCAAATTATGAAATTAATCAAAATTTATTGGCTTATCATAAGGCATCAGACAAGGTGCAAAGTATATGCCTTGCATGAACCTTTGTAATGATAAATAAATAGGCTACCTGGATGCTTCATTTTTTTCTGGTTGGTGTTAGTGTCGACAATTTTGGACACCTAGACATGATGCTACAAAGCTGGACACCCTGAAGCATCCTGTTTATGTCAGCTACAAGTGTCCAATACTTGGAAATTTTTTCCATGTGTCCTGCAGGAGGCTTTTCATTTCTAGCATCGGAAACTTAAATTAAAAAGTCATTAACAACACATTTAATACAAAGTTATAACAATTTATTAACTGAAATATCTTAAAACAACTTAACTAACCATAAGTTTACCAAAGGAATAACAAATTAAGCATCAACTAGAATACACCCAAGCATGTTTTGCCATACCACCCCATACTATCCGGTACAAAGCATACTGTACCATATCGGCATGGTGTCTCGTACCATACCAAAACTCGATAAGCAATCTTGTACCATACCAAATTGCATACCAACAATGTAACAAAATGATATTGGTACAGGATCCGGTACCGAGATGGTGAACCTTGCACCAATGGTGGATACCTTGAGATTATGTTTATTTGTTATATACATGCACACATACATACATACATACATGCATGTATACCTGATTTTTGGAGGGTGCCATTTCTAACACTTGGGGGCATTTGGACAGTTGGCACCTGTGCCAAGTGTCCAAGTAACACTGCAATAAAGCCACACCCATGAGCCACAAGAAGTTTTCGGTGAGCCCCACATTGAGGTGTGAGGCAGCAAGAGCCTTAAGCAAGTGCTTTTATATGATATTAGGTACCATTAATCAGTGGAAAGAAAAGAGACTTATCTAACCCACCAATACCACATACAGTTCACCTAAGAATGGTAACAGCATATAAAAAACAACAGCATTGTATGAGGAACATATGCCCAAAAGAAAAGGACTTACACACAGAACCTTATGTATTGAAACTTGATTAACAAACCTAATGTATTGATGTGACAATTGAGCAGCAGCAACTAAAGCCTCATCTGTGTAACGAAGTTTGTGGTGAATCTCATAGCGTTCACGAAGCCCTTTCAGAATCTGAATTGTTTCATCAACCGTCGGCTCTGGTACTTTCACTGGCTGAAATCGTCTTTCCAGAGCAGGATCCTTCTCAATGTGCTTCCTGTATTCATCGAGTGTTGTGGCTCCAATACACTGAACAAAATGAACAAGGGCTGGCTTACTATGGCCAGTTACTAGCATCTTGGAACTCCAATTATAATATTCAAAGTAGAAACTAATAAGAAAAAGTTAGCTCCAAAAAGAAAAATGGAGGTTCAATGGTTCTCCAGCATTAATGCAAGCAACAACAGTACTCCAAATTCTCAATGAGAAATAACCCTTGATAAAAGGGTAATGACTAATGACAATAATCAACTGCAGGCAAAACGTAAAGGAGGAAAAAAGTGACATGAAATTTTCTAATACCTGTAGTTCACCTCTCGCAAGAGCTGGTTTTAAGATATTAGCAGCATCTATTGCACCCTCTGCTGCGCCTGCTCCAATTAATGTGTGTACCTCATCAATAAAGAGTATTATCTCATCACTTTGCTTTATTTCCTCCATCAGTTTTTTTAATCTTTCTTCAAATTCTCCACGATATTTTGTACCAGCAACAAGGAGTCCCATATCAAGGGTAATCACCTAGATTTTTCAGAGAGACAGAGATAATCGAGTCACAAAATAGCATCGTCAAAAGTCAAGTATTATGATTGTGAACCAATGATGGGTGATTGTAAGCAATCAGAAAATCAGAAAGATACCAAATATTGTCAAATATTGCACCCAGAAAAGGGAAGCAAAGGACAAATGCATGATTAACTATATCAGACAAAAGGAACAAATGTAATTCCCAGAATTACTAAAGAAACCAAAGTGACCAAAACCAGTATATGACAACTAGTTGAATAGCATAATCCAAACAAACCTTCTTTCCCTCAATTGTTTCTGGAACATCCCCATTTGCTATGCGTTGAGCAAGTCCTTCTGCAATGGCCGTCTTTCCAACACCAGGCTCTCCAATCAGGCAGGGATTGTTCTTTGTCCGTCTTCCCAGAATTTGGGTAACACGTTCTATTTGCTCCTGCCGGCCAACAACTGGATCTAGTTTGCCCTGTAACATCATAACATGTTTAGGTCTTAATGTTTCAATAACAAGTTCTAATATGCATTGTATAGGATCAAAACATGAGAAATTACCTCCTCGGCTAACTTTGTCAAATTTGTTCCGTACTCCTCAAGTGTGGGCATCTTATTGCCACTGCTTCCTCCTCCAACCCCAGCACCAACAGCTTCTGTGCTTTCACCAACCATCCTAATGACCTACTTAAAAAACAGAAGATTATAGTCGAAATAATTGTTAAAAATGCAGAAGAATATATATGCACAAATATACGTATACACACACACACATATATATATATATGTATAAATTCATATATGTACATCTATATCAACTGAATTGGAACATGCCTGCGTACGGATATTGCTTGGATCAGCTCCAAGACTCTCAAGCACACGAGCAGCTACACCCTCACCTTCCCGCAACAGCCCAAGAAGCAAGTGCTCAGATCCTATATAGTTATGACCTGAAGAATGAACAAGTTTGTACTTAGGAACTTTTACTTAATAGATAAATAAACAAACAAATATATGCATGCATGTGGGTCTCATATAAGGACAAAATAGTATTTATGTGTGTACAGATATTTGTTTGTGCATACATAAAACTTGTAAACCTATAGGCATATTTCTTGTTCTCTCTATATGTTTCATTCTTATCCATCCCATTTAGGACTTTATGTTGCCGACCATTTTTAGATCCAGAAACTTTGATATACACACATTAAGGGCCTGTTCATTTTTATTTCTTGTTTCTTATTTTCAAAAACAAAACTATGGGAACCAAGACAAAAAAAATGTTGAGTACCAATGTTTTTGTTTCTATTTTTTTAAAAGTCATATCATTATTTCTAGAAAAAAAATGAAAGTAAGCAATCCTTATTTTCAATATTTTCAGAAGTGAGAAATTCATGTTTTTACCATCACCACCAACACCACCTCCACCACAATCACCAACACCACTACCGCCGCTGCCACTATTGCCGCACCATCACTGCTGTCCGCTCCACCACATCACTGGTTCCTCCAACACCACTACCATCACCATCACTATCGCTAACATCAACACCATCCCCACCTCGCTGCCATAGCCATTGCCCCATCACATTGTTGGTACTGTCACCACCACCATTGCCGCCGCCGCCGCTGTTGTCACCGCCACCACAACCTTTCTACCACCACTTGCCATCATCGCCACCTTGGTTATACAGCCATCATACCTACCACCAACAACTTCACAACATCCAACGCCTCTACAACTATCATCATCTCCATCACCATCAATATATTTATTTTTAAAAATAATTGACTATGTCAAACATGTTTATATTTTAAAAAGTAGAAAAAATAGCAACAAAATTTTGTTTTTCTATTTCTATAAATAGAAAGAATGAAAGTGATGCCAAATGGCACCTAGGTGTTCTCGTAGTTTTTTACTACAAGTTGTTAGAAATTTGTTAGAAATGTATATAAGATTTTTGAAATAATCCATATTTTTTCATTTACTTTTAGAAGTAATTTTGGTGATTCTTTATGTTCTTAGACCTCTTTATAAGCAACATTGTAAACTTGTAGTTAATAATTTTTTGTCATTGCTGTTTGTCATGTTAATTTGACCCTAAATAATTGCAATAAGACCTGATAATTATGCTTATGGTGTTTGTCATGTTACCCAATTTGGACATTGGGTGTTATTTGCTCTAGCACTCTTTATTCTTTTGATCATCTTAAATGATTTAGGGATGGGAATTTCCAAACTTTAGCTTAAAAGAGAAACTCAAAATGCTGGAAGTAAAAACAATAAAATGCAGTAGAATCATTCAATTCCTTTGCTTCTCATAATTTGTTTTACAAAAGTCAAGTTATAAGTATTGCAATTTGTGATGCATAATACCAACTAGATTAATTTCTATTGCTCCTTCAAAAACATTTCAAACACGACATTAATATATGTACAAAGTTAATTAAAAAAATAACTGTGAACTTTGGTAATTTCATTACTTCAATATCATCTCCTAATGTGGTTGGAAAAGACAACCAAAATCCCTTGAGATACCACAAAGCATCCTAAAAAAGGATAGTAGAATTTTATAGATCCATGAGGTTCAAGACTCCTAATGCAACAAAAGGCTAATGGTCAAAGCTCTCTGACAAAAAATGCATAACCTAATTGCTCAGGTCATATTTCCTTACATGGCATGTCAAGAGATTTAAACACTTCACAAATAATGAATATACGAACAATTGCACAACCTTTTAAAGCATCATAATACGTTGACAAAACAATGTGTTATTCATGTACAAAAATCTTTAAGATCACCAAATCTCTCTGCTAATGCTTAAATTACCCATACTATATGAAGGAAAATCCTGATTTTCCGATCCAGATTCGTTCAGATCTGATCAGATCAAGAGATATATTTCAAAAATTTTTCTCTTTGATCCGTATCAGATCTTGAATGTTTCAGATCTGATTCTTATTATTTTAATAAATAAAATAAAATAAGAATAAATTAAATCAAATTTAATTTATCTGATTTGGGTAATCCAATTATCCGTTGATGATCCTGTATGCAGCGGAAGGTTATGGATCTAGCCACGTAAGCGCCTGGCTCTACCGGTATCCACTCGGATTTGATCTGGAGATCCTCTTCTTTTCTATCACGTCTCCAAAAATCAGATCTGGATCTGATCTGGAGGATCTTCAAAACTCCTTTTGAAGATCAGCAGTCGTCCTTTGCAGCAGTGCAGCCTTCTAGCTTTCAATCGCCTTTTTTTTATCTGAATCGCACCAACCAAAAATCCAAAACTCCTTTTGGACGTGGAGAGGAGAGGGAGAAGATGGTTTGGCGTGGAGGAAGAGGGGAGAGGCAGCCTTGGGGCGTGGGAATTGTGATTCCTTTCAATCACTTTCAATCACAATCTGGGTTGGGCGCAGGATCTTATTTATAGACTGTCTGTGATCCAACTTCTCTTCTTCCCAACCAATCACAACTCTTTGTGAAATCATATCTAAATCTGATTGGTGGGAATAGAGTCCTCTGGATTCCTCCTTAGAGGGCGCCTAAGACCAGTCAAAGTTGGTTCTTAGAAGAACTCTAATTGGAATCCAAAAAGGAGATGGAGTCCTTGTCTAACAAAGACTCCTAGGCGCCTCCAACTTGGGCACACGCCTAGGGTGGCGTGCGCCCTCCTCCTTGCCAGGTTCTGACAGAGGAATAAGCCCCCACCAGCTCTCCAATAGGTGCGTGACATGTGGTCAAAAGTCAGTGTCAATGGTCAACATTTGATCAGTCAAAGGTAGACTTTTGACCAAAGTCAAAGAACAAGAAATGGCAGGTGACCAAAAATGGCAGATAATGTCTTACAAAATAAGACAACCTTTTCTGACTTGGACAACCTCCAATCAGACCATATGAAGGCCTCTGATTGAGCACAAACTCCTTTGACTCAGTCAGGACAACTAATTTATGATAGCAAAAGAAGAACGTTATGTTCAATCGAGTGCTAGCACGATTTCCTTGAACCTAATTGAATCTCATTCAGATCAATTGAACTGGATCAGTTCAATTGATGATCACCAGATTCAAACCCTTGTTTGTGTGACCTAGTTAGGTTCAGTTCTGTATGGTAATGGGATATGTCATGATCTCTATCATCGACATAATCGAAACTCCTTTCGATGGATCAGAACTCTTCTGATTCGAACGGCTAGAATGATCGATCATCTAAATCATTCTAATTGCTCCCAAAATCCACCAGTGACACCTAGCAGTATATGGTGGCAACCCATTAGAGCTGAATGCGAACCTCTTGGTGCAGCTACCTGTGTGATTAAGTTCTTCTATCTTGAGCTCCGATCAGATTAGGGTTAAGATGAACTCGTCAAAACCTATTTTCTGTCATATGATGTAATCATTCGATTCGAGTCCGATGTGAAAATCTAAATAGAAACTCTTTCTATTATTTCACTCTGCCATGGCCATGGACTTCTGGACTTGATTCTCATGATCATCATAGGGCTGCTCCTCTACCACCGAGGTAGATAGATTCCATCTTGATGCAATCTAGTTCCTACAATGAACATGCTATAGCCAACATACACCTCAGGATTCCGAATGGCTAGGAGACCGAGTAATGGTGTAGTCAAACTATAACACCCTCAAGGTGAACTGCCGATGCACCTCAGGTCAAAGAACCAGACACACTACTGCAGCATCGAGTCAGTCATTGATGAGAAGGTAGACTCCCTAATGACTACTTAAGGTGGTTACACTCAGTGCCCTCGTTCTCTAATGAGTACCTGTACTCTCACTCCGGTGTCTCCACACCGTAGACTTAAGACTCATCTACTAAAGAGAAGCAATTGCACACCAACCTTCCGGATCAATCACCATCCTCGTGATGATCCTATGGTCGGGAGCATTTTATGAGTTAATAATGATTATTCATGTCTTAAATTTTCAACTCTTGAAAATATGAATTATCATTACCATTAACTCAAAGGATGTATCACAGACACTAAATACACATATATGATAGAAAATAATCCATTTTATTGATATTAGTCAAAATTACAATTTTGCCCTTAGAAGTGTATTATAAGTGTCAACCAATTCTGGCTTCTAGGGCACATATATCTAACAATCTCCCACTTATCCTAAAGTTAATTGGCTACAAGTCTAAGTCCCATCTTCTCAAGGTGGGCTTCGATCCTCTATTGGTCCAACGGCTTTGTAAGTGGGTCTGCCACATTATCTGTGGAGTTGACTCTCTTGACCTCGACGTAACCCTTCTCGAGGTAATCGCGAATGAGGTGGTATCGCCGCTCAATATGCTTGGATTTCTGGATGAGACCTTGGCTCCTTAGTAAGGGCTATGGCGCCATTGTTGTCGCAATATAGAGGAATGGCATCTGATGGCATTACTCCGATTTCTGCAGCAAACTTTTTGTACCAGAATGCTTCCTTCGCAGCCTCTGATGCAGCGATATATTCTGCTTCCATGGTGGAATCTGCTATCATCGTTTGCTTGAAACTCTTCCGACTGACAGCACCACCATTGCACACAAACAGACTCCCAGATGTCGACTTTCGATCATCTATATCGGACATGAAATCCGAGTCTGTGTATCCCTGGACTTGGAGTTCTCCATTACCAAAGACCAACATCATATCCTTAGTTCTTCTCAAGTACTTAAGGATACATTTCACAGAAGTCCAGTGTTCTTCACCTGGATTTGACTGATATCTGCTTGTGACACTCACCGCATGGGCTATATCAGGTCGTGTACATAGCATGGCATACATGAGGCTCCCTATTGCAGAAGCATAAGGGATCTTGCTCATGCGTTCTATTTCCTCAGGTGTGCTGGGGCACATCTTCTTGGAAAGATAAATACCATGTCTAAAGGATATTAATCCCCTCTTAGAGTTTTCCATACTAAACCTCTTTAGTACTTTCTCTGTGTACATCTTCTGTGAAAGTCCTAGCATCCTATTCGGTCTATCCCTATAGACCTTAATTCCTAGAATAAAGGATGCTTCGCCTAGGTCTTTCATGGAGAATTCCTTGGACAACCATAATTTGACTGTTGTTATCATGGGAATATCATTCCCAATAAGGAGGATGTCATCTACGTACAATACGAGGAAGACAACAGCGCTCCCACTGACCTTTTTGAAAACACACGGTTCCTCTTCGTTTTTAATGAAACCAAACGTTTTGATCACATCATTGAAACGAGTGTTCCAGCTCCGAGATGCTTGCTTAAGTCCATATATGGACCTTTGCAGCTTGCAAACCTTGTGATCAGTATCACTGGATGTGAAACCTAGCGGCTGTTCCATATAGATATCTTCCTCAAGATATCCATTTAAGAACGTCGTTTTCACGTCCATTTGCCATATTTCGTAATCGAAATAGGCTGCAACAGCAAGCAATGTGCGGATGGATTTTAGCATAGCCACTGGGGAAAAGGTATCCTGATAGTCAATACCTTCACGTTGACTATAACCTTTTGCCACTAGTCTAGCCTTGAATGTCTCCACATTCCCATCTGCACCAATCTTTCTCTTGAAGATCCATTTACATCCAATAGGTACGATACCTTCTGATGGATCTACCAAGGTCCAGACTTGGTTTGAGTGCATCGAGTCAATTTCTGACTGCATTGTCTCTAGCCATTTCTCGGAGTCGATATCTGATATCGTCTCGTTGTAGGTTTTGGGATCATCACCATGAGCACCATTGCCTACGAGGAACATTTCCTCTACATCCTCTGAAACAATACCTAAGTATCTCTCAGAGGGACGGAAAACTCTTTCCGATCTACGAGGTGGAGGAGGTAGTGTTCTTATTGGCTCAACCTGATTTGATTCCAATTGGTCCTTAGCTCGTTGTACTTGTGAAACTTTCTCATCAAGCTTGATCTGCCTTCCAATGCCGCTATCTTGAATAAACTGTTTTTCAAGAAAGATGGCATGTCAACTCACAATCACATTATGGTCTTCTGGAATGTAGAAATAGTATCCTAATGACTCTTTAGGATATCCTATGAATCGAGCTCTAGAAGGACCTAAACTCTAACTTGTCCACTTGTTGTCTTTTGACATGAGCCAGACAACCCCAAATTCTGAGATGACTCAGACTTGGTTTCTTACCGTGCCATATCTCATACGGTGTGGTAGGAACGGTTTTAGAGGGAACCCTATTCAGTAGATAAATTGAAGTTAACAATGAGTGTCCCCAAAAAAAATCAGGGAGGTCTGTGAAGCTCATCATGGATCGAACCATATCTAATAGGGTCCGATTTCTCCGTTCTGAAACCCCGTTGAGTTGAGGTGTTCCTGGTGGAGTCCATTGAGAGACTATGCCATTTTTCCTTTGAGATAGTCTAGGAATTCCCAGCTAAGGTATTCACCTCCTCGATCTGATCGAAGAACCTTAATGGATTTTTCCAGTTTGTTTTTCTACTTCATGTCTGAATTCTTTGAACTTTTCAAAAGCTTCAGACTTGTGTCTCATAAGATACACATACCCATACCTAGACAGATCATCGATAAAGATAATGAAGTAGACAAAATTGCCTCTAGCCGGCACATCAAATGGGCCGCATACATCTGTATGTACTAGGGCAAGGAGATCTGTGGCCCTCTCCCCATGTCCAACAAAAGAAGTTTGGTCATTTTGCCTTGAAGGCAAGATTCACAAGTTGGATATGACTCGGAAGTCAATGGACTCAATAGCCCATTTTTCTCCAATTTGTTGATCCTATCTTCTGCTATATGACCTAATCTCAGGTGCCATAGATACCTATCGTTTGGACTATCTCTAGGTCGTTTGGCATTCACGTTTTGCTCGATAGTTAGAACAGATACATCAATATATAGCTGATAAAGACCATTAATAAGAAAATCATTTGCAATTTTATTTCTTTCATAAAGAATGTTACAATGGTCCTTAAAGAAGGTGATCACATAGCCTTCTTGTGCTAAGCATGAAACAAAAATCAAATTCCTGCTAGCTGCAGGCACATAATAATAGTCTTTCAAAACTAAGTCTAAACCAGATGGTAATCGAAGAGGGTATGTTCCCACGGCTACTGCAGCAACTCTTGCTCCATTACCAACGCGTAGGATCATGTCTCCATCCCTCAACCTCCTGCTATCCTCAAGACCCTGCATGGAAGTGCACAGATGAGCACTAGAACCAGAGTCAAGCACCCAACTGGATGCAGAAGAAACCGTAAGGTTAGACTCAATAACGAGCATACCTCCAGAAGAACCTTCCTTCTTGTTCTTCAGGGTGGCCAGGTAAGTAGGGCAGTTCCGCTTCCAATGGCCGTCATTGTTGCAATGGAAACACTTTCCTTTGACATCGGCCCTTTTCTTTGGTTCTGCCTTCTTCTTTGCTCCTTCCACCTTCTGCTTTTTCGCAGACTTCTTTTTCTTTCCATAAGACTTTCTTTTGGAAGAAGTCCGTTCCATAGCAAGAACTGAGCCTTTAGAACCTTTCATAGAAAGCTCAGCGGTAACCAGCATATTCATTAATTCGGCCAAGGAATTTTGAAGTTTATGCATGTGGTAATTCATGATGAATTGCCCATATGCATCAGTCAAGGATTGCAGAATAATATCATTCTGCAGGTCCAAGTCTAACTTCACACCGAGCTTCTCAAGCTCTTCCATGTCCTTGATCATTGTCAGACAGTGATCTTGGACTGACTGCCCATCACGCATCTTAGCCTTAAAAAGTCGTTTCGTGACTTGATACTTGGCTGCGCGACTCTGTTCACCAAACATCTCCTGTAGGTGAGCCAACATTTGGCGAGCAGTCCCGATATCTTCATGTTGGCGCTGGAGCTCATCAGACATCGAGCCCAACATGTAATATCTGGCCTTATTATCTTCGTCTATCCATTTCTCCAGAGACGCTCTCTGTTCAATGGATGGACGGGCTGGTAAGGTGGGAGGGTCCTGGTCCAATACATAGGTTAACTTCTCGGAACCCAAAACTATTTTGTAGTTCCTGAGCCAATCTTTATAATTGGGTCCAGTCAGTCTATGTGTGTCCAGGATACGTGCCAATGGGTTGGACGCAGACATTTTTCCTGTAGAGAGTCAAAGATTCTAGTTAGATATTGTAATTTTGACTTGACCAATTTATTTAGGAATTTTATTTTTAAACAAATTAGCTCTCACTATTTTCTCGGATCCCTACACTCCCTCTGTAGAGATGCGAAAATCTCCACGATTAATGATTTCTAGTGGGTGGTGCGGTCTCACCAACTGACTCATCACCTCACCTAACAGTTATTGGTGATGGGTTAGCCAATGAGTGAACAACTCTTGTTCAATGATTCTCTAATCATGGTGCACCCAAACTTGGTCTCTAATTCATGAATCTCACCGTATCCGGAATATTGATCCACTCCTTAGTTAAGTCAGACCCACCATTTGCATAGACTGGGTTCCTAATTGAGTCTCTCACCGTATCCTGGAAATATTGAGCCCAACTCATCCTCCAGCCCATAGCATCCAATGCCTAATAGACATGGTTGCGTCTTCCTGGTGCAACTGAGCCACTGTATCCAGCCGAGAACAATCAACCCCGGGAAAGGGCCCGCACGTCTACAATGGTGGAAGACCTCAGACTTAATCTTTTCTTAGGAAGAATTGATTTAGGTCTCATTAAACTAGACTTGTCATGTCATAACAATTATGACTAACCTAGTGGCATGGGTTAGCTCGGATTATTGACCACCTCAGATCAAAACTGTGTCAACAGATATGGCCAGGTAAGTGAGACCGGTGGAAGGAATATGCCATTAACTCGTACAAGAACGCATTCAGGTCGAGTAGCTTCCAATTAAAAATCAATCGGTCGTATGTGCCAAACTTACCTTAGACACCAAATTGTTGAGCCAGAACCAATTGGGTTAGCCTACAATCCAGACTCTAACCTCTGAGCCTAATTAGGTCTTGCTTGATCGTGACTCGATCTTGACCCAGACTTAATCCTATTAGGCTGGTCAATTTAAGCATTGTTGATCCCATCTAACCAACTCTTGATTCGGTTTGATCAACCGCTTAGACCTAATTGAGCTACCCAAGCCCGAACCCAGTATTATGAATATGTCTTAGATCTGAAATTCTCAATTTTAGACCTAATTGATATTTCCATAATCTTAATTTTTAATTAAGTAGGGTTCATAAACAAAATATGCACAATAAATCCTAGGGTTTCAGGATCTAGGGTTTTGCAGAAAGTAAGTTTTGAATTTCTGATTAAGGACGAACATGCAGCACCTCTACACATCATAAGAACACCCCATCGAATGGGAAGAGAGGGCCTTTAAACCCTTCTTCGTTCTTATGACCGGACGGCCAAGAGGAACGCCTTAATCAGGAACATGCAATACTACAAAACAGTTTTAGATCTATATCATATATCTCATATATAAATCAGATCTAATCATGGCATATTTTGCATACATCTCATGTATCGAATCATGCATGTTTTCAGATCTAAATTATCTCATAATAATCTAAAAAATTAGATTTAATTTGATTTCATCAAAATAAACTCTAATCTAGACAATTATGTAGAACTATTCTACAACTAGTCTAGACATGCATCAATCATATCTCATATGATATTTAAAATTAAATAATTTTATTTGTTATTTTTCAGATATTATTATAACACTTATAATATCAGAAAATAGTAAATAAAAGGATCTAAAATATGATTTAATCAGATTAAATCAAAAACATGCAAAACTATTCTATAGAACTATTCTATTTTAGAACTAGTCATGCATATTTCCCAATCTTAGATCCAAATCATTTAATTTTAATTTTTTCTAATTTCAGATCTGATCACATCTCATGTGACATCTGAGATCACTTATTTTCTAATTAAAATAAATTTGAAATCAGATCTAAACAATTTAGAACCTTGGCTCTGATACCAGTTGAAGAAAAATCCTGATTTTTCAGTCCAAGTTCGTTCAGATTTGATCAGCTCAAGAGATATATTTCAAAAATTTTTCTCTTTGATCTATATCAGATCTGGGATGTTTCAGATCTGATTCTTATTATTTTAATAAATAAAATAAAATAAAAATAAAAATAAATTAAATCCAATTTAATTTACCTAATTTGGGTAATCCAATTACCCGTTGATGATCCTGTATGCAGCGGAAGGTTCTGGATCTAGCCATGCAAGCACCTGGCCTCTATCGGTATCCACTCGGGCTTGATCTGGAGATCCTCTTCTTCTCTATCACGTCTCCAAAAATCAGATCTGGATCTGATCTGGAGGATCTTCAAAACTCCTTTTGAAGATCAGCAGTCGTCCTTTGCAGCAGTGCAGCCTTCTAGCTTTCAATCGCCTTTCTTTGATCTAAATCGCACCAACCAAAAATCCAAAACTCCTTTTGGACGTGGAGAGGAAGAGGGAGAAGATGGTTTGGCATGGAGGAAGAGGGGAGAGGCAGCCTTGGGGCGTGGGAATTGTGATTCCTTTCAATCACTTCCAATCACAATCTGGGTTGGGCGCAGGTCTTATTTATAGACTGCCTGTGATCCAACTTCTCTTCTTCCCAACCAATCACAACTCTTTGTGAAATCAGATCTAAATCTGATTGGTGGGAATAGAGTCCCCTGGATTCCTCCTTAGAGGGCGCCTAAGACCAGTCAAAGTTGGTTCTTAGGAGAACTCTAATTGGAATCCAAAAAGGAGATGGAGTCCTTGTCCAACAAGGACTCCTAGGCGCCTCCAACTTGGGCACACGCCTAGGGTGGCGTGCGCCCTCCTCCTTGTCAGGTTCTGGCAAGGGGACAAGCCCCCACCAGCTCTCCAATAGGTGCGTGACATGTGGTCAAAAGTCAAAGTGTCAATGGTCAATATTTGACCAGTCAAAGGTAGACTTTTGACCAAAGTCAAAGAACAAGAAATGGCAGGTGACCAAAAATGGCAGGATAATGTCTTACAAAATAAGACAACCTTTTCTGACTTGGACAACCTCCAATCAGACCATATGAAGGCCTCTGATTGAGCACATAAACTCCTTTGGCTCAATCAGGACAACTAATTTATGATAGCAAAAGAAGAACGTTAGGTTCAATCGAGTGCTAGCACGATTTTCTTGAACCTAATTGAATCTCATTCAGATCAATTGAACTGGATCAGTTCAATTGATGATCACCAGATTCAAACCCTTGTTTGTGTGACCCAATTAGGTTCAGTTCTGTATGGTAATGGGATATGTCATGATCTCTATCATCGACATCATCGAAACTCCTTTCGATGGATCAGAACTCTTCTGATTCGAACAGCTAGAATGATCGATCATCTAAATCATTCTAATTGCTCCCAAAATCCACCAGTGACACCTAGCAGTATATGGTGGCAACCCATCAGAGCTGAATGCGAACCTCTTGGTGCAGCTACCTGTGTGATTAAGTTCTTCTATCTTGAGCCCCGATCAGATTAGGGTTAAGGTGAACTCGTCAAACCCTAGTTTCTGTCATATGATGTAATCATTCGATTCGAGTCCAATGTGAAAATCTAAATAGAAACTCTTTCTATTATTTCACTCTACCATGGCCATGGACTTCTGGACTTGATTCTCATGATCATCATAGGGCTGCTCCTCTACCACCGAGGTAGATAGATTCCATCTTGATGCAATCCAGTTCCTACAATGAACATGCTATAGCCAACATACACCTCAGGGTTCCGAATGGCTAGGAGACCGAGTAATGGTGTAGTCAAACTATAACACCCTCAAGGTAAACTGCCGATGCACCTCAGGTCAAAGAACCAGACACACTACTGCAGCATCGAGTCAGTCATTGACGAGAAGGTAGACTCCCTAATGACTACTCGAGGTGGTCACGCTCAGTGCCCTCGTTCTCTAACGAGTACCTATACTCTCGCTCCGGTGTCTCCACACCGTAGACTTAAGACTCATCTACTAAAGAGAAGTGATTGTACACCAACCTTCCGGATCAATCACCATCCTCGTGATGATCCTATGGTCGGGAGCATTTTATGAGTTAATAATGATTATTCATGTCTTAAATTTTCAACTCTTGAAAATATGAATTATCATTACCATTAACTCAAAGGATGTATCACAGACACTAAATACATATATGTGATAGAAAATAACCCATTTTATTGATATTAGTCAAAATTACAATTTTGCCCTTAGAAGTGTATTACAAGTGTCAGCCAATTCTGGCTTCTAGGGCACATATATCTAACACTATATGCACTTTCATTGCATACATAACATTGTTTACATGGCACCATATGTTATGAGAGGATAATTCTAATAACTCCATGATGCACTAGCTTTAGACATCATCAAAAAATTATGATACTTACTTGCTTTTGCAAGACATTATGGTACAGAAGTATAAACTACATACAAATAAAATTTAGTAGTAGGATGAAGGATCGCCAAACTGCCCCAAACTGTTCAAGGACCACCAAATCATGCCGAACCTAGTGGTTCGGGACATACATAATTGAGCAGTTTGGAACATACTAAACTAAACCATACATAATTGAGCAGTTTGGAACATACTAAACTAAACCAAATGGTTACCGGGATGGTCCGGCCAATCAATCCACTTTCCCATTTTTTTATATGAAAAGTAAAATCCAGTTTGCACTTCACACTCTCGACTATTCTCCCATGATCCCCCTATTCTCCTCTCCCCCTCACTCTCAATTCAAGCTTTCTCTCCCCTTGCCCTCTTCTCGATGCTCTAGCGCTGCGAAACCACCTATTATCATGCCAAAGCCAACGCGACAACAACTGTAGCTAGGAATAGGGTTTCAAATCAATGTAAGAATGCTTCCCCCTCCTCCTCCTTAGGTTGTGATTGTTCTCTAGATCAGCACCTCCATCAAGCTTCCAGGTCAGCATCTCCACCGGGCTGAGTGAGTACCCACTCTCTCTCTCACTCTCTCCCCCTGCCCTCTCCCTCCCTCTGGTTTTGGTATGCATCAGATTGGCACCTTCATTGGGCTGAGTTAGCCCCCTCTCTTTGTCTACCCTCCCTCTGATTCCCATATGCAACAGGTCAGTACTATACATAGCAGTACCATACCAAACCATTCGCTAGGCAATATGATCTCCAACATTGGTTCAGTGAACCTTGAAGATAATAACCAACAAAACAAGTAGATAAAAAACATAGCAGCAAACTGAAAGAAATGTCAAATAACAGTGGACCAAATATTAGAATCGAGGATGTTTGACACAATGATATTTACATTTCACAACACTAATATGATGGAAGTATGACTTGAAAGGTTATGCATGAATTGGAAGCTTTTATCTGGTGAACAAGTTAGTACCAAGTTGGTGCGGATACCCTATGGCACACAGACACTCCATAAGTGGACTTTATAGAGCAACAGGATACTATCTAGTAAGAACAAATAGATAGAAGGACAACAGCAAACTGCAAGAAATGTCAAGCAATGGCAAACTAAAAGTTAGAATCAAAGATCCTTGACAACATGACATTTACATTTATGACATACTTCGATTCAACAAAAGCAAGACTTATAAAGTTATGAATGGATTGGAAGCTTTTATCTAAAGAACAACTTAGTACCAAGCTGGCGAGCTTCCTCGAGCGATAGTTCCAAAACTCGCTTCGCACGTGGTGTAAATGGTATTTCAACAGCAACAAAACCACTGCCCCTTCCAATAATCTTTTCAACTTCCACACGGGCATCTTTAAGATTTATACCCATTGATTTTAAAACTTTTGCAGCAATACCAGTCCCTTCACCAATAAGACCCAACAATATTTGTTCTGTCCCAACAAAATTGTGGCCTAGCCGCCTTGCTTCTTCTTGCGCAAGCATGATTACTTTGATTGCCTTCTCTGTGAAGCGTTCAAACATGGCTACAGGGACTCCTCGACGAGCCTTGCCCTGTGGAGCAGAGATATAAGCTGATACCAAAGAATGAAAATCCTGTCTAGACCTGGATGGCAAATCCAAATTATTTGCCACCCGCAAGCCTGCAAAACCTTGCAATCTGAGAGGGCGCGATCTTAAGTTGCACATCATTTTGGTAGCCTTTCTAGTCTTTTCAGAGCCTTTCAGCTGCCCACAGGTTCTGCTCACAACTTGAGCAGGAAGAATAGCTGACTGGACCAAAGCACCAGCCATATCTTCTGCCCAATGAGAAACAGCTATATGGAATGTATATATGAATATAAACCTGCAGGAAAAAGCAATTGACAATGGCCATTAGCTTATATTTTCCCATATATTACAATCTTGGACATGTTTCTTTGAGTGACTTGAAATGATTAATTACTTGATCACATAAAACCTACAAGAGTGGAAGAGAATTTGACTATAGAAATAAAACGTATAGGAAGTCAAATAGAGTGACCAAACATACATGAGAAAGTCAATGATCTTGATTGTGAAATAGCTAACAATGTGTTTGACTAATGCTACATCAAATTCAACCCACCCAACTTATACTCCACAACCATTCAAGAAAAGTGGTTAAAGCAACTGAACTATGGAATGAACTGTAATTGCCACAAGAAGAATTGGGTGATAAGGATATTAACAGTGGCAAATAGATGCATCTTAAGTGAATTATTTTTCTTCCTATCAGAATTTGAAAAACTAAGGAATATCCATACATGCAACAAGGATGATGACCAAAATATTCAAACATACAGGAAAATACTAAAACGAGCCCAATTGCTGATGAATTCACATTCCTAACAACAGATAGTTACTTTCTTTGAGAGTAGAAATCAACAACAGAAGCAGAAAAAAAGAAGCCTTAACCTAAATCACTGATCATGAAACCTAATCTCTCTAATTTTTTAATATTAATAAATTCACGTAAATAAGTTCACAAATTCACAACCAAAATAACCTATACAAAACAATCAGGAACCAGATCACAGGTTCGTAACAACTTTAACAGTATATAATTATCAAGAAATTTAACTACAAATCAGCAAACAAACCAAAGAAAAAAGTAAAGAAGCTGTTCGGAATCCAGAACTCAAACAAATCTAAGCTTTCAAGGTCTTTCTATATGCAAAGAACTGAACAAGGAAGTCTCACGAGTTCACGGTCACATTTAACTGTAGAACGGAAACGAAACCGAATCATTAAGAAATTTATGGAAAAATCAACAACAAATTAGCAAAGCGAAGTATCCATTCCAAATTCCTGGCTCAAAAACCCTAAATTTTCAAATTTTCTAGAAAATATACAAACAAAGCATTTGAAGAAACTAAGGAATATCCATACATGCAACAAGGATGACGACCAAAATATTCAAACATACAGGCAAATACTAAAAGGAGCCCAATTGCTGATGAATTCACATTCCTAACAACAGAGAGTTACTTTCTTTGCAAGTAGAAATCAACAACAGAAGCAGAAAAAAGAAGCCTTTCACTGATCAAGAAAATTAATCTCTCTATTTTTTTAATATTAATAAATTCACGCAAATAAGTTCATAAATTCACAACCGTAATAACCTATATAAAACGATCAGGAACCAGATCACAGGTTGGTAACAACTTTAACAGTATATAATTATCAAGAAATTTAACTACAAATCAGCAAACGAAGCGAAGAAAATAAAGAAGCTGTTCGGAATTCATAACTCAAACAATTAAAATCTTTCAAAGTCTTTCTATATGCAAAGAATCGAACAAGGAAGTCTCACGAGTTCACGGTCACATTTAGCTGTAGAACGGAAACGGAAACCGAATCATTAAGAAATTTATGGTAAAATCAACAACAAATTAGCAAAGCGATGTATCCATTCCAAATTCCCAGCTCAAAAACCCTAACTTTTCAAATTTTTCAAGAAAATATACAAACAATAAAAAAGTTCCACGATTTCACATTCACAATAGCTTCTCCACAACAAAAATGGAAACCGAACCTCGAATTCCCACACCCATCAACCAAGCATATAAGAAAAACACTAGAGTATCAGTAAAAGCCCTAAAAATGGGAAATTACCCAGCAAAAAGTGGCAATTCAGAGCACAGGGCAAAATCCCCCAAACGTAAACCAAATCGCAGCACAAGAAACCAACAAATTTCGAATCCTTCCCCATGAACCGATGCAATCTAAGAAATTCCATTATTTACAGATAGAGTCGTGCGGCAAAAGCAGTAGGGTTAACCCTAAAAGAGGAGAGAAGGGCGAAATCACGTACCTCGGAGCTGCAGCTAGGGCAAGAGGTGGAGCTTGCTTTTCTCTCTTATTACGATGGTGTCGGGCGAAAGGATATAGGAGCCACGTGGACGACGTTGAGCCGCGCTGGGGGTCGTCTCCTTCACGACGCCGTCCCGATTCCACGCGCCCCACCTCCGCAAACGCTATTGCCGGATCGGACTAGTGAACCGGGTCCAATCATACCGGCTACCACTAATTAAATTAGTTCTTACTTCCTTCATAATTGTGTTCAAAGGTCCTTGGTTTATCTCCCTAACTCGGACCCGAAGAAATCTGGAGGGACCACCCAATGGCTAAGGCAAGGCAATAATTATTTATCTTTGTTCTTTCTGCATTGAAATAGAAAATAATAGTGTGCATTTTATATTTCACCACGGCATCCAGGACTGACAAGATATGTTTCCATCCGTACGTTTAACCCATTATAAATAGATTAAAATTTGATCTAAATAAATTTAGATCACAAGTAGATCAATTTATTAATCTATTTAATTATTTAAATTTTTATTTTTTATCTATTTAACTTATTTTAATTTATTTATTAAATAAATTAGATTAAAATTTTTATTAAATATTCATTTAAAACCCATTTAAACCCGTCTCGCATCCTAAAAAGAAAACGTATTTAAAATTTAAAGTTATACACGAATCAATGCGCTTTTTATCCATGACTGAAATTATTTTATTATCGTAGCCCCCTTTTTTTTTTTGAAGAGGGTTCTATGTTTTCCACTTTATCTCTCTCTCATTCTCTACTTCCTCCACTTTTAGCTTTCTCTCTCCCCCGTCTTTCGTCTTGAAACGAGAGGCTACGAAGAAACAATACCGAGAATAGCATGAGTAGAGAGCAAAAAGGTAGTAAAGGTAGCATCAATATGGTTAGAGAGGTCGGCGAGGATGCGGAGTCGCCACCAAGAGTAGGGTCATGGCCGAAGGTTAGTAAGAGCGAAGAGTGGCTAAGGGCAAAGAGGTGGACAAGCCGGACTGTCTAAGAGCGGGGTTGAGAATAGAGATGTAGCCAAGTGGAGTTGAGGCTAGTAGAAAAGCCCAGTAACAAAACGGGTCTCCAAAGTAGAGCAAAAGATCCCTTTTCAATCTCCTTTTTTTTTTTAATGAGATGGACTCCATTGACTCGAGCAAATGGGTTAAACAGATCGGGTCGGATAACCTGTTTATTAAATAGAAATTGTTCATATTTTGAAACCTGACCTATTTAATAAACAAATCAGGTTCAGGTTTGGATTTTTTTGATTCGACCTGACTAGATCCTTTTATATCCGACCTAACCTAATTGCCACCCCTAGTCTTTGCCATCTGTGCTTTATTTGTCATGCAAATCTCATTGGCAGATGGTTCTTCCAAAATAGATCGATCATGAATCGAATCTTAGGCCTAAACAATATTCATTTAGTCAGGCTTGGAGACAAATCTATTTAAAATTTAATATTTTTTTGTAGCCCAAACCTGACTCATGATCAACTTTATGACCAAAGATCTTTGTAAGCTACCAAAACACTATAGACTTTCGCGACTTTAAGTTGCCGACACTTTCTAAAAACATAGAGGAATTTTTTAGCACACTAGAATGTGGTGATGCTTTCTAAAGATATCAAAAAATAACTACTACTACAGAACAGGTTTACGATAGCGCTTACTATTATAGTGATTCAAAAATCGTTATCATAGGCTCTAAGACAGCGGTTACACCTAACCATTGTCATAGACTTAATCTATAGTAGTGGTTAAGTATAACCACTATCATAGGTTGACCTATGATAGCGGTTACATAAAATCGCTGTCTTAGATCAAATTTATGATAGTAGTTATCTATAAATACCGCCATAGATCAAATCTATGGCAATAGTTAGGTATAACCACTGCTAAAGATTTAATTTATTACAGTGATTAATTAATCGCTACCATATGTTCAATCAATGAAAGCGGTTATTTATAACTACTATCATAAATTGGACCTATGGCAGCGATTTTATGTAACCGTTGCTATAGATCAACCTATGGTAGCGGTTACGTATAACCATTGCTATATATGCATAATATAATTTTTTTTATATTTTTTTTGAATATAATATAATTTTAGAATTTAAAGTCTATCTTCATCGTTTATTATCTAAATAATTATTGTTATAGTGTCATCACAAAAGACCACCTTAATCTGATAACCCTAGCTATATCGATCGATAAAATTTGATTTTGACTGTCACGAACGACTGTGTAATGATCTAATAGATAAAGACCATCAATTGATCTAAAAACTTGCAATAATAATCTTGATGATATTTGTAGCATATTATAAAAATTTTATTTTAATCAAATATCATTATCATGGTCAATCTAGTATGAAATGATTTCGGTTGTTAAATGAAAAATGAGTGATCAAAAAGCCAAATAGCATCCGATTATAAGATGAATTTTTAGATAAATGATCTTTGATACTACTTTGATCTTTTGTATAGTGGTAATCGTAAAATTCAAACCATGCATATATGAATGATCCAAAATTATGTCCCCTGATACTCATTCTTAAAGGTCTTAATGTAATAATGCTTGTACTTTTATAAGATATGCTTAACATAGATAGTTTATATAGACACGATTTGGATTTTATGATCACCACCATATAAATAATTAAAGTAGTATCAAAGATTAATTATCTAAAAAATCATCTATTAATCAGATATCATTTGGTCTTTTAATCATTTATTTTTTATTTAATGATCAAAATAATTCAGTGTTAGATTGACTATAATAATGATTTTTGATTAAAATAAAATTTTAATAGTATATTATAAATATCATCGAGATCATCGTTGTAAGTTTTTGGATTAATCAATGATCTTTATCTATTAAATCATCATGCGGTTGTTCGTGATCATTGAAATCAAATTTTATCAATCAACATAGTTAGGACAATCAAATCGAGATGGTCTTTTGTGATGACACTATAATAATAATTATTTAGATAATGAATAGTGAAGATGAACTTTAAATTTTAAAATTATATTATATTCAAAAAAATAAAAAAAAAATTTATATTATGCATCTATAATAGCGGTTGGCAATAACCGCTGCTATAGTTGATAACCATTGTTATAAAATAAATGGTAGCAGTTATAAATAACTGCTGTAATAAACCTATGACAACAGATTCGAAAACTGCTATCATAGTTTTGGCTAAATTTCTGCATGCCAAGTTTTCATCTTCTCTCTCATTATCTCTCTTCTCTCTACTTGAGCCCTAGCTACCCTCTCCGCTGCCGACTCTTCCCTCTATTGGCCTGCCCCATCATCGACCACCTCCTTCTAGCATCATCCCCTCCCTCTCTCTTTCTCTCTCCTCTCTACTACTTGTGCCCTAGCTACCCATCCCATCATGAGCTCGCCCATTGCTGCCCCCTTCCTTGGCCCCACCTTCGGCTCCAGCCCTAGCCCCCTCGACCCCAACCTCACCTCCCTCGGCCCCAACTCTCTCAGACCCGACCTCGTCCCCATCAGCCTCACCTTTCTCAGCCTCATCCTTTGCCGTCCCTTCCCTCTAGCACTACCACAAACCCACCCGACCGGCACCTCCGGCCTCCTTTGGCTGACCCTTTCCCTCTAGCATCGCCACCGACCCGTCCTACCACTATTGGCCCTCCCTCTAGCACCGCCACCAGCGACACTTGCAGTCTGCGCGACTTCATCCCTACAGGGATAATTTTTTATTTAATTTCATGATAATATTTATAATTAATAAACATTATTATAATAATATTATAATAAATGATCCATCATGTGGGTTTAAATGGGCCAACCGCCAAAAATCAAAAAAAAATCCTGTAAACGAAGATGGGTGACCAGAGGGGGGATCGAGCAGGAGGGGCGGGGGATGGAGGCAAGTAGAGCGAAGCACTAAGGACCGAGAGGGAGAGGCGGCTAGGCGAGACGGGGGGGGTGGCGCCATGGTGGGGAGAGGTAGGGGACCAAGAGAGAGTGGTGAGCCGGGGGTGTGTGGCCTGGGCAGGAAGAAAGGAGGGGGGTCTAACAAAAATAGAGGTGGGTTGGTGGATTCTAGGCCGTGCCTATGAGTTTTGGATTGTCCCGACAGATTTTAGGCTGTTCCTGTGAGTTCTAGATCGTGGTGTCAGTTCTAGGCTATAAAATCAGGTTCTGGGTTATAGAATTAATATAATTTCTATTATGAAATTTATTATATAAAATTTTCTTGGTTATTGTTTAGTCTTTATTGCTTTTGCTTGTTGCATTGCATAATGATAAACCCATCAATTGATTAGTATACATAATCTACGGCGTCCGTACATTTATATATTTTTATATGGATAGAAGAATTATGTATAATGATCAATTGATTATCCAATTTAGATAGTTTAAAAATTATAAATAATTTTATAGATAATTATAGTAATCAAACAGTATGCTGAGGATTCGAAAAAAACTTTGGACAACATTTTTTTTTATTCTCCCTACTAGGAAGAACTAAGAAAAAATATGGCCAAAATTTTTTTCAGTTTTTGTTGCATATAGTTTGATTACTATAATGAACCTATAAAATTAATGCAATTCCTAAATAGGATAGAATTTATCTTTACTTATTAGTTGGTTATAGAATGCATTTATTATATATTTAAAAATGATATTTAATGTATTCTTGTTTCTTCAAATATTTGTTTATAATGCATTGGTATGTAATGATGTTTAATGCAAATAACATTTTTTGTTTATAATGCATTGGTATCTAAAAATAATATTTAATGCAAATAATAATTTTTATTTGCCTATATGATAATGTTATAAACTCTAAGTATTGGTATGTGCACGTAAATTATGAGCAATTACTACCAAATTATCTTGATGTTATTGTGTTGTATCTCATTTTTATGCATAATTTAATTACAGTATCATCATTTTTATAATGGATAAGGGATGGATGAAGTTAAGTAGGCTCTCGTCAGAATATGAGGCTGAACTTTAAAAGTTTTTTAATTTTATTATAGAAAAATTTGAGCATCATGAACTTATCCAATGTTGGATCTTGGCTATCTCATCAAGATATAAATGATCATCTTACTATTTATTGCTTTAAATTCGATTATAAAATTTATTGTGATCAACATGATGAGGGCAGACCGTAAGAAGACGATCAACATGATGAGAGAGTGGAATAAATGGTTCATGATATCTTTCCTTTTGTAGGCTACAATGATGGTGCATCTACATCAATGCCCGATCTTGTGATTAGTGGAATGATAAATAATGAGGATGTGAAGGTCCATAAGTTGATGGAGGAAGCTAATATTCCATTATATTCTGGATGTGAAAAGATGGCGAAGCTTAAGTTCTTAATCCAATTATATCATATGAAATACTCCAATAGGTTCAGTAATAATAGAGTGAACTGTATACTAGAGCTTTTAAAGGACATTCTTCCAGACAATGCATAATCTCAAAGAATAATTATGAGATATCGAAGATTATTGAATAGTTGAACTTTACATACACCAAGATAGATGCATATCCTAATGATTGCATGCTCTATTAGAAGAAAAATATCAATCAAAATGAGTGCATGAGGTACGATGTATCAAGATGGAAATAGAATAAAGATGGCATATCGACCCATGTCTCTCAAAAATTGATGTGGCATTTTTCTTTGATACCTAGACTACAAAAATTGTTTATGTTGGCAAGGATATCGAAGAACATAAGATGGCATGAAGAGGAGTGAACAAAAGACAATGCATTGAGGCATCCAGCCGATGGAGATGCATGACAAAAGTTTAATGAAATATATTCCAACTTTGCACAAGAGATATACAATGTAAGGCTGGGCTTGTTATGCAATGTTTCAACCCATTCAGGTACATGAATACTAACCACAGTATATGGCCAGTGTTTACTCATGTTTACAATCTTCTACCATGAATGTGTATGAAAAAATCTTTCACTTTCATGACAATGCTCATCCTTGGTGATGGTGTACAGTGCAGGATTTCTAGCTCTACTTTCAAAAAAAATTTAAAAAATTTAATGCAGCAAAAATAAAAATTAATCTAATTAATTTTTTGAAAGATATTGATAATATCAATAAATCCTACAAATCTAGGATCTAATGTGACATTTATGCATTAAAATCTAAAAATTAAATAACCAACAGTAAAACTATATTTCTATTACTACATGTTCAAAACACGATACCTGAGCGGGTAGTTGAATACCGCTATCTGATCACCACCGAAAAGGTCCTCTAGTCACGACATAGCTACATAAGATATCTGGCCTTCATGAATCGCCCACACGAGGCCCTGGTTCCGATTGGCTCATCTCGAGTATTAGCTCGATGATGGATGATTTTGATGGTTAAATCTGATTGAACATCTTTGATCTCCCTCCATCGATTCTTTAGATGCTCTGGATCAGCAATAGAGGCAGAGGAGAGGTAGAGGAGGCTCTCCAAAAAAATTCATGAAATTCTGATACTTAGAACTCACGAAAACGTACCCCAAATCTTAGGCAAGAATCCTAGGGCAGCACTCTAAAAATCCTGTGCACCTTATTTTTTCTTTTCCCTCAAACTTTTTTTTTTTGAATTTTCCATGCAGAAGGAAGGGCTCACGCATAGAATGGAATTCTCAATCTGAGATGTAACGCACCCTAGGGAGAAATCAATTTAAAAGTGCGCCATACTGTGTCCAAAATGTGTGGGAGGATAAGATTAGGTGGTTGTCCATTTGAATTCAAATGGTAACTATCTTGATTTTATCCATTTGGGGCATGGAAATATTGGGCGTGCACTCTCTTTGTGTGTGGATTTCTTCATGAGAAACTTTTCTCATAGAAAATAAGATAGCGCAAGGAAGGGTGATGTGGCGCAGAGGGAAGACTAGTCAAACTAATCTTATCCAATTAGATTAGGTCCAAACCAATTTAGCTAGGCCCAATTAGACTAGATTAAACTCAACCTATTTAGACTTAATTAGGCTCAATTAAATTCTAATCAAATCAAAAATTGATTAAGTCCAATTTCTAATCAAATTAAGGATCAAACCTCCTCGACGATTAGATCATCTTATAACCTAATCGAGTCAAACCCAACTGAATCAAATTCAATTGAACTTGATCCAAAAATTACTACTTAATCAAATTGAGTTAATTAGTAATCAAATTACTAATTAAACCTCTCATAAATATAAAATCCAAATCTAGTGAATATTCAGGCAATAGAGTCCCATCAATATGAAATTCTTGATCAAAGAGTCCCAAACCAGTGAGACTCTTGATCCCGATATTCCAAATGAATGAAACTTATGATCATAGAGTTTCAGACTAGTAGGACTCTCGATCATAGAGTCTCAGATAAGCAGGACTCAAAGTTTCAATGCAGTAGAACTCTTGGTCGAAGAATCTTAGTCCAGTGAAACTCTTGACCATAGAGTTCTAGTCTAGTGGGACTCTTCATCAGCCATCAGATTAGGTAGGAACCTCTAATATATGTGATCCCACAGGTTTGAACCTAAGTCGATAGCATAGGAATCACTTTCTGTACTAATCAAAGTGACCATCTAGTAATGGTACACGACGTTCGGATAGGTCGAATAATCATAACATTCAGAACCTATGCAAATATGGTTACCATATAATTCATCCATTTGACCTTTGTATATAGGATGATTCAGAGTTAAACTGCCAATCCTAAAAAATACATCCATATCGTGTCTCAATGCAATCAATCCTATGACTCCTCATTAGGACTATCCTGACCAAGGATTTGCTAAATTGAAATATAATTGAACATGATAAGCACTTAATATATTATAATGAGTATTAAATATTATTGCATTGTACGTTTATTAGTTGAATTTGATGTTTCTTGGTTTATTTTACATATAATTAGGAGATTGGGTTCATAGGATCCAAGATGGCTCAATCCAAGATAAATCAAGCAATTAATTAGAAAGCTAGCCATGAAGGAAGAAAATCCAAGGGCTATCATGTGTGCACTCCATCCAAGAGCTCTCAATCCAAGCATCTATATTGGAGATCCAAGTCACTCCAATCAACGATTCTGAAGCAAGTACAGAAGATCCAAGGATCAAGGCTCCAAAACTTCGTCTCACATGGATTCAAGGATCCAATCCAAAGGCCAAAAAAAAATACTTACTCCATCCTACGGTTTGGAGTGAAGGCAAATATTATCAAAGAGTCTTCTTGATGTCATGTGCCTTCCTTTCTTCCTTATCTTCTCCATACACCAAAGAAGAAATATCCCATCTCTCTTTCTCTCAAAATCAACATCCCTATCTTTCTTAATTGCTTTATACCCCAAAGAAGGCAGCGCCTCCTCCTCCCTTGACTTATTTGATTTCATCCAAAGCACAAACTTCTCTCATGAGATGTCTTTTGAAATTTAAATTGCAAACCTTCTTTATCTTTTTTACCACCTCATTTCTCTATTTTTCTTTAAAATTCAAATATCATATGCCATGATTTTATTTCTTTTTTTTGAGATTTAAATAAAATTTCGTTACAAAATCTCCATCCTTTCTTTCCTTTTCTATCTCAAATCAAATATCACACAAAATCATCTCACCTTTATTCCTTTTAAAAACCTAATACCCTTCCTCCTCTATTTAAACATCTCGATTTCTCTCCCATGATCTATCTATCTTTCCACTTCCAAAAATTCAAAAGACTGTCATCCTCCATCTCTTCTTTTTCCACTTCTCCACACCACTAAATCCTAGCCACTATCACCATCCCTTAAAACCTCCCATAACCCTGAAATACTTCCACTCATATCCCCTCTCCTTCATACCATTCACATCCTCTCTTCTTCTATCTTCCAAACTTGAGAAGGATTGTAGATCTGAATTTTGATGGAGTCCAAGCTAAGAAGACGAACATGATTCCAGAATCTATAGAAAACTAAGGCTTTACTCTCGGAAAAGAGATGATACTTATAACAGATTTATTTTCTATACATACTTTTTGTCTTCCTATTACATGCAGTTTATGAATCATTTGATTTTTTTTAAGATAAGGGTGCATCATTTTTATATGTTTTATCATTAAATTTGGTTATTCGAACAATCTATACTCCCTAAAGATACATTATGATCTAAGGATACAATGTGTACTCAAAAGAGATAGGTTGTCTCAAATAATTAGATCGATAATCAATTTTCTTTCTTCTTGTGTGTTCTATAGTTGAATAACATATCTCTCCAAGATACGAGTCGTGACCTAAGAGTATAATTCATGTTTAAAAAAGAAGAGTTAAGTTAGATCAACTTAAACCTTATGCACCATCATTGCACCATAACAAGGGATACCAAAATCTATTTCACACAGTAGATTCAAATTCTTGAGGTCTTTATCCTATCGCATCACTTTTATCACTTAGCTTAGATTTATTTTGCTACTATCGCACGGTTGTCTTAAGTTTTTATACAAAAGCATTCCTTCTTTCTCTTGTTTTGAAATAATCAATCCAAAATCCCTGTGCATACGATCTCGACTCATCTTAGCCATATAAAAATGAGTTAGAGTTTATAATTGACCACCTCACGATGAGCGATCAGAGCACTGCTTCTAAACTGGAGTGGTCAATCCCATCTTGATTTACACACCGACTTCTCAAGTATATGATTGTGCCTAGAAATCTTCTATCACTGAATTAAAAATTTAGGTAGTTCAGCATCAAAGCATAGTGAGTTGCTTGAAAGTCATCATGATGATCTTAAGTTGGAGGAATACTTATACCCATATTCTATCAGAATAAATTTTGACAGCAGAAAAGCTTCAAAGTTGATCACGTTCAATGTAGATGTACCCCTACATCTCACCTATATGCTATACCAGTATCTTCACATTTCTTGGTTAAGAGGACAACCAATCCATATAGCACACAACGACCTACACTCGATAAATATTGTCATTTTAAGTAACAACTTATCATTTGATCACGAACAGATTTAAGGACTAAACGACAAATTCTCCTTTATCGATTCAAAATAGTTCTAAGGACTTCACCACAACACATAGGAGTTCATTAGAAGATGGAAGAATTTATGATGAAAAAATACCAAAATAATTTTTATTCATTTATAATTCATATATAAATATAAATATGTAGCTCAACCATCAATAGACTGACGATTGGCTTTGGGATACTATTCTCAATAACTAGACCAATGGAGGTAGGAAATGACATTGACATCTATTTGCAACCTCTTATTATCAAGCTAAAATAGTGGTAGAGTGTTCAAGGTATTCCAACTTTTGATGATTTAATGAATGAATCATTCTCCATACGCATGACGCTTATATGGATAATAAACGACTTTCCAGTTATGCCCTAATGTTAAGTTAGAGCATGAAAAGTAAGCTAGCATGCTCGATTTATGGAAAAAACATCCAATCTAAAATGTTGATACATCGGAGGAGCTTTAACATTATGAAGCATTGACGTTTTCTCCATTAAAATCATCCATACAGAAGGGATGCATGTTTCTTCGATGATACTATTAAAAAAGATAAGACACCTAGCTAGATATCTGAAAGTAAAGTATTGAGAGAGTTGGATTGTCTCAGTATTGAATTTAGAAAAGATGATCTGATTGATGGTAAGAAGAAAAAATGTCGATCAAAGATAGATAACACATACTTTAATTAGAGAAAAAAACATATTCTTTGACTTGCCATATTGGAAGACAAACTTATTGTATCACTGCTTAGATATCATGTACATTGAAAAAAAACATGTGCGAGCTCCTATTGGTAATGAGCATAAACATCAAGAATAAGATCAAGGATAACTTGAATTTCTAATTTGACTCGAAAGAATAGGATATTAGGAGATCACTCCACCTGGAACCGATAGGAGAAGAACAGTAAAGGCTCCCTCATACATGCTATATTATGAATACCTTTGAACGATTTACATTTTTTTGTATTGAAAAACATAAGTATCCCAGATGGGTACTCAAGCAACATATCAAAGCATATGAATAGTAAGGATATGAGACTTAATTGATTAAAGACTCATGATTACCATGTGTTAATATAGAAGTTAATCCCAATAGCTATTTACCATATGTTGCCAAAAATGTAAGAATGACTATTATTCATTCTTATAACTTCTATAGAGATATTTGTGTGAAAAGATTATTTAAAAAAAATGTAAAAGAAATAAAGGCAAGGATGATAACTATATTATGTGATTTGAAGAAGATATTTTCATTATCATTTTTTATAGTTATGATGCATCTCACTGTCCATCTTGTGGAAGAAGTTACACTTGAAGGCCAATGTTCTATTTATAAATGTATCCTATTGAGAGAAATATTCAAATGCTAAAATCTTATGTAAGAAATATTAATCACTCGGAGAGATCTATAGCAGAAGATAATTTGGATCAAGAGTGTATGGATTTTTGTATCATATACTTAAATAAGCTCGAGACACATTGTAACTGGTCAATGAAAAATCAGGATGATCAGTATAAGCCGATTAAGCCTGCATTTAAGTCCATTCTATAGCCAGATAGACTTTCCACTTCATACCGCCTCACTGATTTGAGCTATGAGAAAAGGGATATGGTGCATCACTACATGTTGTTCAATTATGATGTCACTGAGCTATACATAAGGTGAGTCACTCAGCCTTATTTAATTTTTATTATTTATATCTCATTATACCTAAATTTATTTTTTATATAGCAAACATAAGAAGGTCATAAGAGTAAAATACAGTGCTCTAAGTATGCAGGAAAAAAGAAAATGCATAGCAAAAAGTTTTCTAAGTAGTTTAAAGATCATATAAGTGAGTACATATTCCTACCTTGTATATTCACTACTACAAAATCGGACTATGGCAGCAGTTTGTAACCACTATCGTACCCCAAAAAATCACTGCTATAGGATATGGCAGCGATTAGCTAACCGCTGCCACTACAGCCATTGTCGTAGGTCTATGGTAGCAGTTGTTGCAGTGATTATGAAAATCACCGTCATAGGCTTGTCTATGGCAGTAGTTATAGAATCGTTGTGATAGATCAATTTATGAAAGCGATTATGTAACCGCTACCATAGATCTAATACAGCGGTTAACATATTGCCTACGGCTACCGTAGCTTTTGAATAATTTAAAAAATATAAAATTTTTAATTTTTTATATATTTTACCCAACAAATGCAAAGATATATAACATAAAAAATATTATAAATATAAAAATATTTTTAAAATGCTAAAATTTTATTATCGAATAAAATTTATCATAATATTTTTTTAAAAAAATACATCAAAAGTTTTCTAAATCTACATCATCATCGTCCCCAGAAGATGGAGCCGGAGCTGGAGCCAGAACCGGAGCTGGAGCTGGAATGCATGTCAACATATCCTTAGAGCCCGTGAAGGCACCTCCAAAATATGCATTGAGCATCGATACCATGTCTCTCATGATGCCCTCCAAATGAGATGCACGCTCCTCAGCCCGGTTTGCCAGCATCGCAGCATGATCTGCCCGTGCCAATGCTGCCTCAAGCTCCTTCCGACTGACGACATCAGAAGCCTATGAAGAGACGCTCTTCTCTGACCAATAGTTGGTCGACGTATGTCCGGGCCTGCATCGGATCCTCTTAGAGTGCTCAAGCCCCAAGACCTGAGACAGATGATCATGAGGGCCAGAGGTATCCGGGCCCTCGCTTGTGAGCACATCTAACTGATTCTGTAATTATAAATACAAATAAAATTTTATAAAAAAAACTATAATACTAATCATATATACTAATATATTTAATACTTATAAAAATTCTTTCGATCGTAACATTTATCGGTCTATCCTTCTTGTCCATATGACTGAATCGAAAGATCTCGCTATGGCTGGACATTACTCAATCTCTCATCAGCTATAATAATAAATCAGTTTATCAGAAATATGAAAAAAATATTAATTTAATTTATCTAGTAAGATTTAAAATTTATTACCTCTCTACACACACAATTGGCCATAGACTCACGACTGAGATTGTGCGTATACTCTTGAGCTGCCCGATTTTTTGATTCTGATGGAAGATAGCGTAACAAATATTTAAATAAATAATAAATATTTAAAAAATATTTAAATATAATTTTAAATATATTAAAAAATTTAAAAGTTAGTAATTTTATCTCGAACTCCTGGCTCTTCCAATGTGTAACCATTCTCTCCCACTGACTCGGAGGATAATCTTGTATCAAAGAAACAAGCTCCTCTGGAGTGTCTCGTCAATACTCGAGCCATCCTCTATGGAGCTTGATCTTGTAGCCACAGTATAACTTTTTGATCTTCTTCAATCTTACATTTTGAGCCCTCTCGTGATCAGAAAAGTCGTACCTCCTCTACACAAAGTTATCAAAAGTCAGTTACAAAATTATTCTAATCAAATATAGTATAAACATATAAAATGCATAAATATAATTAAGATGCACTTACCCATATCTCCTCCCACACTCGGTTTCTGATCGTATCATCCATCAATCATCAGTCTCTGGGCTCTATGGAAATAATGTTTGATCACCTCACAAGCACTCTAAAAAAGGAATGCATCTTCCGCACGGTCTTTTCTACTGGCCTCCCCTCCGGATCATACTGTACCAATACCTGATACTGGTGGTTCCACATATGCGCCATACGTGTGGGATCGCAAAATATCCTACTGGATGATGCACCTATAATAAAAATATATTATGCAAATATATAAGTATACAAATATTATATAAAAAATAAATAAATAATATAATAAAAACCTACACTCAGATGTTGGTGGAGTAGCATGTGTCGGAGATGTGGATGACAGTAGAGGCTCAGATGCCGGTGGAGTACTAGATGCTGCTAGTGGAGTAGATACCGATGGTGGAGATCCTTAACAGTTGACGTGGAGGTGAATGGAGTATGCTCTGACTGCTCCTCAGATGCTGAACTCCGCGTAACCCATTGAGCGACAGGGGTGAAATCTAGATGGCATTTCGGTGCCATCATGACTTGTAATATTAATGAACATTAACCAATATAACATGTTGAATAATAATCAAAGATATGCCTAGGTACCATCCATACAATTACATATAAATATACGTATGTCAAAGATTATGTACACTAATCAATTGATGGGTCTATCGCTATACAATGCAATAAACAAAAGCAACAAGATGGGAATTCTCTTAGCGGTCGGAGGTTCTCTTAGTAGCTGGTACGATCCATGGTATGACATGACCCAAGGCACGAACTACCGATACAATACGGTCCAAGGCACGACATGGCATGGCACGGCCTACCGACATGGCACGGCATGGCACAACACAACCTACTGACACGGCACGATCCAAGGCATGACATGACACGACACGACCCAAGGCACGGTACGATCTACCGACATGACACGGCCCATGGCACGGCACGGCACGGTCTACCGGCATGGCTCAGATGCAGAGCTTCGCGTAGTCATTTGAGAGGCGAGGGTTGCAATCTCTGGGCAATAAATTTAACATTTTGAATAGTAATATTAGCAACACATCAATGAATAGACTCTAATAATTTATACCAAAATGTTGAAGTCATCGCCTAGTGGCATCTACAATATGGACATCACCATCATTTCTGATAAATATGTTTGGGACCTTGACAGTACCAGATAAGTTTTGTCCTAAAGGAGCACTTTGCATGCATGGTCCAACATCGTCATCAACTTCGGTAATATCAAAAATATGCCTAGGCACCATCTTCACAACAACACCCCATTGAGGCTCTAAGGGATCACTAACAAAGTAGACTTGACTAGCTTGGAAGGCAAGTATATACGGTTCTTCAGTATGGAGATGGCGTTGCATGTTAACAAGAGTAAAACCACACTCATCAGTCTTCATCCTAGACTGTGACAAGTTGTCAAACTAATCATAGTACTTCATCAATGCAATCTTTTCTTTAGAATAATAGTCTAAGATGACTATCTTCTCCACCACATCATAATAGTTCAAATCCACCATACGAGACTGTGAATCTCTCGAACTAGCATAACATCCAGTGGTGGTGCTCAACATGATGCCACTATTTTGTGTTGCCATGTTTATGGATCTGTTGTGAATATTAAATCTATACTCATAAATGACGAACTGTTTATACTCATGTATGGTACGATTAGGGTCCATTGAAAGAACATGCACTTCAAGGCTCATATTACTGAGCGGCAATCTCCACATCTAATTAAGGAGATGACACCTAATTAGTAAACATATTCAAATAAGTTGTATAAGGCAAGAATATATATCGCTTACATGATCTTTGAACCATTCAAAAAATTCTTTATTGTGCATTTTTTCTTTCTCCCGCATACTTAGAGCACCATATTTTACTCTTATGACCTCCTTGTGTTTGTTGTATGCACAAAAAATAAATTTAGATATAATTAAATATTTTTTTTAATTATTATAAAATAAATAAGGTTGAGTAACTCACTTATATACGGCTTAATGACATCACAGTTAAAGAGCACGTAGTGGTGTGCCTTATCCCTTTCCTCAATGCTTAAATTAGTAAGGCGGTATGAAGTGAAAAGTCTACGTAGCTATGGAATGGACTCAAATACAGGCTCAATTGGCTCATACTGATCATCCTAATTTTTCATTGATCGATTACGATATATCTCGAGCTTGTTTAAGTACATGGTACAAAAATCCATACACTCTTGATCCAAATAACCTTCTAATATAGATCCCTCTTAAAGATTCATATTTCTTACATAAGATTTCAGAGTTTGAATATTCCTCTCGATAGGATACATCCATCGGCAGAACACTAGGCCTCCAAGTACAACTTTTTTCGCAAGGTGCATGGTAAGATGCATCATAATCATGAAAAATAATTATGAAAATATCTTCTCCAGATCACATAATATAGTCACCGTCCTTGCCTTTATTTTTTTTACGTCTTTCTTAAACAACCTCTTTGCACAAATATCTCTGTAAAAATTATAAAGAGAATAACAACCATTCTGACATTTTTTGGCAACATACGGTGAATAGTTATTTGGATCAATTCCTGCATCAGCACATGATAATCATGAGTCTTCAATCTCCTAAGTTTGACATCCTTACTATTTACATGCTTTGATATGTTGCTTGAGTATCCATTAGGAATCTTTATGTTCTCTAACATACAAAAAAATATGGACCGTTCGAAGGCATTCATAATATAGCATGCATGAGGGAGCCTCCACTATTCTTCCCCTGCAAGCTCTAGATGGAGTGATCTCTTAATATCCCATTCTTTCAAGTTAAATCAAGAATTTAAATCATCCTTAATCTTATCTTTGATATTTAAGATTGTTGCCAATAGGAGCTCGCACACATTCTTTTCAATATACATTACATCTAAACAATGGTGCAATAAGTTTATCTCCCAATATGGCAAGTTAAAAAAAATACTTTTTTTCTCTAATTAAAGTGTATATCATCTTTCTTTGATCGATGCTTCTTCTTTTTACTATCAATCGGATCATCTTTTCTAAATTCAACACTGAGATCATCCAACTCTCTAAGTACATCACTTTCAGACATCCGGCTAGGTGCCTCACCTTCTTCAATAGTGCCATCGAAGGAGCGTGCATCCCTTTTATATAGATGATTTCGATAGAGAAAACGTCGATGCCCCATATAGCTAAAGCTCCTCCGATACGTCAACCTTCTAAATCGGATATTTTTTTCACAAATAAGGCATGTTAGCTCACCTTTGGTGCTCCAACCCGACATTAGGGCATAGGTTGGAAAATCATTTATTATCCATAAAAGCACTACGCACATGGAGAATGACTCATTCAGTAAAGCATCAAAAGTTGGAACACCTTAAATGCTCCATAATTGTTTTATCTCGGCAATAAGAGGTTGCAAATAAATATTAATATCATTACCTACCTCTATCGGTCCAAGGATGAGCACTGTCATGAAAGCAAAGGATTTTTTCATACACATCCATAGTGGAAGGTTATAAATATGAATAAATATTGGCTATACACTATGGATGGTATTTATATGCTTGAATGGGTTGAAACCGTCGCACGATAAGCCCAACCTCACATTATGTATCTCATGGACATAGATACATCATCATTATGGCCAACAAACGAAAAAATATCACAAACCATTTATTCCACTCTCCTATTATGTTGATCGCCTCCTTGCGGTCTGCCCTCACCATATTGGTCCCAACAAATTTCATAACCGAATTTAAAGTCATAAATAGTGAGATGATCATCAACATCTTGATGAGGTAGCCACGGTCCATCCATACACTTTTTACAAAGACATTAGATCAATCCATGGTCCCCAAATTTTTATATAGCAAAATCAAGATGAGAGCCTACTAAACTTCATCCACTCCTTATCCATTTTAAAAATGATGATACTGCAATTAAATTATTTGTGAAACTTAAATTATATACTAATGCATTATAAATAAATATGCAATAAATGTATTCTATCACCAACTAATAGGTAAAGATAGGTCCTATCCCATTCAGAAATTGTATTAATTCTATAGATTTAATACAGTAATCAAACGATATGCAACAGGGATCAAATAAAATTTTGGTAGCATTTTTTCTTAGTTCTTCCGTGTATGAAGAATAAAAGAAAAATACTATCCAAAATTTTATTCAAAATCCTTAGCATACCATTTGATTATTGCAACTACCTATAGAATTATCTATAATTTTCAAACCATCCAAGTTGGACAATCAATTCATCATTGTACATAATTCTTTCATCCATACAATTACATATAATTGTACGAATGTTAGAGATTATGTATACTAATCAATTGATGGGTCTATTGTTATACAATGCAATAAACAAAAGCAACAAGATATAAATATTCAAAAAATATTATCCAATAAATTCTATAACGTAAATTACATTCATAAATAATTAAGGATGAGCCACAATCGTAGATTCAATCTCTTGCACAAACTTGGGTGTTAATCCAGAAATCTGAAAGAAGAACGAAGTAGGTGATGGCGACACCTTAGGACTTAAAATTTGAACCTTAGAGAGATATATCAAATTCTGTTTGCACCCATTGGACTGGCTCACTCAGAAGTCGAGTCGGCTCCATGCCTGAGGCATTCGACTCGGGTCCTCCCCCACTCGGTTCGATCTCGATCTGAGCTGACTCGACTGCGTATCCAAGCCAGCTCGGCTATGTACCATCCCCTATTCTTGGCTGTCTCTGTCCTCTCTCATCTTTTTGACTATCCGTCTCCTACTTAATCTTCATTGTCGGTGAGGCCGGACCCCCTCCCTGATCCCTCTCTCCCTCTCTCGATCTCCCTCTCTCCCTCTCTTGATCTCATCCCTCGTCAACAAGGCTGGACCCCCTTCCTCCCTCCCTCCCTCTCTCCCTCTCTCGATCTTCCTCGTCGGCGACGGTGGCGAGGCCAAACCCCTCCCTCACTCTCTCACTCTCTCGATCTCCCTCGCCAGCGAGGTCGGACCCCCTCCCTCCCTCTCTTCCTCTTTCTTTCTTAGTTTTGGATCCCGAAATCAGGTTCGGATACCTGGGATCCATTAGGATCCGGATCTGGTACTTCAAGTACGAACCCATCGGGTATTCGAGTTCAGTATCGATAATTAAAATCAAGTCCAAATTTGAATATCCATATTTCGATCCAAACCCAACCCATTAACAGATCTAGTCTAGTAATTAATAAATAATATAATAAAATTAAAATAAAAAATATACCTATGATTATAAAGAGGGGGTCGCACCGAAAGCTTCAAGGGTCATCGGTGATGGCGTTGGAGGAAGACGACGGCACTAGAGATAACCTATGAAATAATAGCAAGATAGTGAGACAGAGAGAAGAGAGAGAAAGAGAAAGAGGAAAGAGAAAGAGGGAGAGGGGGTCCAGAGGGGTGCCGTGATGGGTAGGCCAAGGGATGGGGAGGGCAGGGGTGGTGGCAACCGGGGATGGAGAGGGCAGGAGGCGCGCGGCTGGGGATGGGGAGGGCAAGGAGAGGCGGACGGCTGGGGATGGAAAGGGCGGGGAGTGGGCGGCAGGGGCCGAGGATGGGAGGGTAGGGGGCGGGCTGCCGGGGAGGGCAAGGGGTGGGTGGCAGGGGGCGGCGGTTGGGGATGGGGAGGGGAGGGGTGGTGAAGGCCGGGGATGGAAAAGGCAAGGGGTGAGCGATCGAAGATGGGAAGGGCTAAGGGCGACGGTGGTCGGGGATGGGGAGGGCCGACGGTGGGTGGCCACGGCCAGGGATGGGGAGGATGGGGGGTGGACGGCTAGGGACGGGGAGGGCAGGGGCGAGCAGTCGCAGTCGGGGATGGGTGGAGTCTCACCGACGACGAAGAGGGGAGAGAGAGAGAGTGCGCGTATGGAAGGAAAGAAAAATTGAAGATTTTTAACCTAATCTATGGCAACGATTTTCGAACTGCTGTCATAGATCTATGACAACGGTTATGGTAAACCGCTGCAATAGATTTACGGCAGCAGTTTATAACCGTTGCCCTAGATCTATAGTAGCGATTTTTAGTAACCACTGCCATAGGTTGGAAATATTTTTTTTTATTTTTTTTTAAAATATTATATAATTTTAAAATTTAATGCTCATCTTCACCGTTCATTATCTAAATAATTATCATTATAATATCATTACAAAAGATCACCTCCATCCGATGACCCTTGCTTCATCGATCAGAAAAATTTGATTTCGACGATCACGAACAATGATGCGATGACTGATAGATGAAAATTTTTGATCGATCCAAAAATCTACAATAATGATCTTGATGATATTTGTAGCATACTATCAAAGTTTTATTTTAATCGAATATCATTATCATAATCAATTTAGTATGGAATAATTTCGATTATTAAATTAGAAATAAGTGATTAAAAGGCTAAACGATGTCCGATTACGAGATAATTTTTTAGTTAAATGATCTTTGCTATAATTTTAATCATTTTATACGGTGATGATAGTAAAATTCAAATCATTTTCGTATGAACTATTTACGTTAAGCAGATATTGCAAAAGCACGAGCATATATATATAACGATCAACGGAGTTTAAGAATGGTTATTATGCAACATATAGTTTTAGATCGTTCTTTATCTCGCGAATTAAATTTTATAATCATCATCATAAAAAATAATTAAAATAGTAGCCAAGATCATTTATAAAAAAATTATCTCATAATCGGACACCGTCTGATCCTTTGATCATTCATTTATCATTTAACGATCGAAATTAACCTATACTAAATTGACCAAGATAACGATATTTGATTGAAGTGAAACTTTGATAGTATGCTACAAACATAACTGAGATCATCGTTGCAGATTTTTAAAGATCTCCATCTATCAGATCATCGCATCGTCGTTCATGATCGTCGAAATTAAATTTTTTTGATCAATAAAGCTAGGATCATCAGATTGAGGTGATCTTTTGCGACGATACTCTAATGATAATTATTTAGATAATAAATGATAAAGATGGATATTAAATTTTAAAATTATATATTATTAAAAAAATATTAAAAAAATATATTATAGCGGTTATAAATAATCGTTGCCATAGATTGACGTATAACAACAGTTATAAGTAATCGCTGCTATAAGTCCGACATATGGCAGTGGTTAGAAGGAACCACTGCCATAGTCCGACATATGGCTGGCAGCAATTACAAGAAACCGCTGCCATAGGTCCGACTATGACAGCGATTTATTGTAACCACTGCTATAGATTGGACCTATAGCAACAGTTCCTTATAACCACTATCGTAGATTCTATTGCAGTGGTTTCTAAAATTGCTACCATAGTATGCGATGTCGTAGACTCTTTTTGTAGTAGTGATTCTATTTAAACATGTTTACTAATTAGATATCATCTTCTTAAGTGTAGAGATTACTACTCAGTGATGTATGCCATGAAGTGCATGCTCTTTTAATGGGATCTAACCATACCGTGCGTGAGTATAAACAACTCATCATCAATGACTACAAGTTCAATATTCACAGTTGGGCTCAAAACATGACAATATAAAATAGTTGTATGATGTTGAGTACCACAACCAAGTGTTATGCTAGTTCAAGAGATTCACAGACTCGTATGGAGGATCTGAACTATTATTGAAATTATGCAGAAGATAGTCGTCATGGACTACTATTATAAAAGGAGGACTACGTTGATGAAATGAGATTGATTTGATACATTATCTTAGTTAGGGATGAAGACTGATGAGTGCTATTTTACTCTCATCAACATGCAACGCCATCTTCACACTGAAGAATCGTATATACTTGTCTTCCAAGTTAGTCAAGTATTCTATGTTAGTAATTCCTTGGAGCCTCAATAGGATATTGTTGTGAGGATAGTTCCTAGGCATATGTTTAATGATACCAAGGTTGATGACAATATTGGACCATGCATACAAAGTGTTCATATAGGACAACTTATTTGGTGCTGTCGAGATATCAAATATATTTGTTAGGAGCGATGGTAATGTGCATATTGTAGATGTCAGTAGGCGATGAGTTCAATTGATTAAATAATATAAATATTAGTATTTATTTATTAATACTCTACTAATATTATTATTCAACATGTTATATTTGTTAATGTTCATTAACATTGCAGATCACGATGGCACTGAAATGCCATCTAGCTTCCATCCCCACTCCTCGACGGGCTATGTAGAGCTCTGCATCTGAGCCGCTGTCGGCACATACTCCATCCATCTTTGTATTGGCTTCGACTTCGATGGCATATACTCCTCTCACTGACACATCTGAGCCTCTACCGATAGCTACGTCGGTAGCTTATGCATCTTCGGCACATACTTCACCTATCAATCTAGCTTTACAGGCATCCACGTCACATGATCCCAGTGAGAATAGGTTTCATTATGTCAATTATTTATTTATTTTTTATATAATTATTGCATACTCTTATATATTTGTAATGTATTTTCATTGTAGGTGTATCATCAAGTAGGACATTCTACAGTCCCACATGCATACCGCATGTGTGAAATCGCTCGCATCAAATCATGATGGAGTACGATCAAGAGAAGAGACTGCATCGGAGATGCATTCTTTTTTTAGAGTGCTTGTGAGATGATCCGACATCATTCCTATACTGCTCGTAGACTGACAATTGATGGACGCTGCTATCAAAGATTGGATGTGGGAGAAGATTTGCATAAGTATATCTTAATTATATCTATGCATTTGATATATTTATACTATGTTTGATTAGAATAATTTCATAACTAACTTTTGATAATTTTGTACAAAGAAGATATGACTTTTCAGATCATGAGAGGGCTCGAGATGCCCAACTACAGAAGATTAGGGAGTTAAACTGGAACTACAAAATCAACCTCCATAGAGGATAGCTAGAACACCGTAGGGATACTAAAGAGGAGCTTGTTCCTTGGATCTAGAACTATCCCCCGAGTCAGTGGGAGGGGACGGTTAGGCATTGGAGGAACCTGGAGTTCTAGATTTAATTTGTAACTTATAAATTTTTTATTATACTGATAAATTATATTTAATTTTAACTTACGTGATTTAAATACTTTCTAGGCTGCATCTTATCAAAATTGGAAGAATTAAGTTGCTCAGGAGTATACGCACACTCTCGACCGTGAGTCTATGGTTAGTCATGTGCATAGAAAGATAATGAATTCTGATATTTTAATTTATAAGTTATTAAATTATTATTTTTTTGCATGTTTTTAACAAATCGATTGATTGCTATAACTGACGAGAGATGGGATGATGTCCAGCCACAGCGACATCTTTCAATCGAGTCGTAGGGACAGGAAGGGCAGGCCGATGAATGTCATGATCGAGAGAATTTTTGTAAGTAATAACTGGAGTATGACTAGTATGATTATTATTATAAAATTTCTTATGAGATTTATTTAAATTTATAATTATAAGAGCAGTTAGACGCGCTTGCGAGGGAGGGCCCAGATACTTCTGGCCCTCATAACTATCTATCTCAGGTCTTAGGACCTAAGCACTCTGAGAGGATTCGTTGCAAGCCTAGACATATGCTGATGAGCTACTAGTTTTAAGCGAGCGTCTCCTCATATGCTTCCGGGGTCGTTAGCCAGGAGCAACTTGATAAGGCTTTAGCATAGGAAGCACAAGCTCAAGAGCACACATCTCAAGCTGAGGAGCGTGCATCTCAGGCTCAGCAATGCGCAAACCAGCTACAAAGTGTCATATTCGTTATGGTGTCACTCCTCCGCTCATCTTGTAGCTAATTTTTCAAGCATTCGAGATATATTGGCTAGCGTTCCAGCTCCAACTCTAGCCGCTCTAGTTTTAACCCCTCCAACTCCTACTATAGCCTCTCTCAATGATGATACGATGCTTGGAGAGGATGATTTTAATTTAACAAATTTTTTTATATATTTTATTTTTATTTAAAAATATTATAATATAATTTGATTAGTAACATAATTTGAGTATTTGAGATATATTTCTGCATTATTATTGAGTTTTATGTGAAATTTTTGGTTCTTTCAAGTTTTAATTTGAGTAATTATATATTAAAGTTCACCTATTAGATAAAAAAAGAGGCAAAAAATGGCAAATTTAATTTTTTTACTGTTCAAAGGCCTATAGTAGTGGTTGAAAATCGTTGATCTAGTTATGCCAACCGCTATCATAGGTACGTGCCAACCACTGCCATAATTTATAGTAGCGGTTACAAAATCATTGTTATTGACTCTATAGCAACAATTCTGAAATCGCTGCCACAGTTTCAATTATAATAGCAGTTAAGTAATCGTTGCTATAGACCTCTATAGCAGCAGTTTAGTAACTGCTCCTATATCATTCTATAGTAGCGGTTTGTTTTATAGCAGCGATCGAAGAATCGCTACTATAGAGTCAATAACAGCGGTTCTATAACCGCTGCTATAGATCGGTAATAGCAGTGGTTACTTAACCGCTGCTATACATAACATATGGCAGTGGTTATAATAACTGCTGCAGAAATTACTATCATAAATCTACGATGATAGTGATAGCGGTAGAGGTTAAGTAACTGCTGTTGTAGGTTATGATAGCTATTTTTTGGACTATGGCAGTGATTTCGAACTGCTATCATTGCTTTTTTCTGTTGTAGTGAACAATTCTTTACTATAAATTATGCTTGTCTATTGGTAGTTAGAAAGTTAATTGGCGATGCATCTTTGCACCACATATTGAGAAATCTTTGATACTTTGTATATTAAGTGTCGGGAATATTTTTCACTTGATGCTTTTGAGTATTGTTGAACATCATCATTAAGTGAAAAATTGGTGGCCAATAATTTTTGCTTTCATATCCTTCCTCAAACTCTTTGTTTCACAACCTTTCTAGCCCCAACTACGCCCAGCTCCATCCTTTCTCAAAGTCATCCTCCTCCTCCTCCCCTTGATTAGCTCCTCCTCCTTTTCTCCCTTTCTTACAGCAATTTTCACAACCAGCTCCTCTATTTCACCCTTTCTCAAACTCTCTATTTCACAGCTAATTATATGACATTTTTGCACATTCATTTATCTATTTTCTGAATTGTACATTAATGCTATTGATCTATAGTTGTTACATGTTAATATGATGTGACCCTATAATGTTGAAAATTCTCATAAGATGGGCTTCCATTGATTATAGATTAATTTTTTATTTTTGATTTATTGCAAAATATGGGATAAGTTGTTATCTGAATGAATGGTTAAGGAGCCCATGGTTTACATGTGATCATATTATTAGGTTTACATGTGATCATATTATTAGGTTCTATTATCTTAGTCATGTGATGTAGCAGCAATTGATGTAGGCCTGACTCGACTAATGGATTCTATAATGAATGAACCCATTAGGATTTACTAACTAAGCTAGGTCCACACTCCACTATTATAAATATCTATCTATAGAGAAATCTTCAAGCATTAAGATCTTTACGTTCATTGGATGAAACTCATCCCATTAAGGAGATAGGTATCAAGAGGAGAAGGAGAGGAAGATTTGTCCCTAATTGATTTTCTGATTTTCTTTTGCAGGATATTCCAGCAGAGATCATTAATGGCTGCTCAAGGATTTCAAGATACGATTGATTATTTAGGATCTGTTCTTGAATTTTTTTTTTTATATTCTAATCTTCTGCATGAGATCCATGTTTATTTTTTTTTAATTGATATCAGAGCAAGGATTTTATAGATGATTAAAATCAAGAAAAATATAAATTACAATCATTCTTTTCTATTTTTATTTTGGCTATGGCTGACAGCTCAAAGCGGCACCTTTCTAAGGCAGGCAATTGGTGATAGAGACCAATCGACGGCGAAGGGTCAGGCATCTCCGTCCAGATCCAAAGGATCATTAAACAAAAAAAAGAAAAGGAGATGAAAGGGACCCGACAGTTCTTCCTTACCATGCCCTTTCTTCTTTCAATGACCGATCGATCGGCAAGGTGCTGCTTGTGGTGTCTGGTGCTGGTTCTTCTTTGGTGCAAGATGATCCAGCAAGGTGGACTTCCACCAAAGTTCAAAGAATAAAAAAAAAAAAGGGAAGGGTTTTTCTTGAACTGCCATGCACTCCTTCCCCTCTTATCATGCCACCACCCAGACTGGTGGCTGCGAATCGGGCAAACGACGATGACCCCAGCAAAGAGTGGCGATCCAGGCAAGCTCGGGGTGCTAGACCTGGCTCGCCGTCCATATCTTCAAAGATAAAAAAAAAAAAGCCACCGCTGGATCCCAACTTTACTAGTGATGGGTAGTGGAGAGAAACCAGCGACCGGTGAAAAGGTTGATGGTCAACCTATTAAGGTCTCCCACCAGCCGTCGGGACGGAATCGGTAAGGAAGGGTGTCGATTAAGCCCTCCTCCCCCCCATCGGGAGGAAGGAGACCAAACTAATGGGTTTTCAGGTTTTAGATTTCAACCTAAAATCTAAACCCAATTTGCTAAAATAAGCTATATAAAAAATTTGCATTTTAGTCCCTGCAAGATACATTATTTAATTTCAGCCTTAAAAAGGTTTATTACATAATTTTGTTATTATCTTTGAATTAAGAAAATGATGACCATCAAAGTGGCTCATTCATTGAGATTTACAAAATCTCTCTATATAATATTTTAGAGAATTAGACATGTTAATTTCTTTTGATAAATTATTTGCTGTAGATGCATCAAGTTATATTAAAATTATAGGCACAATGGTTGATCCATGAATTGAATATTTGTAAATTACATTAAATTGGATCCATCAAAGTAGCCAATTTAATGATATTTGTAAGATTTTTCTACATAATATTTAAAAAAAAAGATGAAAAGTGTCATGAAATTATTGCATATAATTATCTTCTCAAAAAAAAAATCATCGTGTATTATAATTATGAAGTAGAAATATTTTTATAATTAGTAAGTGTGCATGGCCTAGAGCTTCATTTTACCAAAATGGATGAATCTCTAAAAACTAATGATACCTTACTAGTAGTATCCACTAGACGTATGAGAAAAATTTTATGTGGATCACTTTCTTTCCAAAAAAAAATTATGACATTGCACCAAGAGCTCTCATTAAAATAATATTTATAAATTTTTTAAGCATATTGATTACCTATATTTATCCATTATTTGACTGCATTAAGTTTCTTTTGTAGTTAGTACCTTTGCAATAAATAACATCATTAAAAATCCAATGTATTTGATGTTTATACTCATGTCTGCTTGTTTGATTGAAAATCTGCTTTGTTTATGAAATAAAATGGGAGAAATGTATAGTCATGTAAAGCCTATGTGAATGCATGATTAAATTGAATGGATATGAAAATTTTGAAAGAAAAGGTGGAGAATTAAAAAAAATAAATTTTTTAATATTTATTCTTGAAAACACGGGGAGAAATCAATTTTGAACTTAATAAGCAAAATTATTGATAAATATTTGTACTTTGCTTATCTTAATTTAGTGATATGGATTTATTTGAGCATTCCTATAATTTTGTTCATTTAAGAAATATATTCATACTTCGTAAGCTTTGGCCAAGTCATCATTCTATTATTTTACACCAATTGATTGTTTTTAAGAAATAAATTTGAAAAATATTTTTTTTGAATATTTTGAAAATGGTATCAAGCAGAATTTTTTAAGAAAGTTATCATTTATTTTTTTAAAATTAGATATTTAAAGTAGACTTCTATTTGATTTTTTAAACAATTAGTATTAAATATCTTACTATTTATTTAGTCTTCTATTGCTTTATCTCTTAGTAAAAAGAAAAGAATGTTTTGTCTCAAAGCTTATTTTGCATAGCTATATTTGTGATATAATATTATTTGAGATAAATTTTATAAATTCAAACAACAATAAATTTGGTCACCCTCAATCGCTATAGAGCCAGTTGTACTCTAATTTGATGTTGATTGAATGAAGTCATCATGGCTGATCTAGGCCATTAAATGTGAATATCTATCAACCATGTCTTTCTATAATTATCCGCACCCTTTTTAGTTATTAGACTAGATTCTATATATTGGTGTAATCATCTCGAAAAGAAGATTCGCAGCAGTGGGATATTGTGATACGATCCATTAATTAAAAATTTTGAAAAAAAAATTTAAAATTATTTAGATTTGTTGGAGTACTTATGAGGTAAATAATATTTCATTTATTTTAGATTTATTGATAAATTATAAAATTATTATATTAATAAATTTTGAATTGTACAATTCATGATTTATGAAATTGATGAAAGGTGTATGATTATTGAATATATTTTAGTTTTGAAATATTATAACGATGCATGATGATAAATATTGATATGGTTTGATATGATTTCTATACTTCATGATTATATATATTTTTATCAAATTGATATATAAAACTACATGATGATTTGAACTCTCAATTTGACCATATTACCCCATCAATGGGGGGGCTAATATGTTGGTGTTTGATTAATCTCAAATATTTATGTTGCAAGAAGATACGTGATATACTATAAATAGATATGCAATCCTGAAAGGCTTTGCTATAAAATGATGCACAGCACACCAAAAGAAGATATGATCATGACCTTTCCATAGGATAATATTATCATAGGTCATGATTGATGACATGAATTTGATGTTTTGAAAGAAATTGGATTCGTTAACAAAATTTAAAATTTTGAGAAAGATTAAATATGGCTAACGCAATGTTTTAATAATACTGCATATTGGGATTTGACTTTAAATCGATAAATCTATATGCTTATTTTCTATAATTGATTATTAATTTATTTTTTGATTAATCTAGTTCAAGCGTTTTGTTGGATTGTTTAGGTCATTATTCTATATTACTATTTTTATAAATCTTAGGAGCTAAAATGGTATTGGAATGTATTTCACGAAAATGAATGATTAAAAGCAGAGCCTTATTTTAGATTGCAAATTTCATTGAAATCTGACGTAAGATCTAAACATCGTCAGATTTTATTAGATGCTCAAATTTAGATTTTAGTTAGTTGCACTTAGTCTTTTATATTGATTAGTTATTCCATTATTTGCTTTATAATATGCTTTATATATTAATGAAGAAAGTTTCACATAAGTATGTGGTAATTGCTAGGTTGGGGGTGTGAGACTCGGTACCATCCTTATGTTGCAATAAGAAGTTGCTAAAATCAAAATCAGTTCTCACTCACATGTTTTCTCTTCGATATAATTTTTCCATCTTCGACTATAAATAAGATTTCTCCAAGCATGCATCTACAATTTTCTTGCAGCCTTATTAATAATAGGTAGAACATGTTTGCAGTCTCCTCTAAATGCTACCACTTTTCCACCAAATGGTAATATATCATCCATTATATCTCGCATGGTACAATCTAGCGCTTCAATTGCAAGCTTTTTTAACATTGGTGCTTTGTCCCGTATAATCAACTTAACTATTTGTATCGCGTGGTATTTTAAATCTTGAACGTTCCATGCGACCTCTCGGAAGCATGGCTGCTACAACACCACGCGTTGCTGTGAAATTGCGATTGAGGCATGAGCACTGATACAAGCAAGAAATGGACGACAAAGAAAAGTTTTGCTCCGATGCCACCTAGTCCATCAATAAACAGGTGGCAACTCTTTCCAGAATTTATTTTATCAATATTTGTCCTAAAAACAACTTGATGATCATTATTTAAAAGGTAACATAACAGTCATGTCATTAAGTATCACCTTAGATAAGATAGCTGCATTACCATGTCGAACCAATGGTACAGGTAGGTCATAACTTGCCAAATCCTTTCCCATGCTCTCAAGAAAATGCTTAATATCCATTAAGGTAGAAAAGTCTGCTCTTCAGGGGTTAAAATTTCACACTTGATAAAATTCTCATGCATTGGATACAAAAATTCTTTCCATAATATTTTAACATCAAGAAGTTCACAGTTACTCGATGTACTAGCAAAAAAAATCTTCGAGACCAAAAGTCATTGCATTGCGATCACTTTGGAGCAATCCATGCTTCTGGGCAGATTCAATACAGGGTAATAAATATTATCAATGGTTAAGAGGTAGTCAGATGATGTTGGACCTTTGATGTGATTAAGAAGCAACCTTAAGTAATATCCTTCACCTTGAGATGGATTCTCTTTCACCATCCTTTTCCTCTTTGTTATGATAAGCTCTATTCCACACATAATGTTCAGGAAACTGTTTTTAAGGATATTTTTGGGCATTAGCATCAATTACATTCATTCTTTTTTTGGTAACCATCAATTACATTCATTCCGAAGAACTTGGTTAACATAGTCCGAGTATGATGATCATCATCCAAAAGCTGCTTCAAGTCCTTGGTTTTCCGATAAGTAACCAATTGCATGCTTATTTGGCAAATGCATTGCAAAGTTGTAACTGATGGATATATTTCATTCAAATTGAACTCATATATTCTTCACATGGCCTCTAGTGGGGACACCTATCTGGCATCTTGAAAACGTTTTACCTCATCAGTTTGTTGTGCACCTACATTCATAGTAACATACAAAGCAACTCGATCATCTCTATATATAGACACACACACATATGTACTTGTACAGGTACTTAACAGCTATTATACAGGAGCATATCTCTACATTTATATGACAATTGTAATATTTAAGCAAGTTGTAAGGTACCACCTAACAGTTATCCAAAAATTGTTTTTGTACTTCTACTTATCATCCATAATTATTTCTTCTACGGTAAATTGGACATGAATTGTTCCCTTGCACCGATTTTTCACAATGTGACTTTGGAATATAAAATATATGATAATCTTTCACAATAGAAGCAGAAGTCATTAGCATGTTTCCACAAGGCCCATGCATCATATTCTTAACAACAACCTAATCAAGTATGGATCAACTTCAAAGTCCAGTATTTCAGCACACACAATGTCATCATAACAGTTTACGCTAATTATTTTGTCAGTATGATAAGAAAGTGGGCATGTGGAAGTCCACTCCTTTTTGAAATTTCAATCACATGAACCTGTGCTTCCACTTGTTCAAAAATCTGATCATTGGAAAGTTTTTTATTTAAATCCTCAACTTTTGCTTTGAACACACCTGCTACTAGGTCTGGCCTGTTAAATACTTTTTCCCAAAGTTTCAGATGTGATGTTATGTCCTCCCACGCTCAGGGTTACATCTGATGGTTAGGATTATTTCTGTTTTCTAAAATGGTGCAAGAAAGCCATTGCTCAAATAACGTTGACACATATCCCAGGAACCACCAAATTTTCTCCCTTGCTTTCACAAGCATTCACACTATCCAAGTTTCCCTGACAAAGTTCTGCTAGAATTTTATCTTGGTTCATGTAAAAGTAGTCTAGCCTTGCTGTCTCAATCTTAATATACATATCTACAATAAATTGTTTCAGTTGTCTACCACTGCATAATAACCTCTATCTTTGAGTTGTCTCATATTTGTAGCATGTAATACATGTTACCTGTTTGCTTTTCAGATTTGCACTATCTACAAAAACAAACCATAATAAATTTATGATATAAGAAAAATAAACATTATTAATTCTATATCACACAAATGAAAATATTACTGAAAATTAGTTGTAGCAGTATTATTTACCTTGCTCCATATGCAAAAGTTGATCAAATTCTTCTTCATTATCGACATGTGAAATTTGATCCAAAGATTACCCTTGAATCCTGGTATGTTCTTATGCCAACCATTTTCTCCTCGAGCAAATAATAATGTGTACTGAAACGGATCATAACAACCAAAAAATATTATTGCACGATGTACGTATGTTCTATTGTACTATGAAGAATTATGCCGCTTGAATATCTTCCTTCAAGATTATTGCCCTTCACCTATATTGCAGCAACTTGAGATGCTGTTGGAGAATTATATACTTGTTCCAATCCACAATCTTTGTGAATTATATAGTGGTTCCATGACGAGAAACTCCTTAAGTTCCTTAGAAATACTGCATATGGATTGAAGGAGAGTATAGCAATAAGATTCTTGATCATCGACTCAATTTAACATACTGGAGTTGACTTTTACAATTGAAGAAATCTAGATTGATCATCAGTCGGATATAAAGTTGGCATATAATGATGCACTTGTCCTTGAACCTTAAAGGTATACGTTCCATCATTCAAGTTTGACAGATTCTTATCAATGTTTATGCCCATCGACGTAAATGCGAAGACGCTATTGTATCCATGTATAGATTCATGAAATTCATTTGATTGCACCAGGTCGGTAGTGTACAAAATAAAAAGTTATTCAGGCATAAAATTTATTGACAAAACCACCTCTCTGTTTAGGCTAAAAGGTCTAAGAAGATGTGAAGCACAAAGAATTTGGATGCAGTACTAAAAAGAGACTTTTAAAACATTTTCCAACCTTGATCCTAGATAAAACCCAAAGGGCAAAGTACAATCTACAAAGCTAACTCTAAATTGTTGGCAAGACTTGTTTATATTTTTGTTTATACATGAGGAATGGCTTGTATTGCAAAAGAAGACACGTCTCAATAAACATCCAACTACTGTTAATAGATAAATAATTCAATATTCAGCAAGTAAATAATATGAGATTAATATTCAGCAACTATTGTTAATAGAAATATATCTGATGATCCTCTAGAAATACCTGCTTGTAATAATTGATTGAGTCAAAATAGCACACAGCACAACTTATTGAAGATAAAAATAGAAATAATGTAAAACGAAAAATAAACGAAGAACAAAAAATTAAAATTAAGAAGAAAAGAAAGAAAAAAAAGATTCAAAGCCTGGATTTCAGGAATTCAATTAACCAATCATTCAAGTCTGTTTTTTTCCATATAGGTGGAGCCTTTAAATAGAGGAATAAAAAATAACCTAACAGAAGTAAATTGAAAAGAAAGAACAAAATTCAAGAATTTAATTCACTTAATTTTTCAATCAATAGTTCAGATCTGAGGTTCTCAACATAGGTGGAGTCTTTAAATAGAGAAACAAAAACATAAATTAAAAAGAAAGAACAAAATCCAAGAATTTAATTCACTCAATTTTTCAATCAATAGTTCAGATCTGAGGTTCTTCACATAGGTGGAGCCTAATAGAAAAACAAAAACATAACCTAATAGGATTCTAATAGTTGACTTGAACCCTAACAGAACTCTTTTTACACAGTCCTAACAAAATTAAGATTTTCAATAAAAATAAAATAACCTAAATCCATAAAAATTAACCCCACAAAAATAAATTAGGGTTAGAGTTTAGCGACGCTTCCTTCTAGAATACGTGTGCAATCCCTGATTCCTATCAAGAAATTACAAGAAGCTTAATTGGCACTTCTCCTTCTAAAAGCTCATTTAAATTATTAATCACATCATATTATTGGCATTATCATAATGAAGTAGATTGGGCTCTGCCCAATTCTTTTCTTAAAAAAAAAAAAAAAAAAAAGAGAAACGAAAACAGAATCATGTCATGTTATATTATAAGGTGGACCGACAACATAGAACTCCATGGGTGGAGCTTAAAATTTGACAAAAATTAATATGATCCATAAAAGATTTTTACAAAAAGAAATCACACAATCAAAATAATCAATGGTTGAATATGGTGTGTTGATGGACATAGATAAATGTATGAACATATATGAGTAATCAAGCATACCTCCAATTGCACAATGGATGATACTCCGCTGTGATTATATTTGATGAGAATCAAACATACAAAAAGTTGTAGAGTACATGCACCGCTCCCAATTTACTAGTAATAGCACCAAAATAAGGTCGTATGCATTCCAAAGTACCATGATGAATTCTCGCGTAAATGTAAAGGAATCTGCATGGTGGCATCATATCACAATGAAGGAACTTAATCTTCCCAAATAAAATAATAAATAAATTCATAATTTTCATACCAGCGTATTTAAATCTGACCCGTACTTTACAAGTAAATGCTTTAATATCTCCACTATGATCACCAATAATTGTTGCAAGAACACTCTCCATCTTTAAAATGATGGAATCGGCTAGAATCTCTCACAATAATGTCACGTCCTGTAATTTTCGAAACTGATTTTGTAAAGGAATGACAATCCTTACAAACACGAAGATTTTTGTAAATCAGGATAGGGCAGTTGACAGGTATTGATATAAGCCCAAAGGCAATTGCTAGCCTTTCACTGTGGTCAAGAAGCTGTTCCATTCGCTCCTTGTGGAAACTATTTGAGCTCTCATCTATAGGAAGAGCTTGTTGAGAAAGCATTACTAAACTGTCCAATTCATCCAATTTGGAATAGATCTGTTCATTTAAGGGATGATGTCTATCTCCTACAATGAATCTGTGTACCTTATCTTTAACTGTTATCCAACTGCAACTTACCTCCTTTTTGACACCTCTTCCATTCATCATCTTTCTAATAGATGCTGCCTCTGCCCATCTCCCTGCTGAAGCATACATATTAAATGTGAGAACATAAGCAGCAGCATCCTCTGGTTCCATCTTAAGATAATTTTCCCCAGCAATTTTTCCAAGATCTACATTTTGATGGGTGGTGCACCCACCCAACAAAATCTTCCAACTCAAAGCATCAGGTTCAAAAGACCCAGAATCGATCAATTTAAATGCCTCTTCCAACTGGCCAGCACGACAGTAAACATCGACCATGCAATTATAATGATCAACTGTAGGCTTAACCCTGTAAAACTTACTCATCGAGTCCAAATATTCTCGAGCCTCAAAGATCAAACCCGAGTGGCTACAAGCATTTAGAATACCAATGAAGGTAATGGAGTTCGGCTTAACACCATGACTTTGCATTCTTTTAAAAAGCTCCAAAGCTTCTGAAGCACGTCCATGGTAAGCACAACCCGCAATAATAGCAGTCCAAGCAACAGTATCAGGTTCGGCTATCAATTCAAATGTCCTTCGAGCATAATCCAAGTTACCAGATCTGGAGTACATGGTAACCAATGCACTCTCCCCATAAAGCTTAGATACAAGCCCTCTCTTAAGTGCATCAGCATGCAACTGGCTGCCAGAATTTGGATCAGCTAAAGCAGCACAAACTTGGAAAAGACTAGTATATATGAAAGAATTCAATAGCATATCTCTACTCCTTAAATATCTGAATATTTCAAAGCACTCTTCAAATCTATCAACCTGTGCATAACCAGTGATAATAGCACTCCATGAGACCTCATTAGGTTGAGAGATTCGATCAAAGGCATTGCAAGCATCACCTATACTTCCACACTTGACATAAAAGTCTACAATTGGAGTTCCTGCTGAAACATCAGAATCCATTCCCAATTTAATGATGCACCCATGAACTTGCCACCCTGCTTCCCGATCCTCTAACGCCGAACATGCCTTGAGGACGATTGAGAATACAAAGTGATCCAATTCCACACCATGTTGCATCATGCGATCAAACAATACCAGTGCTTCCACTTGCCTCCCAGCCTGAGTATAGCCAACCATCAAACTAGTCCATGCCACAACATTGCTCTCCACCATGTGATCCAAAAGGAGTGCAGAACTCTCCAAGCAACCACATTTCACGTACAAATTAACAAGCTCTGTATCGACGGAGACATCAGGAACTAACCCAGTTTTAACAACATAAGAATGAATCTGCCTTCCAAGCTCAAGCTCCAAAGCAGTTGAGGATGCCCGCAGCAAACATGTGATAATCGTTGGCTCCAGCCTAAATCCATCTGATTTCATCTTGTAAAATAAAGCGATGGCTTCATGAAAGAGTCCATTCTCAGCATAACCTGATATCATGATGCCCCAATCATTTAACCTCTTATTGGGCATTTCTTCGAACAACTTACGGGCATCATCAAATCCTGCACAATCAAAATACATCCTAAGAAGACAGTCCCCGGGAACTCCATAAGAATCACTTCTCCCTATATTCTTTAACATGTGCTGGTGGAAGAACCTTCCATCATGGAGAGACCTCTGGGCTCCGCAAGACTCGAAAAGGATTTTGTAGAAATCTGCCCCGATCAGAATCCCAGAGGAGTCCATAAAGCTGAGGAATTGGCGAGCTTCATGGAACCTACCCTGTTTGGAAAGGGAGACTAAGTGGAGGTTTTCAAGGAAGCCCTTTTGGTTCTTGTCTTTCCGAATGAAAGGCAAGGGGGAGGAGGAGGAGGAGGAGGCGGCGGAGGAACTGAGGGAGATCCAAGAAGGGATTTTAGTGAAGAAAGGAGGGATTTTGTTGAGAGCTCTCGATCTCTCTGGGTTGGACGAAGAGGGGTTTGGGGGTGGCAGTGGAGAAAGCGAAGCCATGGATGAGTAGTCGAAAAAAGCAGAGAGGAAGAGGGAAGGATAAAGACGTTAAATCGGAGAAATTATTACTCTGAACCGTTTGGATTTTGAATCATTCAATAAAAAATTGATACATGATCTTATAAAATAATTATTTTTATTTAAATTAATAAAAATTATTAATTAATAATTAAAATATTTTTTTTCATTCAAAACTTTCAGTTAGCCCAATAATAGCGTTCCCTTCTTTAATAATACATGATAAATTAGATAATTTAAAATATACATGATAAAATGATTCTAATAAATTTTTTTTTTCATTAAATAGACCATCTTATAAACTAAGACCATTTAATTGAAATGAAGAGTTGAATGAGAGTTTAATTATAATGGACCTGTTGGGGATAAATCCCGCTCCTACCGAAGCCCGGCCCGACGCTCAGCATAATGCAACCAGTAGCCGCAGAAGAGCTTCAGCGCACTGATCTAGCCGAACTCCCAGCGGCCGAGCTGGTCAGATTCCAAGCTTCTTCCGGACTCCCAGTGTTGAGACCGAACTTCCTGGGCTGCCGAACTCTTTCAGACTCCCCATGGCCGAACTCCTTCAGCCTGTCAGACTGCCTAGCGGCCGAACTCCCCAGTGTCTAGGCTTTGGGCCGAACACCCACCACCGACCGAACTTTCTGGCGGCCGAGCTCCTTGGGCTCCAAGCGGCAGGACGGAGACGGACTCCTCCCAGACGCCCATTCCGCCATCCGAGCTCCTCCCGGATTTCTCCTTCAGCCGAACTCTCCTACAAGTCCGAACCCATTCGGACCCCACGGCCGAACTCCTTCGGACCGACTCCAGGTGAGCCCAAGTGGCCGAACCCCTTCGGACCGACTCTAGGCGACCGAACTCCTCAGCGAGCCCTGGCCGAACCAACTAGCAACCGAAGTCCTTCAACTGGCCAGCCGAGCTTCTTCGGGCCTCTCAGCGGTCGAACTCCTCGGCAATCGTCCCGCGGTCGAACTCTACAGATGGCCGACCCTTCAGCCAGACGAACTCCCCCAGCTTCCCCTTCAGCCGAACTCTGTTACAAGTCCGAACTCCTCTGGACGAACTGTCGCCTGCAACAAGATCGGACGACGCCTTCCTCTCCGTACCGGACTCCATGCGGCCCACGACTTGCCAGTATGGCTCCCACGATCCACCGGACGACGCCTTCCTCTCCGTACCGGACTCCATGCGGCCCACGACGTGCCAGTATGGCTCCCACGATCCACCGGACGACGCCGTCCTCTCCGTACCGAACTCCATGCTGCCCGACGACTCTCTGCCAGACGGCATGGCCGTCACCATCAACTAAGCTCCGCTATAAAAGGACCCCTCCCGACACGCTAAGGCTAAGCTCTCTGAACTCTCGACTCTCTAAGCTCTCCTCCTCATCTCTAAGCTCCGGAACTCATTCCGAGCACTCCATTACTGTTGGCCGGAAACTAACTTGACCGTCGGAGGGTCCTGCCGGAGCCACCCCCCACCGGTTCCGGACGGGACTTCGTTTTGCAGGTCCCCGGCGGCGACCTCAGCGGCCTCGACTCCGGCGACCTCCGGCGACGATGGATTTCTGCACCAACAGATTGGCGCTAGAGGAAGGGCCTGAACCTTCGAGGTTCCCTTGTTCTTAAAGGAGTGCTCGGCGACTCTTCTCTTCCCTCTTCGGAGATCTCTCTTTGCTCTCTCGAAGAAGAAATGCCTCCCAGGAGAGCTTCGACACGGCGCTCGGCGGCCTCCGCGGCTCGATCCCAACCAGATCCGTCTGTCCCTGCTTTAGCCCCGGCAGCTCAGGTTCCACCTGTACGTGCGGTGGATGTGAAGCAGTTCGACCTACTTGTCCGACAGGTCCGTGGCCTCACGGAGGCATTGCAGGCTATACAGCAGCCCTCGGTGGCGACTCCACCAGAGAACCCACCATTGGGACGTCGGGAATCGGCCCCAAGGAAGTGTACCAAGGCCAGCGTACCGGTCGCCCCAGAGAAGGGGAAACAGAGGGCCGGGGATCCGTGTTCGGATCATTGTTATCTTCTGGGGGAGACCTTTCCCACTCGTAGTCAGAAGCATCCGAAGATCAGCAGCCAAGACGACGCCCTCGATTGCAGGCTACGGGAGATGGACCGGCGTATTGAAGAGCTCGGCCGCGTCACCTCGGCTCATCATGCCGGCGTCCGTGCCGAACCTCCCTTCTCTCCCCAAATTATGCAAGAACCTGTTCCACCGACCTTCGAGCTCCCTCAACTGGAAAGCTACGATGGAACTTCTGATCCGGTTGATCACCTGGGGGCCTTCCGTGCCATGATGCTGCTTCACGGCGCTTCAGATGCCATGCTGTGCCGAGCCTTCCCATCTACCTTAAAGGGAGCAGCGAGGAACTGGTACTCGGCGTTGAAGCCAAACACGATCTTCTCTTTCGACCAGATGAGCAGTCGGTTCGCGGCCCACTTCATCAGCAGCCGACGACCGAGCCGAGGTTCAGATTCCCTGATGAGCGTCAAGCAGAAGCAAGGGGAATCCATCCGGACTTACGTCACTCGGTTTAACGCCGCGGCATTGGAAGTCCGGGACTTGGACCAGTCTGTCGCGATGGCCGCACTTAAGGGCGGCCTTCAGAAAAATAACTTGCTGTTCTCTCTGGAAAAAAAGTATCCCAGGGACTTCGCCGACCTGCTGGCTCGAGCCGAGAGATATGCCCGTGCGGAAGAAGCCTTCAAATTGAAAGATGAGGAGCTCGTCAGAAAGGACCGGCTGGCGGACGAGGAAGAGCTGGGTGAAGTTCGGCTGCACTCGCAGACCCCCTACGAAAGCAGGCGGGCCCGAACTCCTCGAACTCGCCCTGATAAAGAGGCGCGAAGAAGTCCTCCTCCCGGAAGGTTCCGCCACTATGCCCCCCTCAACGCTCCTCGAACCCAGATTCTCACCGAAGTAAAAAACCAGCTGCCAAGACCGGAAGGATTACGATCTCCCCCAAACAAGCGCGATCGAAATAAGTACTGCCTCTACCATCGCGACCACGGCCACGACACGGAGGGATGCATCCAGCTCCGAGACGAAATTGAGGAGCTCGTCAGAACGGGGCGGCTGGGTAAATTCCTCCGGTACCGGCCTGAAGCAGAAAAAGATCGGCTAAGGGCGCTGCCGTAGCCAGAGACTGCAAGAAGGTCGGCCACCTTACGGCGTCGTTCACATTGCCCCTGGGAAGATCTCGGTGCATCAGCGATTCGTCGTCTCCCAGCAACAAGAGCTTGCACCAAATTGAGGAGGCCAGCATGAGGAGGTCGTCCACCCCGGAACTTATTGCCGAAGAAATGCGGAGGAACAACGTTATCACGATCTTGAAATACAGAATTTGGGGATGCGCTACTAGTAACTTCCTTTCAATAAAATTTCTTTCTTTCGATAATATTATTTCTGGATGCGAAAACCATGTAGTGACAGGGAAAAAGCAGCCAACCGCGTTAGGAACAGGAGGAGAACCTCGTCCTAACGCGAGCAATAACCTCGGTCGCAGGAGATAAGATCTCCCCCGAGCGCGCAACCTCGGCTAGAGATAAGATCTCTCTCGAGCGACCGAGTCAACCTCGGCTAGAGATAAGATCTCTCCCGAGCGACCGTGAAACCTCGGTTAGGAACAGGAGGAGAACCTCGTCCTAACGCGAGCAACAACCTCGGCTAGAGATAAGATCTCTCCCGAGCGACCGAGTCAACCTCGGCTAGAGATAAGATCTCTGACAACCTCGGCTAGAGATAAGATCTCTCCCGAGCGACCGCGAACAAGCCTCGGTTAGGAACAGGAGGAGAACCTCGTCCTAACGCGAGCAACAACCTCGGCTAGAGATAAGATCTCTCCGAGCGATCGAGCCTCGGTTAGGAACAGGAGGAGAACCTCGTCCTAACGCGAGCAACAACCTCGGTTAGGAACAGGAGGAGAACCTCATCCTAACGCGAGCAACAACCTCGGGTAGAGATAAGATCTCTCCCGAGCGACCGTTGACAAACTCGGCTAGAGATAAGATCTCTTCCGAGCGACCGAGTCAACCTCGGCTAGAGATAAGATCTCCCCCGAGCGCGCACCTCGACCGCAGGAGATAAGATCTCCCTCGAGTGAAGCTCGATTGCAGGAGATAAGATCTCCCCCAAGCGCGCACTTTAATCTTGGCTAGAGATAAGATCTCTCCCTGAGCGACCGTGAACAAGCCTCGGTTAGGAACAGGAGGAGAACCTCGTCCTAACGCGAGCAACAACCTTGGCTAGAGATAAGATCTCTCCGAGCGACCGTTGACAACCTCGATTAGAGATAAGATCTCTTCCGAGCGACCGAGTCAACCTCGGCTAGAGATAAGATCTCTCCTGAGCGACCGAGCCTCGGTTAGGAACAGGAGGAGAACCTCGTCCTAACGCGAGCAACAACCTCGGTTAGGAACAGGAGGAGAACCTCGTCCTAACGCGAGCAACAATCTCGGGTAGAGATAAGATCTCTCCCGAGCGACCGTTGACAACCTTGGCTAGAGATAAGATCTCTCCCGAGCGACCGAGTCAACCTCGGCTAGAGATAAGATCTCTCCTGAGCGACCGTGAACAGCCTCGGTTAGGAACAGGAGGAGAACCTCGTCCTAATGCGAGCAACAACCTCGGTTAGGAACAGGAGGAGAACCTCGTCCTAACGCGAGCAACAACCTCAGCTAGAGATAAGATCTCTCCCGAGTGACCGAGTCAACCTCGGCTAGAGATAAGATCTCCTCCGAGTGAAGCTCGGCTGTAGGAGATAAGATCTCCCCCGAGCGCGCACCTCGGCCGCAGGAGATAAGATCTCTCCCGAGTGAAGCTTGGTTGCAGGAGATAAGATCTCCCCCGAGCGCGCACTTCAACCTCGACTAGAGATAAGATCTCTCCCGAGCGACCGAGTCAATCTCGGCTAGAGATAAGATCTCTCCTGAGCGACCGTGAATAGCCTCGGTTAGGAACAGGAGGAGAACCTCGTCCTAACGCGAGCAACAACCTCGGTTAGAAACAGGAGGAGAACCTCATCCTAACGCGAGCAACAACCTCGGCTAGAGATAAGATCTCTCCCGAGCGATCGAGTCAACCTCGGCTAGAGATAAGATCTCTCCCGAGCGACCGAGCCAACCTCGGCTAGAGATAAGATCTCTCCCGAGCGACCGCGAATAGCCTCGGTTGGGAACAGGAAGGAGAACCTCGTCCTAACGCGAGCAACAACCTCGGCTAGAGATAAGATCTCTCCCGAGCGATCGAGCCTCGGTTGGGAACAGGCGGAGAACCTCATCCTAACACGAGCAACAAGCTCGAGATAAGACCTCCCCCGAGCGCGCACCTCGGCTGCAGGAGATAAGATCTCCCCCGAGCGCGCACTTCGACCTCAGCTCGGCCGCAAGAGATAAGATCTCTCCCGAGCGACCATGAACAACCTCGGTTAGGAACAGGAGGAGAACCTCATCCTAACGCGAGCACTAACCTCGACTGCAGGAGATAAGATCTCCCCCGAGGGAAGCTCGGTCGCAGGAGATAAGGTCTCCCCCAAGCGCGCACTTCGACCCCAGCTCGGCCGTAAGAGATAAGATCTCTCCCGAGCGATCGAGCCTCGGTTGGGAACAGGAGGAGAACCTCATCCTAACGCGAGCACCAACCTCGGCTACTGGAAATGAGACCTCCCCCGAGCAACTTCGGCTATGAATCAGATCTCCCCCGAGGAACTGGGCTAACCTCGGCAGTAGGAGATGAGATCTCCCCCGAGCGCCCGCATCGGCTCCGGCTAGGGATAAGGTCCTCGGATAGACGTGAGGCCCGCGACGACCTCGGCCGGGGGGCTTCAACATCGACCTCGGCTAGAGAAAGCTATCATGTCAACCTCGGCCAGAGAGCTTCAACATCAGCTTCATCAACTTTGGCTGGAAATGAGTCCCGCTGGAGGTGAGGTCTCCCCCAAGCCTCAGCTTCAACTTCAACGTCAACACTGGCTGGAGATGAGACCTCCTCGAGCTTCAGCTACGACAAGCGCGGGGCCCGAAAGAAGGCTTCGGCAGTCGCCTATTGTGGTACTCCCTTCCTTCAAATTTTTGAACTCGGGAGTGGGGGGCAACTGTTGGGGATAAATCCCGCTCCTGCCGAAGCCCGATCCGACGCTCAGCATAATGCAACCAGTAGCCACAGAAGAGTTTCAGTGGACTGGTCTAGCCGAACTCCCAGCGGCCAAGCTTCTTCCAGTAGGCCGAACTGGTCAGATTCCAAGCTTCTTCCGGACTCCCAGTGTTGAGACCGAACTTCCTGGGCTGTCGAACTCTTTCAGACTCTCCATGGCCGAACTCCTTCAGCCTGTCGGACTGCCTAGCGGCCGAACTCCCCAGTGTCCAGGCTTCGGGCCGAACACCCACCACCGACCGAACTTCCTGACGGCCGAGCTCCTTGGACTCCAAGCGGCAGGATGGAGACGGACTCCTCCCAGACGCCCGTTCCGCCATCCGAGCTCCTCCCGGGTTTCCCCTTCAGCCGAACTCTCCTACAAGTCCGAACCCATTCGGACCCCACGGCCGAACTCCTTCGGACCGACTCCAGGCGAGCCCAAGTGGCCGAACCCCTTCGGACCAACTCTAGGCGACCGAACTCCTCAGCGAGCCCTGGCCGAACCAACTAGCAACCGAAGTCCTTCAACTGGCCAGCCGAGCTTCTTCGGGCCTCTCAGCGGTCGAACTCCTCGGCAATCGTCCCATGGCCGAACTCTACAGATGGCCGACCCTTCAGCCAGACGAACTCCCCCAGCTTTCCCCTTCAGCCGAACTCTGTTACAAGTCCGAACTCCTCTGGACGAACTGTCGCCTGCAACAAGACCGGACGACGCCTTCCTCTCCGTACCGGACTCCATGCGGCCCGACGACTCGCCAGTATGGCTCCCACGATCCACCGGACGACGCCTTCCTCTCCGTACCGGACTCCATGCGGCCGATGACTCGCCAGTATGGCTCCCACGATCCACCGGACGATGCCTTCCTCTCCGTACCGGACTCCATGCGGCCCACGACATGCCAGTATGGCTCCCACGATCCACCGGACGACGCCATCCTCTCCGTACCGAACTCCATGCCGCCTAATGACTTTCTGCCAGACGGCATGACCGTCACCATCAACTAAGCTCCGCTATAAAAGGACCCCTCCAGATGCGCCAAGGCTAAGCTCTCTGAACTCTCGACTCTCTAAGCTCTCCTCTTCATCTCTAAGCTCCGGAACTCATTCCGAGCACTCTATTACTGTTGGCCGAAAACTAACTTGACCGTCGAAGGGTCCTGCCGGAGCCACCCCCACCGAATCCGGATGGGACTTCGTTTTGCAGGTCCCCGACAGCGACCTCAGCGGCCTCGACTCCGGCGACCTCCGGCGAGGATGGATTTCTGTACCAACAGGACCAAAGTGAGATTCGCAATCCAAGGGTTTGAATTGAACCGGTTAAAGTTTACATGAAGTTGGGAAGCCAACTTTATTCAAAGTTAACAAGCACCGTGAGACTTGATCAAGTAAAAATATTATGTTAACTTGATGGTCCTATTAGTCTTCATATAGAATCAAACTTCTTACTAATCTTGCCCTCTCTTAGACCCACTTTTTGAATGTTTTGAAACTATTTCAATTCTCAAAATAAAACGTGTGATTTGTTAGGCTAAACTTTTGTTTACCAACGATGGGTTTGCTTACTTGAAATTCTTTTCCCAATCAATACCTCTCTCAATCCTTGATGCCAATGTTTCCACCATACCAATTAGCCTACCCTCTTTTTCTTAAGGAAAATTAACCATACAAATTATTAGATGTGGTTAATGTTGAAGCAAAAATGAAAGGAAATGAAAAGGTTGAAAAGAGGATGGCTTTAAGGCATATTGCTAATTTCCTTAAGGTTTTATTCATCCCCACCAATAAGATATTCCAAAAGGTCATTTCATGTAAAACTCAAACTCATGCCTTTTGTAAAAGCACTAGCCAACCAACCACCACAATAGTTGGCTGATTGTATTTTAAAATAAAATATTATTTTTTATTATCTTGAAAATATCTAACAATCATCCATAATTTTTTGAAAATATTAAATTTATCGATCAATAATAATTCTAAAATTTTATACATAAATAAATATATCTTGCAATTTGAATCTTCACAAGGATAAACTAAAGCTAGTCAAAATAGTATGGTGGACTAGTATTTGAACTAATGATTCTATTTTAACTAGCGGAACATATCTTCACACATAAAATTTTCATACTAATAAATATTCAATATAAGCCACCATTTTTATGACCTTGTGTTTGTATCTTTTCCATGAGTACTTTAAGACCCAAGCTGTTAGTTCTAGGAAGTGATCTCATTTCATACTCACATAAGTAAACTCTATGAAAAGTGCCCTCATAACTAAAGCACTTCAACAAATTTCTGTTACAAGTCTATTTAGAGCATTTAGTTCATCTTTCCTTTTATATATTATGGATATCAAGCACTTTCCCCTTAGGATGGTATGGAAATGAAATTATAGTACTTTCAATTATGCTTATGATATAATTTATCTTATGGGACTCAAGACTTAATGCTGTATCAAGTGCTGAGTTAACATTCTATCATTGATAAAATATAGGCTTGAGTCCCATCCCTTTTGATCTTTTGAACACCAAATCCATGGCAAGTTCCTTTATTAATGGATTTGCCAAGTTGGACTTAATCTTACAAAGTCAATAGCGATCACTCTATTTGTAATTAATTATCCTACAGAGGTATATCTTAGTCCAACATACCTGAACTTTTCATTATATACTTCATTATATGCTTTTGATAATGCGGCCTCACTATCATAATATATTGATATAGGTGGCAATGGTTTAAGTTATAATGGAATCTCATATAAAAGATCTCTCAAATATTCTGCTTCTTTGCTTGTTGAAGCTAGAGCAATAATTTTGCTGCTATGATAAAGTCTGCTATAATGTCTGTTTAATAGATCTCTAAGAAATTGTGCCTCCATCAAGTGTGAAGATCTATCGGTTTGTTGAAGCATGATCTTTCTTATTTGTATTCTAACTAGCATTCATATATTCTTCTAAAATGGAAGGATATCTATAGAATTAATGCCATAGTTCATAATTTTTTTAAAATATTTTATAACTCTATGTATACCATACCAATATAAATTATTTGGATTACTTGTATATCTACTTAACTTTTCAATTGTAATGCAATATAAGATCTAGTACAAGTTATAGCATATATTAAGCATCCAATAACTTTTGCGTATTCTAATTGTGCAATATGCTTACCAGTATTTAAAACTAATTTAAGATTATGATCAAAAGGTATAGATGTAGGAGGATAATCTAAATAATTAATTTTTTAAATACTTTTTGTATGTAGTGAGATTGAAATAAAATTAAACTATCATTATCTCTAAAAATACTTATATCTAATATAACATTAACTATTCCATATCCTCCATAGAAAAATTATAAAATAAAATATCTTTTAGTATTCTCATCTTCTTCTACATTAATGCCTAATATTAGCATATCATTTATATATAAATAAATAATAACACCTTTTCCATTACTAGTTTTACAATACACATGTTTATTAGATTTATTTATTCTATAGTGATTGGCAAGCATAATTTAATCAAATTTTTGAAATTATTTCTTAGGAGCTTGTTTTAATTTATATAAAGACTAAATAAGCCTGCATATGTTATGTTCTAGACACAAACTTCTTGGTTTGTTTCATATATACTTCTTATTTAATTCACTATTTGACAATATAGTTTTTACATTTATTTTTTGAATCTTTAATTTATAAATTGATGTAAGTGCAGTTATAAATCTAATGGTTGCAATCCTAGCAACTAGTGCATATGCATCAAAATTAATCAATTTCTTACATTTGTGTAAAGCCTTTGACCACTAATCCTTCTTTGAATTTATCAATGGTTCAATCTATTTTCATTTTCTAAAGCCTTTGACCACTAATCCTTCTTTGAATTTATCAATGGTTCAATCTATTTTCATTTTCTTCTTAAAAATCCATTTATTGATTTATAACCTGGTGGGAGGTCAACTAATTTCGATGTATTATTATCCACAAGAAATTCTATTTCTTTATTAATAGCTTTTTTCCAAAAGATAGCATCTTAAGATTTCATTGTCTCTTTATAAGTTGTAAAATCAATTTCTGTTGCCCAGAGGCAGCAACCCAAGAGGAAAGGTAAATTAGATTCTTTTAAAACTTTAATCAAATTAAAATCTAAATAAATATATAATTCAATTTAATCTATATTATATGTTTAATATATATGTAAAATGCAAGCAATAGTGGAATTAAGATGTTTATAATGCTAAGCTAGAATTAAAATAGAGCTAAGCTAGTATAGAAGATAAGTAATGCAAGAAAGTAAAGAGAACGAGCCACAACACAAATACAACAAAATTTATAATGGTTCGATGCAATCCCGTACCTACATCCACTCACCAATCTTTCTTAAAAATTTTACTATAATAAGCTCGATTATAGTGTATTTATTTTTCGAGCTCACAAATAAATTCAATTAATTTTTTGGAATCACCAACCAAATCTTATAATAATTATTTTTCAGGCTCACAATCAACTTAGTTGATTTTGCGGGCTCACCAACCAAACCTACAAGGTCCAATTCTGGGATAGGCCTAATCTCCAAGTTTTTTTTCTCTAAAAAAACTTGTAAAGAAAATAAAATATAATGATAATAAATTTCAACATGAAAGAAAAAATAGAAAATATAAACTTTTTGAAGCTCGAAGTAGAAGCTGAAGGATTGCTCTTTTGAGGCTTGACTTCTCTTCAATTGATGCTTGAAAAGTTGTGCTAGAAGATTGAGAAGATGGCTCTTGAAAGATTACTAAGTTGTATACTCAATCCCTCTCTTTTTCTTTGTCTCAAGGATATTCAATGGAGCTCTCATCAATTTGAATATTTTACACTTTAATCTCCTTAATCCTTGCTTTCCAAATATTTTTCTAGCTCTTTATAGGCTTGGGAGTTGCTAGAGAATGAGTTTTGGCTGTTGGGAGGTTTGGACTAGCCGTTGGAGTGGAAAAATGCTCGTTGGAGAAATATAAAAAACTAGCTATTAGTGTTGTCTTATGCCACGGGTTGACTACAATTCTACAGGGATCGACTCTAAGTCTTCAGGGATCGACTCCAATTTTTCAGGAGTCAACTCCTAGATTGCACTAAAAAATTTAGCTTTTTATGTTTCTGAGAGAGCCAACTCTTACTATTCATAAGTCAACTCGAACTCTATGCCACTTGATACCAACATGCCAGAGTCGACTCAAAATCTTTCAACTTTATTTTTTTCATATTTTTATCTCTTAAACTTGAATTCTTCAATCCTAATGCTTCCAAATGATATTTGCTTCTTTCAAATTTATTTTCTTCATAATGAGCCATCCAAACTTATGAGAACTTATTATTTTAAGTCCTTCGGCTTAGCATCTTGAGAGGATTTCTTTCATAGATAATTTTTTCATTGTAAGCATTTAAAAAATCCTATATTCAATCTTGAAATATATGATTTTTAATATTTTTACTTAACATTTTGTGATCATCAAAATCAATCATAGTATCAGTAGTTTCTATATTAAAATAATATGGTATATGCTTAACAAAGGATTCTCTGGTCCCTTCAGCTAAGAATATAAAGAAATTTGATCCAAATACTTTTGGCTTTCTAACTCTTTTACTTCTTTTAGGTTCAAAGTTTTCTTATATCATTCTCTAATTGATCCTTTGTTGAAAGATAATTTTATTTTTGATACATGTTCTTTGGGTCTAGAAATTAAATTAAATCAATTTTCATCAAATATGGCATCTCTTAACGTAATCACTGCACTGACTATTAATGAGTCATTAAATTCTATTGCCGCTTGTTGACGCAGAATCTGGTCGTCGCCGAAATTCATTGGAGTGGAGGCCGATGAGATCGCCGTTGAAGACCTACAAAACAAAGTCTCATCTGGAGCCGGTAGGGGGTGGCTCCGGTAGGACCCTCCGACGATCAAGTCAGCTCCAGTCAATAGGAATGGAGAGCTCAGTGTGAAGTTCAATAGAGTTTTGAGGAGAAAAGAAGGATTTTCAAAACCTGGCGTAAGCGTATCTGGAGGGTCCTTTTTATAGAGGGAGCTTATTGTAACTGTCTTGATTATTGATTGTCGTAACTGTCCTGATCAATGTCGATCGTTATTAACTTGATAAATGCCGATCGTTATTGACTTTAAATGCCGATCGTTATTATCGTGTAATCGTTTAGTAGTGGGATCGTCTGCAGGAATTCATCATAAGAAGTTCGATTTTCATGGAAGTTCGGCCATTGAGAAGTTCGACGCTGGAGGAGTCCGTAAGGAGTCTAGCTTTCGTAGAAGCCCGACCGAGGAGTAAGCTGAGAAGTTCGATCGAGGGACTACTGCTGAGGAGTTCGGTCGAGGGACTACTGCTGAGGAGTTCGACCGCTGGGAGTCCAAAGGGGCTCGCCGCTTAGCAGTTCGATCGGTTGTAATAGTTCGATCAAGATTCATCCGTCGAAGTTCTTCCATGGCTACTGGCCGCATCAGGCTGGAGATCGAACTTGACTTCGATAGGAGCAGGGTTTATCCCCAACACCACTTAAAACCAAACTTGACAGGATGGACGGGTAAGCTATTCTACTCAATGAAGGGAGGAGGCTTGATTCGGCATTGGAGTAGATTTATAACTATAGAAAACAGTTAGAGATTTGTTGAAGATATCCGATGGGGATCCTCGGGTAGAGTTTTGAGAGAAAATAGAAGATATAAGAGAGAAGTGTATATCTAGCATTTCTTTCATCATACCTAAGGATTCCTTGCATTTGGTATTTATAGAGACGAGTATGAGGATCTATGTGATTGAGATTGATTACAAGATTATTAGATAAGCAGTTGAGCTTTTCCATTATCTATTAATCAAAATGATGAAGATATGTCTTATTAGGTATGCTATGATTTGAATGCTTGCTTTATCTACTAATCAGTGATGATATACACTTTTTAAGTGAAATTGAGATCACACCGGGCTATTATCATTTGCTGATTATTTAGAGATTTGATTAATGATTGACTTTGTTAAACATGTGTCATCATCTGGTTTGACAAGCTGAGCTGTCAAATAGAAATTTTGGAATAGTGAATCTCAGCTACATTACTTGTCCCTACTTCTGATCCTAAGCTGTACTTGCTCGAGTTAGGCAAAAAAAGTAGTCATATCAATTATTGGGTAATGTAGCCAAGCTAAATTTGAGTGGTCAGATTAGCTCCAGATCCTTTCGAATATTATATTTAATAATGGGTATATTTTCTACAAACTCAATTCCACTTTTAAAGCATCATATATATGGATAAGATTTTCATGACAGCCATCATTCCTTCCCATAGTTTGGAGAAGAATCAATCCATAGGAGCATAAAGCCACCAAATGCTGAGCTTACATATGGCGATTGATAGGTAGATGAATGAAAATATAATGAAATTAGCACCATTCAAGGTTTTATATAATGAGACGAATATAATGATAGGTTGGCAGCTTTCTTCTCCACTTTCTCATGCTTACTTCTATGGCTGCTTCTTCTGCGATTGAACACTAGACCAATTGGTTAAGCTGGTTGGCTTCCTCTCACTACTCTGATGTCTTTGGTGACACTAACCAAAGACATGTGGTTCTGGAATGGAGGAGTGCATGTAGAACCTAGATAATCTAGATTGGTTTCACCAAGGTTATGTTGCTCTGCCTAGTTTTTCTTTTAGGTTACCCGAGAGTGAGGATAGGGCCATTGGCTACTACATGGCCCAAGTTAGCCTTTCTAAGGAAACTCCAAAGGCTATACGAAGGATCCTTCTTCCCTTTTTTGTTATTCTCTTTTTGAATAGTTTCGAGTTGGTTCCTACTTAGTTGGTTCTTAATGCATAGAGAACCATTACTGATTTTTTATCTCTCTTGTCTTCTCACGGCATACAGCCTATGATCAAGCTATTTCATGTCTACTATATGTTGAAGCAACATCCTCCAAAGTTGGCCTCATGGTGTATTTTAGCCTAGAAGAGGTTCCCATTGATCCAAGGTGGCCTTTTTTTGGAAGGAAAACTCCTTTTTGTCTTGTCTAAGCAATTTTTAGATTTGAATATCTACTTGGACACTCCCAATAATAGATTGAACTGAGTACCTATTGTTTCCAATGCCAACTAGTAGATTTTGGAGTCTTTATGTAACATGAAGGTCCCTCCTGTTCGAGAGTACTTGGCCAAGCATATCTTTCTCAATGCCATGTTGAGCCCTTCTTGGCTTCAAGATAAGTGTTCTTCTAATTTTTCCTATTCCTATGGTTGCTATAGACTTTTTCTAACTTTATTTTTATTTTTGCAAGCATGTATGTGGCACTACTGAGAAAGGCAGCTGTCACCAAGTGAAAGGTGATAGTGGGGGACCTCCCATAGCCTGATGTCAAGAGGCCACATGAGGCCTCACTCCATTATTCTGATCAAGTTGTGGTTATGATGACCAACTTGACCCACTATTCATCTGGGCTCTTGTAGCTCCACAAGCAGACTTAGAGGTGGAGATCTTTCCTGCTTCTTAACATGCTTTTACTAAAGTATTGACGCCTTCCCCGCATAGAGGTGATATTTTTTTCTTGATCTAATGGGTACTCGACCTGAATGGGATAGATTTTATCCAATTCGATTAAGAGATGGGGTGAGTATGGGTCTTAAAAAAAATATTTGAAGCAGTTCGGATCAAATATGATAATGATATGTCCAATCTTGAATCAGCCCCGATAATATCTTTTATTTAAATTTAAACAACCCCCCTCCTCTCTCTCTCTCTCTTTTGTTTACTTTAAACCCCCACCCTCCTTGCCCCACCCCCACCCAGTGACCCAGCTATCTCGACACCCAAGTGGTGCTGCACCATTGCGGCAGCTCACTACCGATGGGTTCCCACTCTCCTCCACCCCTAGCGCCGGCCTGATCGCTCCCCACCCCCTCCCCCATCCCTAGCAATAGCAGCCTAGTGTCAAAAACCCTAGCCATCATCTAAGCTTCCCTATTCAGTCACTCCAAGCCTCCCATCTAACTAAGACTCCTAAGGATAGAAAAAGTAAAGGAAACATCGGGGTAGAACATAGGAAAAATCAACCAAAACAAAGAAAAGATAGAAAAAAATTAAAAGGTAAGACATTTTCCCACATAGATTGATCTTCTTATTTTTTTTTTTTCTTTTTGCTTCTTTTCTTTTCATTTCATTCTCTTTTTTAGAGATCTATGGAGAAGGAGAGCACCTAAGGGAGATTGGAGGGGTTTTTAGGTTCCGGTTGGGGTTTTTCTTGAGCATATGGGATTTTGTGCAAGTTGTGGCAGTGTGAGTTGGTCCCTTGAGATTTTGAGAGCTTAATCTTGGTGGAAGCATGATATTTTGTAAGGTTTGGAGATGGTTGGATGAGGTGGCAGGAAGTGGTGGGGCGGTAGCGGAGATGGGAAAAGAAGAAGAGAAGACTAATTCGGATTTATCCAACCCAGCCTGGCCCATCCTTGGAACCCGATCGACCCGACCCAACTCAAGACTAGTATGGGATGGGTATGAGTATGATTTTTTTTTTTATGAGGATGGGTATGGATATCGATTGATCCAACCCATATCCAACCTGTTGCTACCCCTATCCCTGCATTCTATCCCTAAGGAGGAGGTTTACTAGTCGAATTAAGCCATCGAATCTTCTTCCTTAACTCTGTCAGACCTAAAGATAGCTTGAGAGTTGGTGAGGGGCATCATCCTCCTTACTGATTGAGAGAAATTTGAAGACGGTAATGTGCAGACTCTTTTTTATAGGACTTTGGGTTGGTATTGAGGTAGATAACCTCTTGTATCTTGTAGGTCTTTGCTGCAGTGATCCATTGCTAATGATTGGTCTTCCTTCTTTAGTGCATTTCCTCTATTCACAAGTAATGTCACCAACTCCAATAGCATGTTCGAGATATGCAGTAGGAGTTGGAGGTGAGGAACAAGTTAGAAAAACTAGGGGCCAAGATGAAGTCCTCTATTGTAGAGCTAAAGAGCTTAAAAGCTTAATGCAAGGCAACTCGGCTATAGACTACCGAGTCTGAGGAGAAGGTGGTAGCCAAGAAGCAAGTAGCTCCAACCAAGGAGAAGGTTTTTCAAGTTGTGTAGGTTTACAAGGCTTTCACAGCATATCGGAATGATCTTCCCTCCATAGCCACTAACTCCTACCTTACTGATTTCTACAATTACCCATTTCAATCACAAAGGTGCTTCCCCAAGTTCGATGTCACTTGCCTTGCCTCATGCAAAGGCGATGCTGAGGAGGTGGTAGATGAGGATGAGAACAAGGAGTTGGAGGAGCTTACTCTTAAGCAAGCATGACTGGATAGTGATATCCTTGGTCCTTCTACGTCTACTCCTAATCTTTTTCTAGCTACTAAGAATCCTCCACTAATTCCTAATTAGTAGGACTTGGTATATATCTTCTTCATTTTCTTGTAATTGGCTGCACCATGGAGGTGAGCTTGACCTTTTTCTTCTTAATAGATAGCCTCATAAGATCTAATGTGATCAGATCTCCTTTTTGTTTGTATTGCATGGTTGTTGACCTATTTTTATCCTATACTTTTCAAATATTATTAATGAAGGTATCTTTTATTTGTATCTTTATTTGTGTCATAATGCTACATCTCATTCTTTATATGTTTGGGTAGACTAGGCTCTTATCAGCTATATAACTTGGCAATTCGTATATTCGAGTCGATGTAAGAACCATTTATGCAGTGTAGGGACCATGCTCTCATTTTCATTGTTGCTCTACTGAGGTTGTGGACTTTAGTTTATTCTAAAAAATTTTAGATTTGAGCATGAAATTATACATCACATAAATTATCAATTTCAGATCTAAGAATTCATGAAAACTCTTTCCAAAATTCAGATCTGAATATGAATTAAAATCTAGTTCAAAATCAATCTAAAATTCATGAAAATTCTATTCAAAATAGAACCTAAACATGTGCTAAAATAGATTAAAATTTTGTTCAAATAATTTTTACAAAATCTATTCAAAATAGATCTAAATTGCATGAAACATTTGCTCAAACCAAATCTGAAAACTCTATTAAAAAATAGTTCAAAAATACATGAAAAATCTGATCAAAATAATTTTAAAAATCAGATTTCAGCATTTCAAAAATTCAGTATGAACAAAGATAAAATTTATCGATTCATGCGATCATCAATTAATTTCAGATCTTAACATCATATATTAGATCTAAATTAATTTTAAAATTTCTTTCACTTTTCATCTTCATGGGCTATAATCGCAAGTAGCACCCCTACATGCCATAAGAGATCCTCATCGAATGAGAAGAGAGAGCTTTTAAATCCTACTTTTTCTTATGACCGGATGGCCATGGCGATTAACCCAATCTAATTACTTACTATTCAGATAATAATTATTTATTTAGATCTAATTAAATAATTAAATTTTAAATCTAAATAGCATATAAAATCATGTTATGCGATCTAGGCTCTAATACCATTTGAAAGAATTATAGGCAATTCCATGCATGCAATTTTAAAATTTTACAATGGAATCAGGTTAGATTAAACAATTTAATGTATATTACATATGAGAGATCTAATCTAAACTACTAATGCTAGGATCTATAATATGATTAATTAAGATTTGAAAAATAAAATCTTGCATCAATCGCATCGATGCCCTAGTTCAGATCTAACAGTTAGATTTGATTCGATATGATCTAAAGAGTTCAAAACTCATTACCTTTGTGTAGGTCATCAAACACTACTATTGATCACGAGGATCTAAGGTCTTGCTCAATGTCGTACAGCCGCACATATGTCGGGCCTCTACGGGATGTCCACATGAAGCCCTGAAGTTAATCAACCTTCCCAGGAATGCTAGCTCGCATGAATATCTTCTAGATGGTCGATCTCGCTCCTTCTTCGATTCTTTCAGATTCTTCTAGGAATGAAAAGGATGTTTAGGAGGAGATTAAAGTGGAGGAAGAAAAGCTAAGAGGAGACACTCTTCTCTCAATATTCTATCTTCACAAAATCCTAGAGTCAAAACCCTAAGGAACCCTCTCATGCCCAAGAGGAAGCAGATATCCTTTGTTACATACACAAAAGACCTACCCCACCTCTCTCTTTTCATGCCCCACTCTCAGATTATTTTCACGATAAAAAGGCCTCCTATTTGTCGCACAAAAAAGAGGGTTTAAATCATGTGGGCGGCTAAGAAAAGATAGGATAAGATAAGAACAAATCAAGTTCAAATTCAAAACTATTTGGAATTCAAACTCAACCAACCCTTATCCTTATCCAAGAGAGGGGTGGCAAGGGTGTTGGGCGTGAAGTTTCTCTTATGTAAATTTTGAATTTACGTGGAGAAAAATGAGGCCCGAGAAGGATGTGGTGCAAAGAAAGAAGTCTAATCTATTTGGACTCAAATTTGATTTCATTTAGTTCTAATCCAAATCATATTTGGTTGTCCCAAACAAATAAATGAACCCAATTAAATTAGGAACCAAACCATCTCAATTAAATCCTAATCAAATAAAAAATTAATTAAGCTCAGGTCTTGATCAAATCAAGAACTAATCTCCTCAGCAATTAGATTATCTCATAATTTAATCGAGTCAAACCAAATTGAATCTAATTTAATTATATTTGATCCAAAAAATATAGCTCAATCAAATTGAGCCACTTAGCAATTAAATTGCTAATTAATCCTCCAATAAAGATAGAGTCCCAGTCCAGTGGGACTCTTAATCAGAGTCCTAGTTTAGTAAGACTCTTGACCAACCAACTTGATCGGATAAATTTTTTTTTTGTATATGATCCCATAGGTTCGAACCTAAATTGATAGTATAGAAATAAATTTTTATACTAATCAAAATAACTATCTAGTAAAAGTATCCGATGTCTAAATATGTCGAATGTATGCAAAATAATATTCAAGAATCTAATAGAATATGGTTATCGTATAATTCATCCCTTTGACTCTTGATGCTCAGGATGACTTTAGAGTTAAATTGCCAACTCTTGATAAGTGCATCCACGATGTGTCTCAATCTTATAATTCTTGTGACTCCTCATACGGACTATTCTAGTTAAGATTTTGCTAAATTGAAATACATTAAGCCATCTTTTCCAAAAACTTAGAGTGGTTAATTCGATCTTAACTCACGCATCGACTCCACAAGTATTTGATTGTGCTCAGAAATCTTCCATCATTAAATTAAAAATTTAGATTATCCGGCACCAAAGCATAGTGAGTTGCTTGCAAGTTACTACGGTGATCATAGGTTGGAGGGATATTTATATCCATATCCCTCAAAGGTGTTTAAGAGAAACTTGGAGGATTATTGTGCTGACTCTAGGTAGAGGGTTAATCTCCATAAGTCAGCAGTTTATTTTAGCCCTAAGACCAGTGCACATCATAGACAGGCTAGCTATCAAGTGGATTCTAGGGATCATTGAGTGTACTAGGGCCATGCACTACTTGGAGATGTTCTATCACTAGATGGAGACTTCGAAGGAAAGAGTGTATTGATATGGAGGTTTCGATCTAAGAGTGGATAAAGGGTTGGTAGGCTTGAGCTCTATCCATAATGGCTAGGGTGACGTTGATCAGATCCATCCTTAGCTCTATCCTCATGTATTTCTTGTTTAACACTATTGTCCTGAAGGCTTTCTTTCAAAAGCTAGAGTGGCTATTTAGGAACTTTCTTTGGGGCTTGCACCTTGATGAGCGTGGGGTGCACCTTCTAGCATGGAAGGTTATCTGTCAGCCAATCAGTAAGGAGGGACTCAGCATTTAGTCCTTGGAGGTATGTAGGGATGTCTTAATAGCCCGACATGCTACTAGGTTCCTTCTTCAGCCTGCCAGTGTCTGGAGCACCATAATGCAAGCAAGGTATGGTGCTTGGACCACTAACGAGGACATACATGTTACTCGGTGCTGCTCCTTCAGATGGAAGGAGATATGTTCTCACGCCCCCGAGGTTCTGACTTTGACCACTTGGTGGGATGGATAGTCTATGGACATCATTAGGGATAGCTAGGTGGCTAACCTACTTTTGTGTTGGTGGCCGACATTCGTCAGCATGGAGGTGAGGGAGTCGAGGTGCATGGGTCTAGGATTTACTTCAAGCAAGAGGGAGAGGTTGGGATAGGGAACAGGTGGCCTGATACTTTGGTGACCAATTATCTCAGAGGGTACTTTCCCTAGTGATCTCTATCCATGGTGGTCCAGACATTAGGGCTTGGAGGACCTCGCGCACCTCTTGGGTGGTAGCGAGGGAGCTGTATGATCTCCATAGGAGAGAGCCATCAAGGAGACTGGATGGTGCATGAATTTGGAGGCTTACGGTTCATTTGAGAGTTAGTTTTTTTTTTTGAAAGATCTCTTAAAGTTGCCTTCCCACCAGAGTCTTACTGAAAGCTCAAGGAATGGATATTCCACTCTTCTATCTCGGGTGTGGTCTAGCTGACAAGATGATTGAGCATGTCCTCCTTCTATGCCCTAGAGCATCTCATGTATGGAGATTGACACTTGCCTCCCAGCAGTGTTCCAATTTGGTGAGTCATACAGACTTTTTAGAAGGCCCTGCGATAGAACACAGGGGCAGGGCCTCTAGACTTTCCGGTATTAGGGTGCTATATATCACCTATCTGTAAGCATACCAACTGGCATCACGTCTTCCTGATACCAATTGATGTTCCATGATATCGCTCGAATGCCAATCATTCTTAACATCACAAGTTCCGATATCATGTTGTGGAAGCTCCTAATCTTTAGGATAGATCTAAAGAAATCTGTGACGTTCTCCATGGGCAACAAACCACTGATCCTCCATCTAGATCTATGCTGGGATGCCTCCCTCCTTGGGCTTGAGGGAGAAAAGAACTAATTTTCAAACTTGTCAATGCATGTGTTAATCATAAAGGGTGTCGGTTGGCTGGCCTGGAGATAGTTCGGGCTCACACTTATAAAAAAGCCTTATGGCCTAATCCCAGGCCCAAAAGATGCTGAAGTCCAAATTTTATTAAACATTGCTCAACCCCAATCTACATGAAAATACTCATAGGCATGAGACCTGATAATTTTTTTTATTTTTTATTTTTATTTTTTGATTTTTATTTTTGTTTTCTATTTTTTTATTTTTATTTATTTATAATTTTTTGTGGTACATTGAGACATGGTAAGTGCAAAGGGTTTGCTACCAAGGGAGAACCAACGCCCATTTCATCCACGAGAACTTCGGTCAAGGCATCCCACCGACGCCATCTCGTACTGTCCCATCCCTTCTTTTCCCCCTTGTGACCGTACAACTCGAATTATCTGTAATGAGGAAGGAAAAGTCTGATAAAATGGACAATATATCCATCAACCCTACCGGCGATGTGTTGTATAACAAATGAAAAAAAGAAAGAGACTGATGTGATGTTGCGATACCCATAACCTACCACACATGCATGCATCATGCCCTCATGTTAATCCTTACTCCTTACCATGAAACTAATCACAAACTCTTGTTTAGGTAATTCAATTCTTGATACACATGCTTATAATGTAAATGGTGAAAATAATTAACAAACAAATTAGATGCCTCAAACGTACACCAAATACCATTTCCTGCATCTCTTCCCTGTCTAAGAATGTAAGCCAAAGAGCTGTACGCATGATAAAACGAAGTGTTTCACAGTTTATGTTTGCTCCTTAATTTCTCTTGAAATGATTCTTATATGACATACTTTGGCTCACCATGCAAATAATTAATATGCATGTTATGACGCATGAATATCGTGGAATTTGATGCTTTTCTCACCTATAGTTTATCACCATAGCAAGAAACAGGTTTGAGCACCGGCACGAAGAATGAAAGCAGGAAAATAGAATTTAGAATAGAAATTTAGTTAGAATTAAGCAAATCAAGATACATCACATTAAGTTTAATAGCATCCTGGTAATTATTATTTCACCATATCAATTTCCAGCAAAAGCTATTTAGATTGTATGACAAAACAATGTAGCATGGGAAGCAAGTTAAATTTGAAACATGTTTCTTGTTTTGTTGCTTGTCATCCCGGAATTATTACTAATAAAACAATAGCAAGGTTCCACTTTCCAGCCGCCCAATATGACCAACCGAAAAAAAGAGAAGATACCAGCCCCCATAGTGCCGGACTTTTAGGCATCGTCTCTTTATAAAAGTGGCAACAGAGAAGAGTGGCTCACAGGTCATTAGTTAGCCTATATAACTTGAGCTCACTGATTGCTTGAGAGCCAAGACTAAGACAATGAAGTTCTTGTTTCAATGCCCTTGTTGTTCATGCTTCTGCTTCATGAAGACCAAGAAGAACAAAGCTAAGGAAAAGGAAGCCAAGGGTGATTCAAAGCATCAATGCACCACATTCATTTTAGTTTTCATGATGTAGCAAACCTTCATAGTATTTGAAGTTCCCCAGGACATAATGCTTCAAGGGTACCTCATCAAGCGAATGTAAAATGATCCGAGGTCCTCCCTCAGATGTAATGCATGACTTGTTAGTTATTTTGTTTCTGATTTCATTTGATAAATTGCAAATCTTCACCACTTGTTTTTTGATTCCAATAACCAGACTAAGCTGCAAAGAAAATTTCAGAAGAAATTAAGGTCAAAAATCTCAGAAGAGGTAAATTTTTTTCCAGCTCTTAACAATGGTCGGTTGCTCTTCATGGTGCAGAGTCTGAAATGGTTTCTAAAGCTGAAAACATGAGCTATGGGATAGACTAACAGAGAAGAGAGAAGACAGTTATTTGCAATTAAATCCATTTTGCCAAACATATGGTGTACTGGATCTTTAACGCTAGATCAGACGGTTCAAACACAGAAGTTTAGCATTTAAATTCCATGTTCTCATTTTCTTCTTGACCAAAAGCTTCGAAAACTTTTCAATAATTTCATTGTGTACACGACATGGCATGAATACTGTTGCCTTATCCTCTCAGTTTGTCACAACAAATACCATGATATGAAACAGGAGTAAATTAAGAAATCATACTTTATAAACAATTTAATAAAATAACAAAAATACTTTATAATAATTTTTTAAGTTTCAACACAAGGACAACAAATTATGCAAATGCCTCCCCTTCCAGCCAAATTTTCTTATTCCTCAAGTGAAAATTATGGGAAAAGGCAAGCAAAGAATGCATCGCTGCAAAATCATCAAGGCAATTGTTGGAACAAATTCCCTTCTCCAATCTAACAACAAATTAGAAGCTTTAGTACCGAATAAGATAAAGGAAGGAGAACTTTTGATTAATTTGAAATATTTTAATCTCAAGAAGTTCTCTCACCTTTTTTTTGGGGTGGAAGGTGTGGGTTGGGGAGCCCGGCTCCTAACTACAGGTCTTCACTGATTGGCAAGATGCTAAGTGCACGAGGAGAATGTTATCCAAACCTGAATTTACTATTGCAAACTATTAGCTAATCTAATGACCCTAATGAATCTCTTGCAAATACTATGATGGCATTTAATTATTTTCTGGCATTTTAAGAGCTCTCACAACTTTTTTATACTAGTTTGAAAAGAATCCTCAGAATCTTGAGTCATCAACAAATACAGATTATCTGGTGGACATTACAATTGCCATTTTGCTATTGTTCTTATTTGATTGGGATTTCTCATTGGATTTCGAGTTGAAAGGACAACCTTCAGCATTCTTTTTGAGGTAACATGACGATTAGCTTTCCTCAAGCAGAAGGCAAGAAGGAAGATTAGGAACACTTATAATCAACAACTTTGGGCCAACATGTACTGAGTTGTGACCACTGAAAAAGAACATGAGGTTATGTATGCTTGTGGATGCACATGAAACCCCAGATTATCATGGATTTGGCATTTTGGTTGCATGGAATAGGTAGTACCACCTGCAAGTCCCATTACCACAATTCTCTTGCATGGCGTAGTTTGTTTTCCTGTAACTTGAGAATCACATGTAATTCCAGCTTCAAAGAGTAAACCAAATGCCGCAATCTGGGGAAAAAACAACTAGTGCTTGAGTTCCAGTAAGGGCAATCAGCAGCATTCTATAGAGATTGGTTAGAGACCTGTAGTTCCAATACCGTGCTTGACTCCAGTTAAGATGCATCTTCGGTCACTAATCACCAAATCAGCCTTAAGTACAGTTTCAGTTTCAGTTATATTAAGTTTCACTTTTATTTCACAAAGGCTGGATCAGGATTAATGGGTTATTTTCTCTATATTATATTATATAAAAAAAAAAAAAAAATCTCTAAATAACATGCCTTTCAAGAACATGAAAAGTCTCCCATGCATTGAAGAACGATCTTCCTAAAAGAAGGGCCCTAATATTTAATTTCCTTCATGCAAACTAAAATCTAAATTGGAAGGCACTACACTGATCTAAATAAGCAATCGAGATAACTAGTCGATGCCTAAGTAAATGACTTAATGAAGTATTATTATAATTCAATTGAGAAGCAAAGTCTTCGAGCGAGCCTTAAATGGTAAAATAGATGGTTACAAGAACATCACGTCCACACCTCCAAAACGGCTCCTGGCTTTGGGAAAGTTGCCACTCAATTCTTCACCAGTTTCATACACCATGCAAAATCTGATTTTGCTGGAGACTTGATGAAGTGTTTCCTGCTGTCAAATTCTTGCATCATTTTCTGACAATGAAACACCAGCACCGTTCTATGTCCTAACAAAGGTATGTCTTGCAGGCATTGTTCGAACCTTTCTCCCCACTCCTCAAAAACGATGCAAATCAACCAACAAATTGCCAAGATAAGATTTTCAGCCTTCTTCTATTCAGGACCGCAGGTTTCGACGTACTTCGGTTGAACTGCAGATCTTCAAATCCAGCATCACAAGTGATTGGATTGTTCGCTCATCCTCAGTGGTCATTCATGGTTTGTTGAAAACATATGGATCCACTGAACAAGTCTGTTGAGGAATTAACAAATATCTCAGTCAAATGGAATAGGGTCCAAACTCGAGAGAACATGCTACAACCCCACATCAAAACACTAGACGCGTGATGATTCCTCGTATGAACCGTCTCTGCCCACCATCCACGAAGCCCTTTGAGTTGAGCGTCTGCATAACTATTTGTAATGCATGTAACAAATGACTCCACACTTGACGCTGCTAACAGAACTCGAGCAAATGATTGATATGTGCATGAAATAGGGTTGCTGTCCTCTAAACCGGCGACCCTCATCCATCAATCGCAATTTTACAAAAGACACGGAGGCCTAAACTTTCGGAAGCAAAAGAATTGTTTAAATCTCCGAAGAATGGAAGACTAGTTAATAATGTAACCTGAAACTAATCCTAAATTTCCACTCAATTCTCTCTACAAATTTTACATGATGCCGAACCGACTTCTCTATTGGATCGGCTGCTTCCTGGATCGTAGTATTGTTCTGGGAATTTTCTTCTTCCCCCACGGTGATCCCAAATTCTTCTTCCAGACCCATCATCATCTCGACCTGCAATTCAGTCACATACACCGGTCAGATAAAAGCATAGAGTATCTCAATGAATTGAAGTCCAGAAACAGTTACATGGTGTGCATAAAGGGTGGCGAAATGGTGATGCAGATGAGATACCGTGTCTAGAGAATCTGAACCAAGGGCAGAAGATTTGGAGTCTGGAGTGAGAACTGTCTCATCTTTCAATGCCAACTGCTTTTTTACGATCTCACACAGTTTTTCCAGTGTCAAGCCGGTAGGTCCAGCAATGATTTATGATACCCCCTCACTTGCTTATCAGTCTTTCTCCACCACTTGTCCGAAGGAGAAGAAAAATATATATGCTGAATGTGGAAACAGTCGAGCTAGGGGAAAAAAAAGGATACTGCACCGCAAATGTGGAAGCATGAGAACCTCGAGGAGGAAAAGCTTCCTTTAATATGCCCATGGAGACCAACTTCGCATTGCAAATCCTTCCACCTGTCCGCATTAGTTAGAGTTGTAAAAAAAGATTTAGGAACATATATAGAAACGTCGATCAACAAATTTTAACTCTCATGCTTTTAGAACATGCCAGCTGCTAATTTGCCACTACAACCTCTTGCCCTCGCCATTGTATAATATTCAAACCCAGGGCCCACAAAAATGGCCGAGGAATTATCAAGCCTGTTTTAGACTTTGAGTATTAGGGTATTTCAAGCTTTTGGATGGACATGATTTCAATTCCATGTTAGCGTGTCTGATTCCATAAGATGAAGAAAAAGAAATTTTGGGAGGAAAAGAAAATAAAAAAATCCTAATCAATATCCTCCAATGGAATACAAAAAAAAATTCAATAATAACAAAAACAAACAAGTCTTCTCTCAACTATTGCAAGTTGGTTTTCCAAGCCCTTCTTTTTCTTTTCTTTTTTTTATAAATAAAATAAGTCTAGTATGAGCACAATAAAAAAAGATCGATTAAAGAAAAAGTCATGGAATAGCCCTAGAGCCGTCTCCATGTCCGTCCACAGCATCCTCAGAATGCTTAGGGACAAAAGATGCCATCCAATCAGCAGCATTATTCGCCTCTCAAAAGATGTGCCTGATGTCAAGAGCAATTCTCCCTCTCGGTAGCCTCGAAATATCTTGTAGAAAGGGATGAGTTGTGTCCTCCCTCATGTGCCCCTGAATCCATCCTACCACTATGGCTAAGTTTCTCTCAATGACTAGATGGTTAGCTTCTAGCGTTAGCCTCGGTATGTAATCCTAGCCCAGACAGCTTGAAGTTCTACTCTTGGAATGGTGGGTTCAAATAGATGACTTCTGACGGTGGTCACAAGTCTAGAATCTGGTTCATGGATTACAAATCTAGTGCCTTCTCTATTGTTGATGACACTACTATCGAAGTTAACCTTGAGGTAAGTCGAGGGTGGGGGCTCCAAAAGATGAAGATCCTATGGATTGTTGTATGAGCAGAAAGGGAGTTCTTGATATCCAAAGTTCTCAGGATCACCTCTGACAATGAGGGGTGAATGATCTCGGCCACCTGAGTCATAGCTCTCTTTGGGAGAAACCTCATCTAGCATCTACTTGAGCGAAATATAAGGCTATTCCTGATCAACTATACATGAGAAGTGATATAAGAAGCTCAAATAGTTGTGAGTCTGGCAACCTTGGATCTAGTGCTCCACCTCAAGAACTCCAAGAAGAATTGAATTGGTGCTTTTGACTAGGTGATCAACAAAAGAAGCCGGCCAGTTGGGATACCCTCCGAAACACTTTCATATCACTGAAGCACAGAGGTGCATGATCCTTCTCTATCTTATTTCTCCTGAAATTGTCTCATTGCTTTCAAAAATAATGATGCTCCAAGAGAAATTAATGATAACAATCGAACCAATAGGGCATATGACTAGACCTGTCAACGGGTTGGATTCAAGTCAGAACCTGAATATCAAAATCCAAATCTGATTTTAGTTACTGGTACCGGATCCGGATCCAAATATCCGATGGGCCTGATCTTGAAATACCAGATCCGGATCCTAATGGATCCCGGATATCTGGACCTGGTTCTAAGATCCAAAACTGAGAGAGAGAGAGAGAGAGATTGAGAGGGAGACACGATTCCGGCCTTCTAGGACTCAAAACTAAGAGAGGGAGAGATTGAGAGGGAGAATGAGAGAGGGAGAGAGGAAGGGTCTGATTGTTCCCATGGAGGATGATGATAACATCCGCTTCGAGTCCCAGTCCCAATCCTCACCGTCGTCGCCGCCGACACACCCCATCTCTGTAGTGGCGCCCTCCTCTGCTGCCACTACCACCTCCCACCCCAATGGCTACACCACCATCGAGCACCTCACCATCGTCGAAAACCTCCAAAACCGATGTGCAGTACAAGAATTGGATCAATACTCTGAAGAAATATAAGATCGAGAAATCAATTATCGGCTCTAGCACCGCCATCACCTCCTCCTGGCCCTTCTTCAGCCACCTAGATATCCTACTCGGCCCCAACCACAAGCCCACCTCAACCCCCGCCGTGCTTGCCTCTGCCAATCCCAGCAACCCCCATCATCCCTTGAAAATTCCATCCAAAGGAGGTCCGACGAGAGATAGAGAGAGAGGGAGGGAAGGGGTCCGATGAGAGATCAAGAGAGATCGAGAGGAAAAGGTAAGATTTTTATTATTTTTAATATATATATATTATAATATTTTATTATTTGGATCTTGAATTTATCGGATCTGGATATTAGATATCCAAACCCTATCCATTTAGGTTATAATTTATTGGGTCTGGATTCGAATCCGAGTAAACGGGTCTGATGTTAATACTAGACCCGAATCCATCGAATAAATATCCATGGATCTCGAGTCTGGATCCGACCCGTTGACAACTCTACTTACGACCATGTTCAAGCTAAAATGATTTTATATTCTCCATACAATAGGGATGTATAAGTTTTTGATGAGTTTTCCATCCTATCGACATCACATAAGTAGAAAAATTGCTAATGATGCACATCAATACAGTCTTCATTACAAAATTCTGCTTCTTCGATGCATCAAAAGTACATATGCCATCAGATCATAAGAATTTCAGCTCGTCAACAAGAGGCCTTAGATATGCATCAATGCTTCTACCAGAATATCATGATCCAGGAATGACTAGTATAATAAAGATATTATATTCTTTCATACATATCCCAGGCGGCAGATTGTATGAAATAATAAACATCGGCCAATATGACTAAGGGGCCGCTACATGATTGAATGGTAGAAAGCCATCTGTAGATAGATCCAGTCGGACATTACATGATTCTTGAGTAAATAAAGAGTGGCAAGCATCAAATTGCTTTCATGCCTCACTATCTAATAGATGACTTATCATGTTAGAATGCTTGTGAATTCTTTTTCTGTGTTGTCTTATCTGCCTAGCAGTACTCTTGAATAAATAGAGCCACCAAAGTCTAGGAGTGAGGGAAAGGTATTAAAGAACCTTATATGATATGTTCTTCTAATTTCTACTCTCTTGCCTTAGCTTAAATCAGCTTTCACCACATACGTCACATAAACTCTTCAATTTGTCCTCTTTATAGAAAAGTATGCAATCATTCGGCATGCATCTATCTTCTTATATCTCATGCTCAATCATTTCACCATTTTTTTTAAAGTATAGAAGCTCCCAACAAGCTTCTTATCCTTCGATAGCATTTTTTTATTATTTCTACCATCTTATCATAATAATCGACTATCATATTAAACTCAACCTTCAAGTTCAATAACTCTGACATAATTGATAATACAATGTGCGTTTCACATCCCGGCCATAGTGGTTCATCAATATATTTCAGCATATGGTAGAAATCGTCACTGCCAGCTTCTGGATCGTCATTCACATCCCAGTTAAATTCAGGATCAATCACATCCATAATCATATCTACCATTCTATCTGTGTCCCTATCCTGCTTGCTTTTAATCCTTGCAACATTCTCTCACATCTTCCTATGTAGGTACCAATGTTTGTAGTTGGACAAAAATCTATTCTTATATAAAGGAACAGTAATTGTATCTCTATCAAATATTTCTCTATTGCCATATCTGTTACAAGAGCAACGAGCCCATTCTTGATGTAAGAGTATTGCATTCTCAAAATAAAATCATAGAAGTACTCTACGCCTTCGCTATATTTAGCAGAAATCATCCCGTTGACTACTCAACGATCCATCCAACTACGGTCCATGGTATACTATCTAAAAATTCTATATATATATAAATATAAGGCAACTACTAATTAATTATTTTATCATTCAAAATGGCTTACATAGTAAATGCATCATATCATTAACTAATAGGTATAGAAGGTCCTATCCTATTTAGAAAATATATTAATTTTATAGGTCAATTACAATAATCAAATAATATGCAACAGAGGTCGAAAGAAATTTTGATAGCATTTTTTCTTAGTTCTTTCTACATGGCTAAATATTTATGGGGAGAACTAAAGAAAAATATATTAGATATATGTACCCTAGAAGCCAGAATTGGCTGACACTTGTAATACACTTCTAGGGGCAAAATTATAATTTTGACTATAATCAATAAAATGGGTTATTTTCTATCACACCTGTGTATTTAGTGTCTGTGATACATCCTTTGAGTTAATGGTAATGATAATTCATATTTTCAAGAGTTGAAAATTTAAGACATGAATAATCATTATTAACTCATAAACAGCTTCCGACCATAGGATCATCACGAGGATGGTGATTGATCCGGAAGGTTGGTGTACGATCGCTTCTCTTTAGTAGATGAGTCTTGAGTCTACGGTGTGGAGATACCGGGGCGAAAGTACAGGTACTCGTTAGAGAACGAGGGCACTGAGCGTGACCACCTCGAGTAGTCATTAGGGAGTCTACCTTCTCGTCAATGACTGACTCGATGCTGCAGTAGTGTGTCTGGTTCTTTGATCTGAGATGCATCGGCAGTTCACCTTGAGGGTGCTATAGTTTGACTACACCATTACTCGGTCTCCTAGCCATATGGAATTCTGAGGTGTATGTTGACTATGACATGTTCATTGTAGGAACTGGATTGCATCAAGATGGGATCTATCTACCTCGGTGGTAGAGGAGCAGCCCTATGATAATCATGAGAATCAAGTCCTGAAGCCCATGGCCATGGCAGAGTGAAATAATAGAAAGAGTTTCTATTTAGGTTTTCACATTGGACTCGAATCGAATGATTATATCATATGACAGAGACTAGGGTTTGATGAGTTTACCTTAACCCTAATCTGATCGGGGCTCAAGATAGAAGAACTTAATCACACAGGTAGCTGCACCAAGAGGTTCGCATTCAGCTCTGATGGGTTGCCACCATATACTGCTAGGTGTCACTGGTGGATTTTGGGAGCAATTAGAATGATTTAGATGATCGATCATTCTAGCTGTTCGAATCAGAAGAGTTCTGATCCATCGAAAGGAGTTTCGATGATGTCTATGATAGAGATCATGACATATTCCATTACCATACAGAACTGAACCTAACTGGGTCACACAAACAAGGGTTTGAATCTGGTGATCATCAATTGAACTAATCTAGTTTAATTGATCTGAATGAGATTCAATTAGATTCAAGAAAATCATGCTAGCACTCGATTGAACCTAACGTTCTTCTTTTACTATCACAAATAAGTTGTCCTAACTGAGCCAAAGGAGTTTGTGCTCAATCAGAGGCCTTCATATGATCTAACTGGAGGTTGTCCAAGTTAGAGAAGGTTGTCTTATTTTATAAGACATGACCTGCCATTTTTGGTCACCTGCCATTTTTGGTCCTTTGACTTTGGTCAAAAGTTGACCTTTGACTGGTCAAATGTTGACCATAGATACTTTGACTTTTATCCATGTGTCATGCACCTATTGAAGAACTGGTGGGGGCCTGTCCCCCTGCCAGAACCTGGCAAGGAGGAGGGCGCACGCCACCCTAGGCGTGCGCCCAAGTTGGAGGCGCCTTGGAGTCCTTGTTGGACAAGGACTCCACCTCCCTTTTGGATTCCAATCAGAGTTCTACTAAGAATCCAGTTTGACTGGTCTTAGGCGCCCTCTAAGGAGGAATCCAAGGGTCTCTATTCTCACCAATCAGATTTAGATCTGATTTTACAAAGGGTTGTGATTGGTTGGGAGGAAGAGGAGTTGGATCACGCTTAGTCTATAAATAAGACCCTACGCCCAACTCAGATTCTAATGCAATTAGAGAGAGATTTCCCACGCCCAAGGCTGCCTTTCCCCTTCTTCCTCTATGCCTAAAACTTCTCCTCCTCCTCTCCACGTCCAAAAGAGTTTTGGACTTAGGTTGGTACGTTCTAGATCAAAAGAAAGGCGATCAAAATAAGAAGGCTGCACTGCTGCAAAGAACGACTGCTGATCTTCAAAAGAAGTTTTGAAGATCCTCCAGATCAGATCCAGATCTGATTTTTGGAGACGTGATAGAGAAGAAGAGGATCTCCAGATCCAACCCGAGTGGATACCGGTAGAGGCCAGGCGCTTGCGTGGCTAAGATCCAGAACCTTCCGTTGCAAACATGATCATCAACAGGGTAATAGGATTACCCAGATCAGGTAAATTAAATTTGATTTAATTTATCTTTTAATTTTATTTTATTAAAATAATAAGAATCAGATTTATAACATATCAAGATCTGATTGGGATCAAGAGAAAAATTTTTAAAATATATCTCTTGATCTGATCAGATCTGAACGAACCTGGACCGAAAAATCAGGATTTCCCTTCAACTGATATCAGAGCCATGGTTCTAAATTGTTTAGATCTAATTTTAATTTTATTTTAATTAGAAAATAAAGTGATTTTAGATGTCATATGAGATGTGATCAGATCTGAAATCAGAAAAATTAAAATTAAATGATTTGGATCTAAGATTAAGAAGATATGCATGACTAATTCTAGAATAGAATAGTTCTATAGAATAGTTTTGCATGTCTTTGATTTAATCTGATTAAATCATATTTTAGATCTTCTTATTTACTATTTTCTAATATTATAAGTGTTATAATAATATCTGATAAACAGTAAATAAAAATTATTTAATTTTAAATATCATATGAGATATGATAGATGCATGACTAGACTAGTTGTAGAATAGTTCTACATAATTGTCTAGATTAGAATTTATTTTGATTAGATCAATTTAAATCTAATTTTTTAGATTATGAGATAATTTAGATATGAAAACATGCATGATTTGATACATGAGATGTATGCAAAATATGCCTTGATTAGATCTAAATTTATATATGAGATATATGATATAGATCTATAACTATTTTATAGATTTACATGTTCCTGATTAAGGCGTTCCTCTTGGCCGTCCGGTCATAAGAACGAAGAAGGGTTTAAAGGCCCTCTCTTCCCATTCGATGGGGTGTTCTTATGATGTGTAGGGGTGCTGCGTGTTCGTCCTGAAACCCTAGGATTTATTATGCATATTTTGTTTATGAACCCAACTTAATTAAGAATTAAGTTTATGAAATATTAATTAGATCTAAAATTGAGAATTTCAGATCTAAGACATATTCATAATACTGGGTTCGGGCTTGGGTAGCTCAATTAGGTTCAAGCGGTTGATCAAATCGAATCAAGAGTTGGTTAGATGGGATCAACAATGCTTAAATTGACCAGCCTAATAGGATTAAGTCTGGGTCAAGATCGAGTCACGATCAAGCAAGACCTAATTAGGCTCAGAGGTTAGACTCTGGATTGTAGGCTAACCCAATTGGTTCTGACTCAACAATTTGGTGTCTAAGGTAAGTTTGGCACAGACGACCGACTGGTTTTTAATTGGAAGCTACTCGACCTGAATGCGTTCTTGTACGAGTTAATGGCATATTCCTTCCACCGGTCTCACTTACCTGGCCATATCTGTTGACACAGTTCTGATCTGAGGTGGTCAATAATCCGAGCTAACCCATGCCACTAGGTTAGTCATAATTGTTATGACTAAGCCAAGTCTAGTTTAATGAGACCTGAATCAATTCTTCCTAAGAAAAGATTAAGTCTGAGGTCTTCCACCATTGTAGATGTACGGGCCCTTCCCGGGGTTGATTGTTCTCGGCTGGATACAGTGGCTCAGTTGCACCGGGAAGACGCAACCATGTCTATTAGGCATTGGATGCTATGGGCTGGAGGATGAGTTGGGCTCAATATTTTGGATACGGTGAGAGACCCAATTAGGAACCCAATCTATGCAAATGGTGGGTCTGACTTAACTAAGGAGTGGATTAATATTCCAGATACGGTGAGATTCATGAATTAGAGATCAAGTTTGGGTGCACCATGATTAGAGAATCATTGAACAAGAGTTGTTCACTCATTGGCTAACCCATCACCAATAACTGTTAGGTGAGGTGATGAGTCAGTTGGTGAGACCGCACCACCCACTAGAAATCATCAATCGTGAGATTTTCGCATCTCTACAGAGGAAGTGTAGGGATCCAAAGAAAATAGTGGGAGCTAATTTGTTTAAAAATAAAATCCCTAAATGAATTGGTCAAGTCAAAATTACAGTATCTAACTAGAATCTTTGACTCTCTACAGAAAAATATCTGCGTCCAACCCACTGGCACGTATCCTAGACACACATAGACTGACTGGACCCAATTATAAAGATTGGCTCAGGAACTACAAAATTATTTTGGGTTCAGAGAAGTTAACACATGTTTTGGACCAGGACCCTCCCACCTTACCAGCTCGTCCATCCACTGAACAGAGAGCGTCTCTGGAAAAATGGATTGACGAAGACAATAAGGCCAGATACTACATGTTGGGCTCGATGTCTGATGAGCTCCAGCGCCAACATGAAGATATCGGGACTGCTCGCCAAATGTTGGCTCACCTACAGGAGATGTTTGGTGAACAGAGTCGCGCAGCCAAATATCAAGTCACAAAATGACTTTTTAAGGCTAAGATGCGTGATGGGCAGTCAGTCCAAGATCACTGTCTGACAATGATCAAGGACATGGAAGAGCTTGAGAAGCTCGGTGTGAAGTTGGACTTGGACCTGCAGAATGATATAATTCTGCAATCCTTGACTGATGCATATGGGCAATTCATCATGAATTACCACATGCATAAACTTCAAAATTTTTTGGCCGAGTTGATGAATATGCTGGTTACCGCTGAGCTTTCTATGAAAGGTTCTAAAGGCTCAGTTCTTGCTATGGAACGGACTTCTTCCAAAAGAAAGTCTTATGGAAAGAAAAAGAAGTCTGTGAAAAAGTAAAAGGTGGAAGGATCAAAGAAGAAGAAGGCAGAATCGAAGAAAAAGGCCGATGGCAAAGGAAAGTGTTTCCATTGCAACAGCGACGGCCATTGGAAGCGGAACTGCCCTACTTACCTGGCCACCCTAAAGAACAAGAAGGAAGGTCCTTCTGGAGGTATGCTCGTTATTGAGTCTAACCTTACGGTTTCTTCTGCATCCAGTTGGGTGCTTGACTCTGGTTCTAGTGCTCATCTGTGCACTTCTATGCAGGGTCTTGAGGATAGCAGGAGGCTGAGGGATGGAGACATGATCCTACGCGTCGGTAATGGAGCAAGAGTTGCTGCAGTAGCCGTGGGAACATACCCTTTGCGATTACCATCTGGTTTAGACTTAGTTTTAAAAGACTGTTATTATGTGCCTACAGCTAGCAGGAATTTGATTTCTGTTTCATGCTTAGCACAAGAAGGTTATGTGATCACCTTCTTTAAGGACCATTGTAACATTCTTTATGAAAGAAATAAAATTACAAATGGTTTCCTTGTTAATGGTCTTTATCAGTTGCATATTGATGTACCTGTTTTAACTATCGAGCAAAACGTGAATGCCAAACGACCTAGGGATAGTCCAAACGATAGATATCTATGGCACCTGAGATTAGGTCATATAGCAGAAGATAGGATTAACAAATTGGAGAAAAATGGGCTATTGAGTCCATTGACTTTTGAGTCATATTCAACTTGTGAATCTTGTCTTCAAGGCAAAATGACTAAACTCCCTTTTGTTGGACATGGGGAGAGGGCCACAGATCTCCTTGCCCTAGTACATACTGATGTGTGCGGCCCATTTGATGTGCCGGCTAGAGGCAATTTTATCTACTTCATTATCTTTACCGATGATCTGTCTAGGTATGGGTATGTGTATCTTATGAGACACAAGTCTGAAGCTTTTGAAAAGTTCAAAGAATTCAGACATGAAGTAGAAAAACAAACTAGAAAACCCATTAAGGTTCTTCGATCAGATCGAGGAGGTGAATACCTTAGCCGGGAATTCCTAGACTATCTTAAGAAAAATGGCATAGTCTCTCAATGGACTCCACTAGGAACACCTCAACTCAACGGGATTTCAGAACGGAGAAATCGGACTCTATTGGATATGGTTCGATCCATGATGAGCTTCACAGACCTCCCTGATTTTCTTTGGGAACATTCATTATTAACTTCAATTTATCTACTGAATAGGGTTCCCTCTAAAATCGTTCCTACCACACCGTATGAGATATGGCACGGTAAGAAACCAAGTCTGAGTCATCTCAGAATTTGGGGTTGTCCGGCTCATGTCAAAAGACAACAAGCGGACAAGTTAGAGTTTAGGTCCTTTAGAGCTCGATTCATAGGATATCCTAAAGAGTCATTAGGATACTATTTCTACATTCCAGAAGACCACAATGTGATTGTGAGTCGACATGCCATCTTTCTTGAAAAACAGTTTATTCAAGATAGCGGCATTGGAAAACAGATCAAGCTTGATGAGAAAGTCTCACAAGCAGAAAGAGCTAAGGACCAATTGGAACCAAATCAGGTTGAGCCAATAAGAACACTACCTCCTCCACCTCGTAGATCGGAAAGAGTTTTTCGTCCTCCTGAAAGATACTTAGGTATTATTTCAGAGGACGTAGAGGAAATGTTCCTCATAGGTAATGGTGCTCATGGTGATGATCCCAAAACCTACAACGAGGCGATATCAGATATCGACTCCGAGAAATGGCTTGAGGCAATGAAGTCAGAGATCGACTCGATGCACTCAAACCAAGTCTGGACCTTGGTAGATCCACCAGAAGGTATAGTACCTATTGGGTGTAAATGGATCTTCAAGAGAAAGATTGGTGCAGATGGAGAATGTGGAGACATTCAAGGCTAGACTGGTGGCAAAAGGTTATAGTCAACGTGAAGGCATTAACTATCAGGATACCTTTTCTCCGGTAGCTATGCTAAAATCCATCCGCACATTGCTTGCCGTTGCAGCCTATTTCGATTATGAAATATGGACAAATGGACGTGAAAACGGCATTCCTAAATGGATATCTTGAGGAAGATATCTATATGGAACAGCCGCTAGGTTTCACATCCAGTGATACTGATCACAAGGATTTGCAAGCTGCAAAGGTCCATATATGGACTTAAGCAAGCATCTCGGAACTGGAACACTCATTTCAATGATGTGATCAAAAAGTTTGGTTTCATCAAAAATGAAGAGGAACCATGTGTTTTCAAAAGGGTCAGTGGGAGCGCTGTTGTCTTCCTCGTATTGTACGTGGATGACATCCTCCTTATTGGGAATGATATTCCCATGTTGACATCAGTCAAGATGTGGTTGTCCAAGGAATTCTCCATGAAAGACCTAGGTGAAGCATCCTTTATTCTAGGAATTAAGGTCTATAGGGATAGACCGAATAGGATGCTAGGACTTTCACAGAAGATGTACATAGAGGAAGTACTAAAGAGGTTTAGTATGGAAAACTCTAAGAGGGGATTAATACCCTTTAGACATGGTATTCATCTTTCCAAGAAGATGTGCCCCAGCACACCTGAGGAAATAGAACGCATGAGCAAGATCCCTTATGCTTTTGCAATAGGGAGCCTCATGTATGCCATGCTATGTACACGACCTGATATAGCCCATGCTGTGAGTGTCACAAGCAGATATCAGTCAAATCCAGGTGAAGAACACTGGACTTCTGTGAAATGTATCCTTAAGTACTTGAGAAGAACTAAGGATATGATGTTGGTCTTTGGTAATGGAGAACTCCAAGTTTAAGGATACACAGACTCGGACTTCATGTCTGATATAGATGATCGAAAGTCGACATCTGGAAGTCTGTTTGTGTGCAATGGTGGAGCTGTCAGCTGGAAGAGTTCCAAGCAAACAGTGATAGCAGATTCCACCATGGAAGCAGAATATATAGCTGCATCAGAGGCTGCAAAGGAAGCATTCTGGTACAAGAAGTTTGCTGCAGAAATTGGAGTAATGCCATCAGATGCCATTCCTCTTTACTGCGACAATAATGGCACCATAGCCCTTGCTAAGGAGCCGAGGTCTCACCAGAAGTCCAAGCACATTGAGCGGCGATATCATCTCATCCGCGATTACCTTGAGAAAGGTTACGTTGAGGTCAAGAGAGTCAACTCCGCAGATAATGTGGCAGACCCACTTACAAAGCCGTTGGGACAGCAGAAGATCGAAGCCCACCTTGAGAAGATGGGACTTAGACTTGTAGCCAATTGACTTTAGGACAAGTGGGAGATTGTTAGATATATGTGCCCTAGAAGTCAGAATTGGCTGACACTTGTAATACACTTCTAGGGGCAAAATTATAATTTTGACTATAATCAATAAAATGGGTTATTTTCTATCACACCTGTGTATTTAGTGTCTGTGATACATCCTTTGAGTTAATGGTAATGATAATTCATATTTTCAAGAGTTGAAAATTTAAGACATGAATAATCATTATTAACTCATAAACAGCTCCCGACCATAGGATCATCACGAGGATGGTGATTGATCCGGAAGGTTGGTGTACGATCGCTTCTCTTTAGTAGATGAGTCTTGAGTCTACGATGTGGAGACACCGGAGCGAAAGTACAGGTACTCGTTAGAGAACGAGGGCACTGAGCGTGACCACCTCGAGTAGTCATTAGGGAGTCTACCTTTTCGTCAATGACTGACTCGATGCTGCAGTAGTGTGACTGGTTCTTTGACCTGAGATGCATCGGCAGTTCACCTTGAGGGTGTTATAGTTTGACTACACCATTACTCGGTCTCCTAGCCATATGGAACCCTGAGGTGTATGTTGGCTATGACATGTTCATTGTAGGAACTGGATTGCATCAAGATGGGATCTATCTACCTCGGTGGTAGAGGAGCGGCCCTATGATAATCATGAGAATCAAGTTCTGAAGCCCATGGCCATGGCAGAGTGAAATAATAGAAAGAGTTTCTATTTAGGTTTTCACATTGGACTCGAATCGAATGATTATATCATATGACAGAGACTAGGGTTTGACGAGTTTACCTTAACCCTAATCTGATCGGGGCTCAAGATAGAAGAACTTAATCACACAGGTAGCTGCACCAAGAGGTTCGCATTCAGCTCTGATGGGTTGCCACCATATACTGCTAAGTGTCACTGGTGGATTTTGGGAGCAATTAGAATGATTTAGATGATCGATCATTCTAGCTGTTCGAATCAGAAGAGTTCTGATCCATCGAAAGGAGTTTCGATGATGTCTATGATAGAGATCATGACATATCCCATTACCATACAGAACTGAACCTAACTGGGTCACACAAACAAGGGTTTGAATCTGGTGATCATCAATTGAACTAATCTAGTTCAATTGATCTGAATGAGATTCAATTAGGTTCAAGAAAATCGTGCTAGCACTCGATTGAACCTAACGTTCTTCTTTTACTATCACAAATAAGTTGTCCTGACTGAGCCAAAGGAGTTTGTGCTCAATCAGAGGCCTTCATATGGTCTAATTGGAGGTTGTCCAAGTTAGAGAAGGTTGTCTTATTTTATAAGACATGACCTGCCATTTTTGGTCACCTGCCATTTTTGGTCCTTTGACTTTGGTCAAAAGTTGACCTTTGACTGGTCAAATATTGATCATAGACACTTTGACTTTTGTCCACGTGTCACGCACCTATTGGAGAACTGGTGGGGGCCTGTCCCCCTGCCAGAACCTGGCAAGGAGGAGGGCGCACGCCACCCTAGGCGTGCGCCCAAGTTGGAGGCGCCTTGGAGTCCTTGTTGGATAAGGACTCCACATCCCTTTTGGATTTCAATCAGAGTTCTACTAAGAATCCAGTTTGACTGATCTTAGGCGCCCTTTAAGGAGGAATCCAGGGGTCTCTATTCCCACCAATCAGATTTAGATCTGATTTCACAAAGGGTTGTGATTGGTTGGGAGGAAGAGGAGTTGGATCACGCTTAGTCTATAAATAAGACCCTGCGCCCAACTCAGATTCTAATGCAATTAGAGAGAGATTTTCCACGCCCAAGGCTGCCTCTCCCCTTCTTCCTCCATGCCTAAAACTTCTCCTCCTTCTCCTCTCCACGTCCAAAAGAGTTTTGGACTTAGGTTGGTGCGTTCCAGATCAAAAGAAAGGCGATCAAAAGAAGAAGGCTGCACTGCTGCAAAGGATGACTGCTGATCTTCAAAAGGAGTTTTGAAGATCCTCCAGATCAGATCCAGATCTAATTTTTGGAGGCGTGATAGAGAAGAAGAGGATCTCCAGATCCAATCCGAGTGGATACCGGTAGAGGCCAGGCGCTTGCGTGGCTAAGATCTAGAACCTTCCGCTGCAAACAGGATCATCAACAGGGTAATAGGATTACCCAGATCAGGTAAATTAAATTTGATTTAATTTATCTTTTAATTTTATTTTATTAAAATAATAAGAATTAGATCTGTAACATATCAAGATCTGATTGGGATCAAGAGAAAAAATTTTGAAATATATCTCTTGATCTGATCAGATCTGAACGAACCTGGACCGGGAAATCAGGATTTCCCTTCAAAATGCTGCCTGAAATTTTTTTGAATCCTCAGCATATCATTTGATTAGTGTAATGATCTATAGAATTACTTACATTTTTCAAACTATCCACGCTGGATAATCAATTGATCAATGTATAAAATTTTTCTATCCATACAGAAATATATAAATGTATGGATATAGTAGAATATGTATGTTAATCAAAAGATGGATCCATGGTCCCATGCAATGCAATTTTTTTTTGAAAATTAACACCATCGGCCTGAATACGCAGTGCATGCAAGGCTGAATGCCTTAGATGCTAGCTAGAACCCGAGGCCCAACTATACAAGGTATGCCCCAATTCTATGTTTGCAATGCTGATCGGTACCTTCCCTTGGCCTGAGCGCGCAGGCACGTGGGGGTTGGATGTTTTGGACGTACGCTAGTTGAGACCCGAGCGCGTAGGGCATGCCCTGGCTTCGTGGTTGCAATGCCGTCTGGCACCTTCCATCGATTCGAGCGCTTTGTATTGCCAAGACCCAAGTTCCATGCTTCTAATTAATTAATTAATATCTAACTAATTAATTAAATTAATATTTAATTAATTTATTTTTTAATATCTAATTATACTTAATTAATATAATTTAAATAAAAAAGTAACTATTAGGGATGGCATTAGCCATCGCTAATACTCCCAACACAAGGCTCCCACACAGGATTGAGGCACGAACTGACATGCAAGAACTAAGGCACGAAGAGGAATAGGTTGGCATGCAAGGACTGAGGTGCAAGAGAATGGCTCCGGGATGGGACGTCGGCTCGAGAATGCGGCCATGGAGATGAGGCATGGGGATGGGGCCAGCAGGGCAAAGGCCGCAAGGTCGGGATCGAGGGCTGGGGTGGTAGGGCAGGGGCCACAAGGTTGAGCGGGTAGGGCCAAAGCAATGGCTCAAGGACGTGGCTGCAGAAATGAAGGCATGGGGATGAGGCCAGAGGAAGGCGGCACGAGTAGAGGTAGTAGGGTGGGCTGGTGGGGCAGGGGGTCGTAGGGTCGGGGCCGTGGGTTGGGGATGACAGGGCAGGGGCTATGGCGTTGGGCTAACGAGGCCGGGGCGGTGGTTCAGGGATGCAGCCATGGATATGAAGGCATGGAGATGGATCCGTGAGAAGGTAGTGCGGGTCAGGGCCGTAGGGTTGGGACGGTGGGGCCACAAGATGTGGGCTGTGGGGCAGGGGTGTAGGGTTGGGTCGATGGGGTCAGTGTGGCTGTGGCATGGCCGAAGCGTAGGCTTGATGCCACGGGATGCTGGAGCATAGGAAGGGAGGAACCACTAGGAAGGAGGGCCCTGGGAGGGGGGGAACCGCTGGGAAGGAGACGCCGGCAAGGGGGGAAGCCGAGAAGGAGAAGGGATCGACGAGAGGGAAATTACGGTCGTCGCTAATGCCAGTAGTAAAGTATTAGCGATGGTCAATTCTGTCGCTAAAAATAATTAGCTATCGCTAATATTTTTATCAAAAAAAATATTTTTTCATAATATTTAAAATATATATTTTTAAATTATTAGTGATGATAAATCTTTTCATTGCTAATAGCTATCGATAATTAATTAATTTAATTATAATTATAATCTAAAATATTTTTTAAAATTTTAAATATATTAGCGATGGCTTTTGCCGTTCCTAATAGTTAGTTTTCTGTCACTGATAGTATTAGCGACAGCTAATCTTTTAGATCATTTTTTTGGTAGTTAAAGACTATTATTAGCAACGGCTTGTTCTTCTGTTCAAATTTTTGTAGTGTGATGCAGTCTTGGTAATTTATAGATATAGTTTGTTTAGATTGTGTGTATTATGTATGAAATGAAATATTATAATGGTTTTAGTTATAAATTTTGGAAGAAGATCCCGATATATGACTTATAGCCGTGTTGTACCAATGATATATATATTTTTAATGGTTTAGTAGCTAGTTTTGGTAGTCACCATGCCTATATATAAGTCATATAAATTCTGGATTATATTAGATTCATTAAAAGATGGAATACCTTACGTGGGTCAATTCCTGTGATTATGCAGGGCTATGATATTCTCAAATTGTCATTCCAGAGTCAGGGGTGCGACAAATTAGAGCCTGGTCCTACATGCAACTTGGCATCAACCATTAGGATGTTGATCTTATTATGTGCGTCCTAATCCAAATATAACTGCATATTAGGGGTAATTGCCTTGTAGGATGTTACGCTTTTAAGACTGGAGGAACATACCTAATCAATTCTGCAGTCACAAACCTGTTTATAATTTCTTGTCCGTTGCACATAAATTAGCAGCGAAAGACATTCTAATATCATTACCTAGTCCAGGTCAACATAATGCTCATTCCTTAGCGTACGTATTGAAATATGCATGAGCTTGCAGTACTTTCGATATGGATGAAACCAAGATATTTGATATCTTGATTTGAAAATCTTCCTTTACTGTTCTTTTAGATGTGACACTGCAATCAGAAATTTTTTTGTGAGCCCTTTTGCCGCATTGTACGTACCACTGTAGTGTTTACGATGGCGTAGCGAATAATTCTAGTAGAACAAAGTCAAGAGCTTAGATAGGATGCGTCACCTACATATCTTTTACCAAGCAAAAAGGTTTTGAAAACACTAATCAATGTATCATCGCTCGAAAGTCATAACAATTAGTCTTCTAACATCTTTTCTGATGGTTACATGCCAAGATCGATGTTTTAACTGCATTTCTGAGACTGAAGTCAATATCGAGACCGAAAGTGCGAGGATAAAGGCAGCTAATATTGACCTAAGAGGCACACAAGTATTATCCAATAATTTACGAATGCTTTTCTTCTTTTTTCAGGTCTGCTGATTTGAGAAAACTGGCTGCTTCTTCATTACAAGTCAGTTTTGATACTTTCTGGTAGCTATCGATGCTTCCTTAGGAAGCACTCTTTTACCTACCCTCATTCTTCTAAGTGAATCTCAAGTTGCATGTTTGAGCATTTGCCATTTAAGATCATAGCCTAAATTTTCAACTTCACAGAAAGCGATGGCTTTAGGCTACATTAAGAGCCATCTGATTGATGACTTCATATATGCCATTTGTTAATTTGGTTGAACTTCTTTTTCACCAATTGTTAAAGTTAAACTTCTACAAGATTGTACATGGAGATTAGGTTGGTGTGGTGCATCACTAATCTTTCCATTATCCAGACGTTCTTCTAATACTTTTGTTGTTGTATTGCCATTTCATTTCACAGGAACATGCGCAGAATTTTTTGACCAAAAAGGCAGCTGCTGATATTGGTACATGAATTGTCTCCAATCATGATGCATGGGATTGGTAATATAACTGATGGCATTTTATTTTCAAGGGAGTAATCTTTCTTTGGTGGTTATTCGTCATAGGTTGTTGGTTGATGGAATCAAGGCACACAATCTTGAGCCTACTGCAGCAGGAAAAGTGCAACCTAGTCTTGATGGATGTGCTGTGTCTGAGGAGCAAAAAAGGATGGCCGATCCATCGTCCAGATAATAAATTGTTAATTCCATCCAAAATATACCATGGTCCATTATAAATCCATTTGCTCAAAATAAATTCACTTTCTTTTTTTTGCAGTGGATGCAGTTATCTTAAATATTGCTATTAGATTAAATTTGAAAGAAGACGGTTCTTTGTTTATGAAAAATAGTGGGAATGCCACTATCTGGATTCAGACTTGAAACTTCCCAAATGCATGCGCTGAGGAGAGGAGTGCCAACTGATGCGTCCCAAGTCCCTTAAGCATCTATTTTGCTCTGTGTGTGTGTGTGTCGCCTACTTTTGAGGAACATAGATTTAGCCCAAAGTATCGGCCTGGGTCAAGCGGAAAAGGTCACGCCAAAATTTTGTAGAGAATCGCAATCGAAAGATGGATGGTCTCATATGGAAGTAGTGGGCTAAAGGTTGGTCAAGGTATAAGGTCCAAGGTGTTGGCGGCCCGCTTGGTTGACACTCTTCCATGCTAGACTAACCTAGCGCAACTGGTGCATAAATTTTCAGCTTCCATTTCACATTGATGACATCCTAAGTTAATTTTATTTCTGAGAATATATATATATATATATATATATATATATATATATATATATATATATATATATATATATATATATATATATTTCTTTTACCTTTGGTCAACACAACCATTTAAGTTGCTACGTACCAACCTTCTTTAGTTTCATCGTGTCAACAACCTTGGTGATGAGCTTTATGACATTCTCTAGGCAAAGCTTTTACCCTTCCTACGACACACCACAGGCATAGCATACTCTCGGTATCTCGATTATTCTTCAAGATAATGCACTAGTAATTGCTAAACTTCAAACTATAATATATTGCCTTGGGAAAGTGGCAGATCTTTTAGGGAATGTATTGTCTCCCAGACTATAATGTAATGGATGGTGGATGGTAAGAATTAATCCTTTTCTGAGCATGTTGGGCAGTCTTAGCATGGCTACTGACCAGTGGGCGGTGAGAAAGGTGGTGGAAAGAAGAAAGATGTGATCATTCCAAGCTCATATTAAAAAGAAAAGGAAGCCAACTTTCCCTCGGGATAGGCTTCTCCTTTTGTGCATTCCTACGTTACGTGTCGTTCTACTAGGTTCAAAATTTATTAATAATTATATATAGCAATGGAAAAAGCTCTCTCCTTTCAGGTCCACACTCCTTAGTTTGCACCATTAAAAGCCATGCCCTCATCAAAAGACTAAACTTGAATTCAGATATTTTTATACTTAAATGTTGGATATCATACTAAATTAATGACTTGTGTAATGCATATTAAAAAAGTCACACATAGGTAGATGAATAAACAAATCGAAACATGCATGAGGTCCCTTTGCATGCACTGCCCCTGAAATATTCTCTGCCTTTTCTTCCTCCCTTCGAATGCTTCCACTCCCCCATCATGCCGAAGCCAAAAAATAATTTTAGCTAATCAATAGGCACCCTCCCTTTGAGAGAGAGAAAGACCATCTATGAAAAAGGTGCGTGCATTTTATTTCCTTCTGCTGCATGTATAAAAGTGCAATGTGTAATTAAATGGATCAGCAAATGGAAAGAAGTATCCCTAATTTACTAGAATTCTTTTTGCGGGTTATGATTGGATCTTTTGTTTCTATCTGCCTTAAAGCTAATTAAGCAATAATTATTATTAAAAAAAAAAAAAAAGGGTTGCGATTGTAAAGTGATCCACCAAAAGTCTGCACTTTAGCAGCAATTAAAACTGCCAAAACAATCAATTCTATAAGCTTTGCTGCGGCATAGAATCATAGAAAAAAAAAAAGGAAGAAGCCCGTCATTTGCATTTGCACTAATTAAGAAGCCAAAGATCTCCTCTTTTGAAAAGTGGAAACCCATCAAATTAATGTTCTAATCAAATGTACATACATGTGCAAGTACCTGACTAGAAAACAAAATCATTAGAGCATAACAAATAGTATACAAGAAATACCATCAGTTGAAACTAGTTTTTATCAAAGTTTACTACACCCAAGGTAAGCGTGAGCTGCACTTTTCAAAGAGAAGCCTAGTTGATACACAAGTTACCCTGAAAAGGTCTGAGTTGAAGTGATGATACATGGGAATGTCATGAAAGCCCATACAGTAGAAAATCTGATTCTACAGCCACACAAAGATGAGGCCAAAAAATGTGACACAACTCTCGACAGCACCATCCCACATGTAGCTGGTGGGACCCACGGGTATCTTCGGAGGGTTTTTTTTTTTTTTTTTTGGGTTGTCAGGGGGTAGGGTTGGCGGCGGGTTGCGTACGTCAGCGGGTTAATTCCCGCCACGGGTGGGCCGAGGGAATTCCACGCCTTGCATGGATGCGGGCGAGGGGAAGTTTGTGGGACCCACGGCCAACTCCTGACCGCGCGTGCGGAGCCGGGCTTCATGGGGGCCAGGGCTTCTGTTTCTGGTGGGACCCACCAACACAATAGTAATAATTTTTTCTGTTACAAGCATCATTAGCTTTTCCTCGTTCAATATATTATTGTGGTTCTTGTTAAACGCCAATATATTATTGTGGGTCATTTTTAGGTGACACTATATTCTTGCTGTTACGAACTTAAGATGTCGGTTCCATGGTTGTTTACTTGTTTCCGATGTCGGTTCTCGTAAATAAGAAAAAGTTCTTAGCGCCAATCCGGGGTCAAATTGATTTAGGGTTTGGATGTATTTTTTAAAATTAAATTTTAGAACTTATTTGATTTATGATTTTTTTAAAAAATTATTTTTTAAAAATATAATTTTGATATATCTGATTGATCATAAAAAAATAGTCTATTATAATATAAATATTTATTTTTTAAAAAAATATATAAAATATTTATTATATTCTTAATAGATATCAAGCCATACATTTTTACTCCCAAATTTTATATAAATAATAATATTATATTTATATAAATATACATAATATTAATATATTATAATATAATATTAGATCATAATAATTTATTATATTAATATAATACTAATATATTAATATTATATTGATATAATATTAATATTTTAATATTATTAATATAAATTAAATATAATATTAATATAGTATTATATTAATATTAATATTAATGTATTATGAATATTATATTATTTATATTAATATAAATATTATATTATATTAATATAAAATATTAAGATAATATTAATATAATATTATATTAATATTTATAAGAATAATATTTAATGATATTTTTAAAAATTTATATGCTCCGTAACCACATATTTGTGAAAGGATATTTTTAAAAAGAAAAAACATCCATCAATTTTTATCCCATGGATAGGGCTGGAAACGGGCCGGGCCTCGCCCCTGCTCGAGCCTGGCCTAAAAATTTTAGAAATTTTAAGATCTGAGCCTAGCTCGGGCCCAAGCCCAAGCCCAGCCAGTATCCAATCGTGCTAGCCCGAACTCATTATTTGGACCAAATATTGGACTAGCCTGATTTTTTTCACTTATTAAAAATTTTTTTTTATTCATTATTTACTACCATAACCTATAGTAATTATGTACGCAAACCACTCAATTCTCTATATCCTGCTCCACATTTATTGGCTCTGTGCAAGTTTGGAGTATTGTATTTATTGGCTAAATTAATTTAAGGTTTTAACTTAAGAATCTTGAGTTTTAAATGAAAGTAAAATGAGTTGGGCTAAATTCAGACTAAACCTTGGACTTAGGCTTGGGCTGAAAGTTTTGGGCTCAACTTCTTTCTCAGGCTCGGGTTGGGCCAAAGGTCTGCTCGAGTCCAGCTCGAAAGAAAAATAGACTTTATTTTTAGGCTCAAGTCCAACCCGAATGGCTTCAGGCCAAGCTCGAAGCCCGACCTGAAGCCGACCTGGCTTGATGGGCCTTGGGTTGGCCCAAGCCCACTTTCAGCTCTATCTATAGAAAATCTCAAAATCTACCTTCTTCATAGATTTTTAGTATTTTTCATGAAATATAGAAAACATCTTCTCATAACGAGAAGAGTCTTTTTCATTCTTTCTCCTAAACTCTATTCAAGCAAAAGCACTCGACCTCTCCACCTTTTAAGAATTGTCATTTCTCTCCCCTACTTTCTACAAACCAAACCAGTCCTTACTGATAATTGTTATAGTATGTGTTAATGCAAAGTTTATACTTTTGAAAGGTTTAGATGCTATCGGCAAGACAACAAACTTAGGTTCATAGGGAGAAAGCAAGATTTTCTTGCAAACTATTTTATGGTTACCCTTTTTCTTTATTTACGAAAGAATCTAGAGTCAAAACCATAAACCATAGGGCCTTTTCAGATTTTTATTAGATAATTTATACATGAGGTTTCCTAAAATATAAAAGCAAAAAAAAAAAAAAACCATAAACCATTAGAAGTTACTATAGCTTTTATTTATTTTTTCAAGTATATATGTATATATATATATAAGGACAGACTTGGATAAAGTTGATTGAATTTGGGCTCAAATTCGATCAGATCAAAATTAAACAATAAGAGTTCTACATCAATGATTCAAGCTATTGAATGTGATTTATTACCTTAAAATCACTTACTAAAAATTATATGATTTGAAGATCCCCATCTTCTGCATCAAATGATTAAAAAATATCTAATTTAATTTTATTTAGACTGTTCATTTTTTGACTATTTGATGCATAAGTTAGAGATCTTTAAATCATATAATTTTTTGTGTAGAAACAGTTTCGAGATAGTAGATTATATTCAATGACTTGAATCATTGATGTAAAATTTTTATTATAGAATTTTGATCTGACAGAATCTGAATTCAAATTCGATCGATCTGATTTTAATCTGATTATATATATATATATATATATATATATATATATATATATAACAAAATGAAGCATCATTATATCTTTCAAGTATTGAGATCTCTGGCTAGTGTTAACAATTAAACCGGTGCCAATGCATGTGAAGGCCTATGGGTGATTCTTGTGGATTAAATAGCTCCTACAATACTTGGTTGCAAAGGGATGTAACCTTAGCAATGCTAGTGGAAAAATTTGTTTGCATGTTCGCACGCAGAGAGAGAGAGAGAGAGAGAGAGAGATTTATGTGGGATATATATTGTTTTGCTTATTCTCAAAAAAAAAGTTTTATTAAATCAACATTAACCAGAGATTATGACATGGGAGGTGCAAAAGATCAATGGTGAACTCACAATTTGAAGCATCTTATCAAATTAACGTTACAAAACTAGCAAATTACGGGCGGCGAGAAATCGACGATTGAATAGATTCTTGGACAAGCAAAAGTCGAAGTTCCTGATGATATATAGAGACTGACAACGTGAATGACCCGATAGTTACTTCTTACTAGCACGTCGGACGGATGATGTACAAGAGCCCGGTTTATGACGCCCATCAAAGTGATCACTAGCTAGAAATTGTAACCGAAGAAAAATGCTTTCTACACTACGGGGAGCGGTGTAGCTCCGTGGATACATCGCTTGCAGTGATAGACGACCATGTAGGATCGGACGGAAAGAAAATTTTTTTTATAGGGCATCATGTATGAAAAAAATTTTTATAGGGCATCATGTATTTTTTTCCATTCAGATCCACATCATTCGACATAGATAAAAGAAAGACCTGTAGGGATTTGCTTTTACACCACCCAAATTCTATGGCATAGGAAGTTGAAAATAGTTGTATGGCCCAACAGAAAGCGTGTGGCTCGGCGGTCTTTTCTATGGTAACTAACTTTTATATTGGTGAATGTGTTATACGGAGATGCCTTGTAAAAAAAGATTTGTAATGCAAAATTATATATATAGAAATGACCACCATAATGTTGGATGGTTCTCCTGTATGCAGCAATTAGACCTTGAAATGAATAATAATGTGCATAACATATATTTTGGCTTAGCCATAAATTAGACGAGAAACATTATCATCAGTGTTCCGTGGTACATTGTGATCCATATTTTTGGCATGATAACTTACATAGCCCTAGCCTAATCTTTATAAGAGCATATGTAACTTACTTTGTCTAGCACTACGCATGCAAATCACGGGTGATCCACTTGTAGAATTACCGGCATGAAATTATGTTGAGGGTTTGTTGGGATGTTCGGTAATATATCATTATGGTATCTTTTTGTTGTTGCTTGAAATTATATACTTCAGAAAAAAGTGGTCAATCTCGTTCAAGAATGCTGGAGTGATCTGCAAAATAAAGTCTGGAGAATTTAATTCTATTGAGAACCTTCCATTGATGCTCAAATCAGCAAAGAACAGTAAAGCAACAATCGATTCTCTAAGATGGATTTCTTGCTTATCTAGGTCCTCAGGATTTATGATATTTATGGAAAAAGTATCTTGAGGATATTAAGATATTGCGTTAATCTTGGGTTGCTAATCATATTATTTTAAGATTAAGGCTGCTTTTTCAGAACAGGAGAGTTATTACTGACATAATCGGAATGCCTTATCTGCTCCCACGAGTTTAGGTGGAGTGAGGGATGGTTAGGTCGTGGCTGGATTACAGCTGGGTTACCACTTATCTTTGAGGGGAGTTGTTGAGTGCACCAAAGAATTATTCATCTGAGGTGGTTCAGAAGTTCTGAATGTTAGATGAACTGCTGCAAAAAAAATCAGCTCGAAGGCATGCTTTGGCTTCTACTTTGGATCAGAGGGCATGTAGAGAATCTCTATATCTCAGTATATTGATGTTTCTATGCTGATTCGAAGTAATTCGGACATTAACTCGATCGATCCAATGTGTTTACGTTACTACCATAATACTATCCCCTAGTGTTGAGTCTGAGAATTAGATAAAAGGATTATTCTTTAAGTAATCGGATCGAGTATCATGCTCTTTTACTTCTGATTGCACTTTCAGCATTAATAGCTGATGACGTAGCATGTGGCACAGGTTATCAAAAATGACCGTGAATAAGGGGACCACTGGAGTGTTGGTTCCTTCAAGAGAATAATTTAAAGGATGCCTTTTGGCCTTCATTTTCTCTTTTAGATTCGCCTAGAAGGTGAGCGAGAGAGAGACGATTGCGATTGCAACATTTACTGCCTTCTTTACTCAAAATTTTCTTCGTGAGTTTTGAGAGCCAAATGGATCCCAGGATAGCAAGAATGCTTCAAGTGTTCTCGGTCCAAAGGAAGCAGGCTAGGGCTTTGTCCACTCACTCTTCGATCCCTGCAAAAAATGCCATTAGGGTTTCAAATGTTGTTTTGCCGACCGTGCCTCCTCCAGTTCCAGCGAGTATGGGAAATGAAAATCTTTTGTCGACTAGCGAGCTAGTGGATTCGGGGGCGAAGGCCATGGTTGAAATTTTGGCTCTAATGATTGAAGTCATGGTCGCATCGGGAGGTCCGACGACAGAAGTTGCTACAAGGTTAGCTTCGTCGGTTCCTCCAAAGAGGGTTGCTACCGGGGATCACCTGGTAGAAGAGGCTTCTATAGAGGATCTTTCCACAGGAGTGACAAAAGTTGCAGAGATAGCTAATCCTCCTAAATTGGCTAGGATGATCGAGGCTGTGGGTCTACTAGGACAAATGGCGTTTGCTTCCAGTCTACCTTCGATTAAAACTCAGGTGGAGGCTTGACGTCCAGCCTCTCCTTCTCCCTCTGCCATAGAGACCCTTAAAGCTACAACTAAGTTTTTAGAGGGTCACCTCTTACTTGAGGAAAAATGGACTTTAGAAGGAGAAGGTGCTCAGCATTGGATGGTGGGTGCTTTCAGGTCTTTAGCTTTGGTTGGTCATTATCTAGCCAATTTTGCTGGGGTTACCTCTAGAGTTTCGTCTTTGGAGCTTGCCGAGATGAGAGAGGAGTTTGATAGATTGAGATACTATTTAGAGCAGGAAAAAGCTGCTAATATTGAGCTGAACAAAGAGATTGACTGTTCTGAAAAAGTATTTTTTGAAGTCCATGAGATGATTGATCGTCGAGATGACGAGTTAAAAAGGGCTCATAGAAGGATTGAAGTTCTTAAAAGATAGAGGTCAGAAGCTGAGCGAGATTGTCATCGGGCTCGTGAAGATATAGACCGTGTGAGGTGGACACTTGAAGGGAGAAGGAACTCTACTTTCGGGATTTATTCTCCAAGGGGTTCTGATAGGAGGCCGAACAAAAGGCCTAGGACCTTTGATAGAACACACCATTAGGAGGAGACATCTCGAAGGGCTGAAAGTCCTTTAACAAGAGGGGTAGTTTTAATTTGAGAACCCTCAGCATCCCAGGTCGAGCTTCGAAAGGTGAGTGAAAGGCTCGACCGATTATATAAGAGCGAGACTAACATTATGATTAAAGCTTGTAATTAAGGTTCTTTGCGGGTTTTGAGATGTGCAAAGAGTTGGCCTTGGTTCATCTTTCAATGGATGATGCTGAGTTTTTGCGGACAGATCCATCAGATAAGAGTTTGAAGGCCATGATAGATCACTATCTTGAAAAATTTGCGAGCTCATCCGATATCTTCATGGGAACAAATAGGGTTGACTTTGCTTTACAGACATAAGAGGTCGATGTTGAAGAAGGCCATTCTAGAGTCAACCATTAAAAGATTTTTGAAAATTTTATTTTCTCTTCTTCTTCTTGTAAGCTGATGTGGTGTTTAAGATTTATGAATTAAATATTATTTTTATCGAAGCAACTTGCTTCTTCTTATTATGCTCCAAACTTGTATTTCAAATTCCGATTTGAGGTACTCTTCGAAGCACTTATCAGTGGATTCGAAAGGATTCGAAGAGATTCGAAGGGATGGAATCGAAATCTCCTCTCATGTGGTGATTATTGCCGCACGTCTCTTTGAAAGTGGCATAGAGCATGATTGTAGCCATCTGCATCGGCTGTCATACTAGCGGTGGAGGTTGCATCCAAACAATATTCGCCATGTGTTCGAGTTATATCAATTTATATTTTTCGCATTTAATGATCTAAAAAGATGAATCATTTGAAAATCTCTCCGATTTGATTTGTATATAAGTCTTAGGTGAGACAAAGGGTCAGGCTCTGTTATCCCTTTTTATCATCGTAGGTTCTTCGTTCATCTATTTTCTTCTATTTTTCTTTTCACTCTTCTCTTTTAGAAGAATGGTTCACTCTGGAGATTTAGATTTTGCGCTGATGACCTTTTAGTCGGAGATGATGGAGAGAAATTTGGTGTTGATTCATAGCCAGTTCCATATTCCTCCAAGATTTCAGTTAGAAGTTCCAAAGATGGAGGAACATGCTTGCAGCCCTTCCCTAGATCAGATTAGCATCTACGAGGAATGCTTCCGGGCTAGCCTAAGATTTTCTCTCCATCTCTTCTTTGTTATTTTTTTCATTTTCTTGAAATGTTGCTATATTTGGTTGTTCTGAACTCATGACGATACATCTGTGGCTTTACCATAGTATGTATTTTAGCTGGGATCGAACCCAGCATCATATTTTTTCACTATTATTTTATCTTAAAAAGACATCCTGGATCTCATGGATGATGGTACGTGACTTCCAAGAATAGGAAGAACACTCCTTCACTGATCCAAAGTGCTTCTTCTGTTGTTCATAGTTGGAAAGGGTGCTTCCTATTTGTCTCTCACTCCTCAGGCAATGAATGGGGCGAGCCCAAAAGGCCGTGTTGAAGGATTCGCCACTCGACCAGTGCCTGAGGCAAGATTTGGAGACCTTGTGTGGCTTCGAGATTTCAGAACTAAAAGAGCTCTTATTCGAATAGGCCCTATTCAACATGGGCATCAGCCAAGTTGGCCCCAAGGATGCGTATCAACTCCTTGCCTTATGATTAATCTTACTTGGGTTCTAATGTCTGATGCTAATGGGTTGACATTTTAGATTGCAGGGATGAATCTGAGCTTGCCGAAAGTGCTGGGTCAGAAGATCCATCAAAAGAGAAAGGCAGAACCAACTGGAAATATATCTGCCCATGTCCGAGTCGAGCTTCTTCCTGCACTGCCGACCTCTAAGTCAGAAGAGCCTAAACCTCTTTTCATTGATAATTTTGAGATTATATGGGTTCAGCATGATTTGGGCTCTCCAGTTGCTGAGGAGAGTCAGAAGAGTTCGATTGAGTATTTATTCAGTAAAGTTATTTTGAGTCTACCAGCTCCTGATGTTTCTGATCTCTTTCTAGAGGAGGAGTCGATCGAGGCTGCTAGAACTTTCAGGACTGCACTAGCTGGATCAAAGCTCGAGGCAACAACCCTAGAGGATTACGAGCTAGCAAGTAAAGCATTCTTTGACTTTCTGTATCCAGCCAATGTGATGAAATTGCTGATTGAGCCTCACAAAATAAAGAGGCAAAAAGCTTTGGACTATTTTATTCAGGTGGGTTGGAGACACATATCATTATGCTTTTTTTAAGCTTTTTTGTTTTGAGATGTGGCTGTTATAAATGATATGAAATATTTTGGTAGCTCGCTTATTATTTGAATGAGTATATGGAATGTTCTGTCGAGCTTTCGGCTGAAGCGACGAAGAATAAGATGGATGCCAAAATGCTCAAAATTATAAAGGATAAGGCATTGAAGGTAGCCAAAGAGGCCTCCATGAGAGCCAATGTTGCCGAGAGAAGAGTCGAGGATGCCGAAATAATGTTGAAGAAGTCAACTAAGGAGAACTCTCGACTGTTAGGCATTAAAGAAGCTCTGACGGTAAAAGTGGAGGAGCTTAAGGCTCAATCTACTAAGGCAGAGGCATTTAAAGTAGAGGCTAAAATCGTGTTGAAGATGGCAAAGGAGAAAATAATCAAGCTCAAGAGTGAATTGAAAGTGCGAGTTGAGGCTGCTGCTTCAAAGGCTGTGGAGAGTTTTCGGGCATCGGAGGAGTTCAAACATGAAAAGATAGAATTTGCAATTGACACCTATGATGAGGAAAAATGCTTCATCCAAAGTGCTGTGACTACTTGTTATCCAGAGTTGAATCTGAATTTTTTGGATGAGGTCCCCGTATCACCTATCGCCAATGTGATTGAAGCTCCCATCGGCTCAAAAAATATTTTCTGAGTTTACTTTATCTTTTTCTTTAGTATGTTCTGGCTTTTTAGAGCTGCTATAAAGAAAATTCTATATAAATAATTTTTTTTTTATTTTTGATCATTTTTTTCATCCAGTTTTTTTTATTTTACTCTAACCTAAGGAGTTGAGATTTTGACCTGAGGAGCCTCAGATAAGTTAATTCTGACTTAAAGGCTTATGAATCGATCTTTTCGTTAATTGTGCATGTAACTAATGGGACGTGCTAGCTTTTCTATGCGGCATTAAGTGCACACAGTTTAAAAAGTGACGTAGCCGTAATCCTCATGTAAGACTTTGGCGTACAGCTATGGGACAATAAATTCATCCAATCTTGGACTTGCATGTGGCATAATTTGATAGAAGCAATTATGGTGGATTTTTCTTTTTAAGGAAGACTTGCATTTGCTTTTCTTCCATCAGCGATACTTAGAACATTCCGTTGGATGATGGCAGGATAGTGCGCTGATAAGATCGTAATATTATCATTAAGACACCATATTTATTAGTTTAATTTTAATTTTTTTAAATAATTAAAAATATATAAAAAGTAGCGAATCAGATAGAATCTATAGGAAAGATAGTGCTTTAGTTTTGAAATATTTAATTTTATAAAAGAAAGAAAGAAAGATCTTGAAAATAGAATTGAAGTCAAAAAATAAAATTTAAAATTATAATAAAAATAAATAATAAAAATTAAAATTATATGAAAATAAATTTTAGTACTAAGATTTACTACCTAGATTTTAGCATCTACTTGCAATAAAATTAAAGAGTAATAAAAGTAAAAAGCATGAATTTAAAGAAAAAAATAAAATTTATACTAATTAAAATTTAAATTTAAAATTTAGATACATGAAATTAAAAGAACAAGAAAAAAATAAAAATTAAAGTAGATGATCTTGATCTCGGATTGATGTTAGCATTGAGATGGTGTAGAAGATTGGCACTTTCTCTCGGTATTGTCTGCTTTGAAGCAACCATTAACCTAAAACCTAGCCTCTACCCTATACCATAGCTTTTCTTAATTGAAGACACCAAACTCTGGAGGTCTGGGAGTGTTTAAATAGTTGTTAGAGAGGAGAGACCTTTGTTATCAGCCAATATGGGATTAAAGCAGGGTGTTGATTGGCGTATGTGGAGGAATCTGGATGTAAATTGAATTAAAAGACTACCTAGATCGTGTTGAATAGAGTCTGGGTCTTCTAGCTATCAGATAGGAATCCAACACTCCAAAAAATATCAAAAAATAATGTTTATCAGCCCAGATCAAGTCAGAATAACTTTTGACCATCGGATCACATCTGATGGAGAAGATCTGACCATCGGATTGAAGCTTGGAGGGTTGAATTAGCATCGAAAGCTTCTGTCAGCCATTGGATTGAAATTTGGATGAGATCTGACCTTTGGATCAAAATTTGGAGCATTTGGGATCATTGGATGGCACACTAGAGGCTGGAAGAATTAGAATCAAAATAGGAAACACCTCGAACTGTTGGATCTAGACTGGTTGAAAGATGGATCACTCGATGGCATCATTACTGTGCTGATGGACCACACGAATTGAGTCAATCATAGGCCTGGATGAATCAGTGCTTGACACGCCACATGAATTTATCATTTTGCCCCGTGCGCTGCGTATTTTCGCGATGGGCTTGTTAAGGATCCATGATGAACCAAACACTATTACGGTCCATCGTGGACTGCATGGTCTTCCGATGTCAGGGTGACGTCATGGCTGAGGAAGAGTGGGCTACGAGTGAGCGCTGGGCTAGGCTTTGCGCCTGGGCCTACATTGGTCTGGGCTGACTGGTGGGTAGATTAGGCTGGGTTTTGCTGGTGGATGGACCGGGCTAATTTTGGGTGAACCAGCTGGTTAATTTTATTTTTTTATTTTTTCTTTGAATCTTTGTATCGGATGCATTTTAAACTGAATTTGCTCCAAACTTATTTTATTTGAACAAAAAAAATGAGCTCTTTTCATTGATAAATATATTTTTTAAAATAGATAAATAAAAAAATTAATTTTTAAAATAAAAATAAATAAATTTATAAATTAATATTTTTATTGGTATATTTATGATAATTATTAGAGCTCCCTTAAAGAGGAATGAAGTTATGTTCCTTTATTGGGGCAATAGTCGTCTACTTGAAGAAGAGGAGAAAACTCAATCAACTTCGGCTAGTTTAAAGATGCTTATGATGGACGTTTCGATTGTGGAACGTTCATATTCTCGATCTTGAGATCTTTGTTATTTCGCTCCTCATATTGGAGATAGTTGTTCCCTCAGCTTCGAGAGCTTTATCACTATTCTCTTGTTTGGTAAGGGCAGGAATCCAGTGACTGCTTCTTGGGTGCTTGCATGGTGCACCACTTCCGAAGGAGAGGAGGAGGGGGTTGAGTTGCTACCAGGAATGAAGGTCTAGATTACATCTTTTGCCTCAAAGGCACTCTTTGCTGTGGTCTTCTTGAAGACTACAGTCCTGGATCAGCAAGGTGATGCTTTGATGCAAACTTGATTATTTTTGGAGTTTTCTAGTGTGCATCTACGTTGATACAGGGCACCTTGGTCTGAGGCTACATGGAGTTGAACTCCAAGTAAATGCGATCTTAGCCTTGATGTATCTATTCCCAACTAGCTCGCGACTCTCTTTAATCTTCGTGTTGGCTGTGGTTTTTTCGAAGACTATGGCTCGGGACTGTGGAGAGATAAGCATTAAGTGAATGCAATTTTAACCTCGGTGGGCTCATGGTCATGCTATTCCTGTAGACAGCATCATATTGGAATCTTGATCCCATAGGATATGTTGTAATTTTGATGTAAAATCCTTTATTTTCTTTTTTCTTTTTGCTGTTTCTTGTAAAAGCAATATTGGTATTATTGCTCTTGTAAGAACTTTTTTCTATGAATAAATAAATATCATTTTATATTTTTCATTTGTCGAAGTGAATGTGGATTTTGGAGAGATCAGTCTCGATCCAAGAAATCCTTTTATGAGGTGTTTTGACCTTAATAATTTTGACATTGCTTAATTTCGACCTGCGAAACTTTGCTAAGGTGATATTCCGATCCAAAGAATCTTGAGAAAATAGTTTTGACCTGATGAACTCGCTATAACATTATCCCAATCAAAGAATCTTTATAGAAAGCAGTTTTGGTCTGAGAAACTTATTGTAACATTATCCCGATCAAAGAAACTTTGTAGGAAGCAGTTTCCACATGAAAAACTTACTATAACATTATTCTGATCAAAGAAACTTTGTACAAAGCAGTTCTGATCTGAGAAACTTACTGAGTTAATATCTCTATCAAAGGGATCTTGGATAAAGTAGTTCCGATTTGAAAAATCTGCTAAGTTAACATCCCAATCAAAGGGACCTTAGATAAAGCAGTTTTGATATGAGAAATCTGCTAAGTTGTCATCACGATTAAAGGAACCTTGGACATAGCAGTTTTGATATGAGAAATCTGCTGAGTTGTTGTCTCGATTAAAAGGATCTTAGACAAAGTAATTTCGATAAGAGGAATCTGCTGAGTTGTTATCCCGATCAAAAGGACTTTGTGGGGCTTCTCTTAAGTCCAACCTATCATGTAGGTATGAGTCAATGAATTTGAAAATTCATTTATTCAATATCATATGAATCATTGATAATACATGCGGAGATTGGCTGAATTCCAAAGGCTAAGAAGTGGAGTCCCATTTGGTTGCTTCAAATGGTAAGTTCCTGGGCATCTCACTGTGTCAACCTAATAGGGGCCTTCCTAATTAAGTAAGAGTTTTTCTTGTTTCGTGGGTTGTGAAACTTTAGTTCGTTGGAGGATAAGGTCGCTAGCTTTGAATTTCTTGACCTTAACCTGAGCGTTATAATATCTGGTTACCCTCTGGCAATAGGCAACCATCCTTATTGCAGCACGTTCCCTGCTTTTTTCGATTAGGTTGAGGTTAGCTCTAGGCCATATTGGGTTAGTATCTTCATTATACTCCTCGACTTTGAGGGAAGGAAGCTCGAATTTCATAAGTATGACTACTTCCATCCCGAATGCCAGGTTAAAGGGGGTTTCATCAATGGAAATTCTTTAGATGGTTCAATAGGCCCAAAGAACATGATAAAGCTCTTCTATCCGTGACCCCCCAATCCAATTTAGTATGGCTTTTCGACATTACAGGAGGGTTCTATTGATGACTTTTACCTCTCCATTTGATTGCGGATGGCCTACTAAAGTAAAGCACTGCTCTATCTTATGATCTTCACAAAACTCACGGAGTCGAGCTCCACTGGATTATCTATCATTGTCAGAGATTAACATCTTTGGAAGACCATATTGGCAGATGATCGACTTTCAAATGAAGTCTTAGACTTTTGCTTCAGTAATTTGGGCTAAAGGTTTGGCTTTAACCTATTTTGTGAAGCAATCAATGACCACTAGAAGAAACTTACGCTGGCCTGAAGCTTGAGGGAATGGACCTAAAATGTCCAATTCTCATTGGACGAATGGCCATAAAGCTTCAATTGGTGTCAGAAGTGCCGTCGGTTGATGCTGGATTCTATTATTTCACTGACATTGCTTGCACCTACTGACAAAATTTTATGCATATTGTTGCATTGTAGGCCAATAGTAGCCTTGTCGAAGGATCTTATAAGATAAGGATCTATCCCCAAGTGGCTTCCACAGATATCTTCATGAACTTCTCGCAAGGTGTACTTAGCTTCAGATGGACGTAGGCACTTCAGAAGAGGAAGAGAGAAAGACTACCTGTACAATTCATTATTGAGCAATACATTCTCGTGGCCTTATTTTTGATCCTCCGAGCTTCTTTTTGATTAGGTGGTAGCTCACCTGATCTTAGATACTTTAGAGGAGGATCCATCCAGCTAGATTTCTCATCGATTTATTGGATGGTGGTAGGCTCTTCTAAGTTTGAGGTTCTCAAGACTTCAAAGTAGGTCTCTTTCTTCAGGTTGGTAGGCAACGATGATGCCAGTTTGGATAAGGCATCGGCTCTGGTGTTTTGTGCCTTGGAAATATGTTGGATATCAAAATTTTGAAAAAGTGAGACCAAGTCCTTTACCTTTTGGAGGTATTTTTTCATATTCTCCTCTCAAGCTTCGTACTCTTCTTTAATCTATCCAATTATCAGCTAAGAATCACTAAAGACCTTCAAGTACTGGGCCCTATCATCTTTGGCGATCTTTAGTCCGGTGATGAGGGCTTCATATTCTACTTCATTATTAGTGGTTGGAAACTTGAAGTGCAAGGTGTATGTAGCCACATCTTCTTTCGAATTGGATAAAATGAGTCCAACTTCTGATCTAGATAGATTTGATAAGCTGTCGATATGTACGATCCATTATTCTTCTAGGTCTGGCCCCGTGTTTTCATCATCTTTTGAGCTTGTAGGATTTTCTGATCATTTTTTGACATATACTTTTTTTGAAGTTTCTCCATCCAGGACGGTGCATTCTAAAACAAAATCGACTAAGATTTAGGCTTTGATGGAAGATCTTGGTCGGTAATGTATATCCCAAAACCTACTTTATGATCTGATTCGAAGTATCTAGGCGATGTGGTACTATCTTAATTGGCTGATATGTGAGCAGTACTATAGTATGAGCTTGGAAGTAGGGTCGGAGCTTCCTTGCTATGATAACTAATACAAAAATCAACTTTTCCAACTTACAGTATCTAGTCTCTACATCATGAAGGACCTTGCTGGTATAGTAAATAAGCTTCTATAGCCATCTTTTTTTTGGATGAGGATTGCACTAATCGCCATAGAAGAAACAGCAAGATATAATAAGAGTTCTTCTTCCAGTTATGGTTTGGTGAGCAATGGTGGAGAACTAAGGTACCACTTTAACTCCTTAAAGGCTTCTTGGCATTTTGGGATCTACTAAAAGTTTTTCAATTGCCTGAGGGTCTGAAAAAATGGGAGATATCTCTCGATCAACTTGAAGATAAAATGATTAAGGAAGGCTATTTTATCGATCAAGTACTGTACCTTTTTGGCTGTCTTTGATGGTGTCATCTCTAGGATCATTTTGATTTTCTCTAAATTTGCTTCGATACCTCTTCGTGGGACCATGAAGCCAAGAAATTTGTCAGCTATAACTCCGAAGGTACACTTTGTAGTATTCAGACTCATCTTAAATTGGCAAAGAGTGTCAAAATTTTTCTAGAGATCTGCGACATGGTCCAATGTTGCACGACTCTTGACCAGCATGTCATCAATATATGCCTCCATATTCTTGCTGATTTGGTCTTTAGAGATCTTGTTGACCAGTCTTTGCTATGTGGCCCCTACATTTTTCAGATCAAAGGGTATCATTCTATAACAAAAAAGCTCACGATAAAAAATAAAGGCTATTTTCTTCTTGTCTTCGTGTGCCATCTAGATTTGGTTATAGTCAAAAAAGGCATCTATGAAGCTAAGAAGCTCAAGCCTTGAGATGGCATCAATCAGTTGGTCGATTCGGGATAACGGATAGTTATTTTTTGGGCAAGTCTTATTCAGATCGGTGAAATCAATGTATATGCACCATTTTTTATTTACCTTCTTCACCAATACGATATTTGCTAGCCAATCTGGATACATTGCTTCTCTGATGAAGTTGGCTTTGATCAGCTTATCCAGTTTTTTGGCTATGATTTTTTGGCACTCTGGAGCAAAATTTTACCTCTTTTGCTTGATTGGATGGTAGGTTGGATCTACCTTTTGATAGTGGAACATCACTTTTGGATCAATTTCAGATATGTCTGTGGCTGACCAAGTAAAAAGATCTGCATTTGCCTGCAAAAGAGCGATTAGCTAGCTTTTTGTTATCCGATCAAGGCAAGAGCCAATCTTCATATTTGATAAGGATTCTCCTTCCTCAGTAGGATTTTCAAGAGCTCCTCAGATGGTCAGGCACGTTTCTCAGCCAGGTCTTCCCGCACATCTAGCCCTATTGAGAATTCAGGTAGGCTCTTCACTCGATCCTCCATTTAAAGTTTGGCAGTGAAGCACCGTCGAGCCATAATTTGATTGTCCTAGATTCATCCTACTCTATTTATTATCAAAAATTTGATCATCAAGTGGTAGCTAGACACCACAGCTTTTAGCATCCAGAGGTTGGGCCATCCAAGAATTACATTGTAAGCCAAGGGAAGCTTTACAATGAGAAAGTTTACATGAATCATCACTTGCTGAGATGGGGTACCCATCATGATGGACAGCTTGATTATTTCTTCTGGTATTACTGAGCTTTCAGAGAAGCCTTGGATTGGCATGTTAAATCTACTTAACCGATTAGAAGTTAGTCCCATTTGAAAAAAATAGAAAGGTATAAAATATCGATCAAGCTTTCATTATCAACGAATACATGGTGTATATTATAATCACTAGTATTTAAGGTAATAATCATAGCATCATTATGTGGTTATTGTATACCTTCTGCATCCTGCTCAGTGAAAGTGATGGTGTCTCCGAGCCTGTCCTCAAGCCTTGGCCTCTTCACCACCGCTGATCCAAATGACCCCTAGTGATCATGTAAATTTTGCCTCGGATGGATGGCTTTTCTGTCGTCATTGGCTCCTTTGCCTTCTGGTGTGGGTATCAGATGTTGAGATTAACGAGGTGATTGTTGAGCTCTTGGATGGAGTCAGTATGGAGAAGTTTTTTCCTGGATGAAGTGATTCAGCCTTCCCTTCTGGATGAGCCTCTCGATCACATCATGAAGAAGATGGCAGTGTTCAGTATCATGATTGTGATTACGATGGTAGAAACGATACCTCATAGAGTTGTGGCATTCAAGCTTCGTCCGCGTCTTTGGAGGTTGAGAAAGCTTGGCTTGAATCTCTATTAGAACCTCCCCTCGAGTGGCATTAGAGGCATATAGTTATGGTACCATCTTAGGGGAGAGTGTTGTCGGTCTCTTCTTTGAGGACTCGAAGATCGATAGTTTCTAGATGAACCTCCATCTTTCTGCTTTCGGGGTGGAGATTAGGAGTGCTGGCGATAAACTTCCTACCTTCTTGGAGAGTGCTCCTTATTTGGTTCTACCACTATATAATTGATAGGAACGTCCTTAGCAAAAGCCTCCTCCAGATGGAAATACTTTCTCGTCCGGTCCAGCATTTCGACGTAGTTCTAAGGAAATAATTTTATTAGCGACCTCTTCAGATCATTTTTAAGTAGTCCATCCATCAGGGCGGTCATCATGATCGACTGATCTAGATCATGAAGTTTCAAGATTGCTGCATTAAAATGGCTTACATAGTCGTGGATTGACTTCCCCTCCCTTTGTCGGATGGTGTCGAGATAGTCGAACTGCTTCTGCTGCTTTTGATTGTTGATAAAATGCACAGTCAAAGACTGGCTCAACTCTTCAAAAGTGTAGATTGAGATCAGTTTTAAGTTAGAATATCATTATTGAGCCATCCCCTTAAGAGTAGCGGAGAACACCCGATAAAGGATGGCATCCGATGTTCCTTTAAAGAGAAAAGCTGATCGCTGTCGTAGGCGGTCAAAAATAAAATCTAACTCACTATTATATAGATATGATAAGTCGAGATCGTATCCATAGGAATCATGTTAATTATATTTAAATAATAAATTTAACTTAAGAGCATGATTTAAGAATTAATTAAAAGGCTACTTAATTAATTAAGAAAATAAATAAATAAGCAAATTAATTTAAAGGAAGGTTGTAAGTATAGATATGGATTCTCAAAATTTTAATTGATCACTTATCTGACAACTGGTACTCTTTTTAATATGCTATAATTAATATCTAATCAATAAAGATATAACGTATCTTAGAAAGTATGATCTGTACCTTCAGATCATAGTCCATTCCTTAAAATTATAGGCTAGTCTAAATTGATTTAGGTATAATATCAAGAATTAATTTAAATATAATCTATCTTAAGAGTATGAATCGTATCCATAGATCATGGCTCATCTCAAGGATAATAAATTATTTTAGATTAATTATAAAAAAATAAAGATAAAGATATTATAACTAAAAATAGTCTTTATTATAAATTAAAAAAAATATAAAAGATAAAAAATAGAAAACATCATTAAAATAAGATCACAATAATCTCCTAAGAATTAGGTGATCAGTCGGACATCAAAAAGTTTCTTATAGATATCTTCATCCTTGAATCTCGTTGAAGAACCCAGGTTGCAGCTGGTTGCAGGAATCCGGAGGAGAGGAACTTTGGTGAAGACTTGTAGGAGAAATAAAGAGAAAATGTTGAAGAAAGAAGAGTTTGAGAGAGAGAATTAGGGAGAGAAATAGCTTGCTAGTGGTTTTTGGAGAGGAGAGAGAGGTTTTTAGGGCTTTTGAGAAGCTGTGGAGAGGTTTAAAGGGCTTATGGAGGCTGATGCTCGTTACTTTAGTTTAGGAGTCTTTTTATAGAAGAGAAACAAGAAGAAATTAGGTTGAAATTAGAGAAAAACCAAAAAAATAGAGTCTGGATTGGATTCTGCTTCTTGAAGTATTTTTTTGCCGTCAGATCGATCTCAATGATCTAGATTTGGTCAAAATTGGACTTTTATAGCTTAAATAGAGTCCCGATTAAATTTCAACCATTCGATCGAGTTTAAGATTGAATTTGGACCATTGGATGGTGCTAGAACTTCCTTAATCAAGTCGAAGATGAATTCTAGTCATTGGATCTTCATCGGCTTGTTTTCTAGCCATTGGATCATGCCGGATCACTGGGTAATGTTCGAATCAAAGAAGGATATGTCATGGGCCGTTGGATCTCCACCGGATTGAATGTAGACCATTCGATCGCACCTATAAGCTATGGATCGCGTGAATCGGGCATACGGAAGACCTCCGCCAATCATTGCATACTATTCTTAAGAAAATTATTGTTCTGCCCTTATGAGTCATGGTGGATTTTCTATGAACCCCTTTGGGGTCTACGTCTGCCACACGATGCTCCCTAATTCGCCGCACTCGCTGAGCTGGCTAGTCTGTGACAGAAACCATGGACCGAGCTGCAGGTCCATAGTGCACCGGGATATTTTTATTTTCCTTTTCTTTTATTTAAAATTTCTAAGCTTCATAACTTTTTCATTTTTGCTTTGATTTGAGTAAAATTTATTTCATTACGATCCATAAATTGAGCTCTTTTATTTATGATCTTTTTTTATAAAAAATAAAATAAAAATATTAATTCTTAAAAAATAAAAATAAATTAATTAATAAATTAATACTTTTATACATATATTTTATATGTTTATCATACCTTCCAACTTGAACTTTGCTCATTTTTGAGTAAAGCAGATAGATTAGCAATATATACTGACTTAGCCTTAAATTAAAAGTTAGGTTTAGACACTCCTAAAAGTAGCTGATATCCGATCAGACCATTAAAGAGGTACATCATCGGATTACCAATTTGACTGAATCAATGGTGGAGTCTTAGCCATCGAAATTTTTAAAGCTTTTCTTTCACCAACTTTTCACTTTTACTCTCTAAATCCTCTAACATAATGTGAGCTAGATTTATTATCTTTCTTGCAATTTAGTCTCCTTATGATCCACTTTTCTTCTTCTTCTCTTTTTTTTCTTAGATTCTTGCATCCCCATCTTTTTATGTGAACCATAATGCTTACTTAAGCGAAGGAGCCCAGTTACTTAGTGAGATAATGCTGAACCTCTTTTATTCACACTATCCATTTTTTTACGCAAACCACAATGCTTACTTAAGCGAAGAGGTCCGATTATTCAGTGAAAAATTAATATTTTTATTTTTATTTTATTATATATATTTTTTGATAATTTTTAAGAAAGATTTTTGCATATTTTGATATTTTCATTCAACTCTTATGAAGTAGATTTTTTATTGAGATTAGTAAGAAGAAAGTTCTAGAATCACTCTTAAAATTTGGTCTGATCTAAATTCTTCCATTTATTAAATTTTTTTAATAATTTATTTCTCAGTATCTCTAAAATTATCTAGATCGTTAATCATTCATTGAGTAGGATTTCTAATTAATTTTTAATCAAAATAAAGTTTTGGGTACATAAAACTAATTATTTTAAATCATACTTGAGGACTCACAAGTTTTAAGGATAATTATTCTCCCCCGTAACTTAATTTTCATTATTCTCAATGGAAGAAGAGAAAAATAAAAATATTTATCAAGAAAGGGTACCACCTGGTTTATTGTTTGTAGATCCTTCATAATATTCCATTAGGTTCATATAGGATGTTTGATATGCTCCCTCCAACTTAGGCTGATCATCTTTATTGATTTTCTACAAAAATAAGAACAAAGAGAAACTAGAAAGCTGAAGAATAAAATGATGGGTTGCCTCCTAACAAGCACTAAATTTAATGTTTTTAGCCAGACCAAGCCAAAAATTTATGATGGTTTATAGAGTGGTTCAACTAGATCCATAGACTCGATTTGTTCTCCATCCTTTATACCATCCATATAAGATTTGATCCATTGGCCATTAACCTTAAAAGTATTTTCCTATTTTGGATCTCTAAGTTCTATGGCTCCATGGGAAAAAACTTGGGTCACAATGAATAGTCCATCCCAACATGAGCAAAGTTTTCCAGGGAATAGTCTTAACCTAAAATTAAAGAGCCATACTTTTTGGTTAGGTTCGAATGTTTTCCTTGAGATGATTTTATCATGGTAAGCTTTGATTCGAGCTGTATAGATTTTAGTATTCTCATATGTCTCGTTACGTAACTCTTCTAATTCATTTAATTACAGTCTCCTTTTTGACCCTACGCGTTTTATATCAAAGTTAAATTTTTTTATTGCATAATATGCACGATGCTCTAATTCTACCGATAAATAATAGGGTTTTCCAAAAATAAGCTGGTAAGGAGACATTTCTATAGGAATTTTGTAAGCAATACGGTAGGCCCATAGTGTATCTTCCAATCTCTCAAACCAATCTTTTCGATCAGACCTAACCATTTTCGCTAAGATTTTTTTTATTTCTCTATTTGAGACTTCAACTTGTCCACTGATCTGGGGTGATATGGGGTGGCTATTCTATGTATGATCGCATATTTCTTCATTAAAGCTTCAAAGTGCCTATTTATGAAATGCATACCCCCGTCACTAATTATAGTCCTGGGGCAACCGAACTGACTTATGATATTTTTATGGATAAACTTGATTACCATCTTATGATTATTGGTTTGTATTGCTATGGCTTCTATCCACTTTGAAATATAATCTACTGCCATCAGAATATACTCATATCCATATGAAGAAGGAAAGGGGCCCATAAAGTCAATTTTCCAAACATAAAAAATTTCGACCGCTAAAATTGGGGATAGGAGCATCATATCTTTCCTAAAAATATTTTTCATTTGTTGACATCTTAAACAATTACAGCAGAAATTATGAGCATCTTTAAATAATGTTGGTCAGTAAAATCCACTTTGAAGCACTTTTGCTGTCGTTTTCTTTCCACTAAAATGTCCCTCACAAGCTAATGAATGGCAAAAAGTTAGGATATTTTGAAATTCACTTTCGGGGATACTTCGCCGGATGATTTGATCTGGGCAAATTTTGAATAACTCAGGTTCTTCCCAAAAATAGTTTTTTACTTGAAAAAAGAATTTATTTTTCTCTTGTTGGGTCCAATGGGATGGAACTAGTCCTATCGCCAAGTAATTAACTATATGTGCAAACCAGGAAAGTTTATTAGAAGATGTTGAGAAGAGTTGTTCATTAGGAAATCTATCTCCAATGCTTTCACTATTATGTTCTACCAAGATCCTCGAGATATGATCTGCTACTACATTTTGGGAATCCTTTTTATCTAAGATTTCAAGATCAAATTCTTGCAACAAAAGGATTCATCTAATCAGCCTAGGCTTTGTATCCTTCTTTGATAGCAGATATTTCAATGCAGCATGGTCATAGTAGATTAAGACCTTGAAGCCTAGAAGGTATGATCTAAATTTCTCTAGGGCAAATACAACTGCTAGCAATTTTTTTTCGATGGTGGTGTAGTTCAATTTAGCATCTGAGAGAGTTTTGCTAGCATAGTAAATTACATGAGGTTTCCTATTGAATTTTTGCCCTAATACTGTCTCGACTGCATAATTAGAAGCATCATACATAATTTCAAATGGTAGGATCCAATCCAATGGTTTGATAGTTGGTGCAGTAGTCAATGCTATTTTAAATTTATTATAGGCAGCTAAATAGTCTTCATTAAAATCAAAGGAATTATCTTTAGCCAAAAGATTGCATAAGGGTTGGAAAATTTTGCTAAAATCCTTAATAAAGCACCTATAAAATTCTGCATGTCCGAAGAAAGATCATACTTATTTAACCATTGTTGGGGGTGGTAGTTTTAATATTATCTCAATTTTAGCTTTGTCCATTTCGATCCTCCACTTAGATATAATATGTTCGAGTACGATTTTCTCACGAACCATAAAATGACTCTTTTTCCAACTTAATACCAGATTCATCTCCATACATCTTTTAAGTACTTTAGTTAAATTTTGGAGACAAACATCAAAAGTAGAGTCAAAAATAAAGAAGTCATCCATGAAAACCTCTAAAAATTTATCGACCATGTTAGCAAAAATCGCCATAATATACTACTAAAAAGTGGCTGATGCACTGCATAGTCTAAAAGGCATTCTACGAAAGACAAAAGTACTAAAAGGATAGGTAAAGATGATTTTCTTTTGGTCCTTTAGAAATACAGGCACTTGATTGTATCCTGAATATCCATCCAGGAAGTAGAAGTAACTCTGACCCGCTAACCATTCTAGAATTTGATCAATAAAAGATAATGAAAAGTAATCTTGTCTAGTCATGCCATTGTGTCGCCTATAATCCATACATACTCGTCAGCCAGTTGCTATACGAGTGGATAATAATTCATCTTTGTCATTTTCTACCACAGTGATATCCGATTTCTTAGGCACCACCTGAGTTGGGCTGATCCACTTACTATCAAAAATTGGATAGATAATGCCTGCATCTAGCCATTTTATTACTTCTTTCTTTACTACCTCCCGTATATTTGGATTCAACCTCCGTTGCATGTCTCTATGTGGTTTCACCTCTGTCTTGCAATGTATATAGTGTATGAAAACACAAGGATCAATGCCTTTTAGATCAGCAATTATCCACTCTATGGCCTCTTTATGCTCTTTAAGCACTCCTACAAGTTGATCTTCCTGGCCAGTAGTTAAGTCGGAGGATATGATTACCAGAAGGATCTCATCGGATCCAAGAAATAAATACTTTAATGTATCAGGAAGAGGCTTTAACTCTAGAGTAGGTGGTGCTTCTAGGGATGGTACTAGAGAGCTTGATTGAGTCAGTAATTATTCATACTCTACAGTTTAGGGAGGAGTGATACTAAAATTGGGTGGCTCTAATGAAGGAACCAGATCTAGGGTTTTACAGGTAGATCTTGAAACTTTTTTCAACATCTTACAGTGGAAGACTTAAATAAATTAAATATTTATTTAAATAAATATATAAATACCTAGATCTTAGATCTATTATATGATCAAGGTATGATATTAAATCAAAAATTAAAATTAAATAAGAAAGTAAAAGATTGATCAAATCAACCTTGATCTATACTATATCAAATGCCGGTATGAAGTTTATAGATCAAATCTATTATTATTGAGCAAGTTTAGATATTCTAACTTGATGATCTAGGCTTGAGGATGAAGTCATGAGCCGTACATGCATCCGGCTACTAGGAGTCGTCCACATGAGCCTACGATCTCTGATCTAAAGTCCGATGTAGAAAATAGGCACATCATGCTAGTATTGTGCTAATCCTTCTTCGATGGTCGATCTAATGCTCTTTTCTTCAAAATTTGGATTCTCTAAAATATGAGAAGGAAGATGAGAGTTTTCTGATCTAAGACTCTCTTAAAAAAACTCAAAAGAAAGGAGGAGAGATTGAAAATAAAACAGCCCTAGAAGAAGATCTTCTTCTTCTTCTCTTTTCTCTCACCTAGACACCTAGTTTGGTGCCTATAGAACCCCCACGCCCAAGAACCCTCTTCCTCTGAATTTTTTACACCCCAAACCTCTCCCAAAGCTCTATATTCTACAAAAAAATTAGAATAAAATTCGTCCAATAAATAGGGAAAAAGAAGAGTCCAAGTTAGGTTAAATTTCTAGACTAGGAATATCCAAACATGAAAAATTGTTGGGGCGTCCAACTCTTGGGCGCCTCCTCCATAATTTTTGGCGTGGATCAGCAAGGGAGGGTGCACAAAAAAGAAGATTATTTTCATAGAATAAGAGAAGAATTAATTAAAAGAGGAGATGGCACTCAAGGAAAGATATTTTGGTCAACAAGGATTCTATCTCATAGAATTCTAAGCAAAACCAATTCTTTCTTTGACTTGGTCTTCCACCTAACTTTCAAATATAACTTGGAGGGAGAGAGGGGCCATAAAAATTCAAAAACAAAAGGATTTTTCATAAAAAATACCTAAAAAATAGGTATGGAGGGCATTGGGACTAAGGTGGCGCAAGGAGATAGGGAGTCCTAGTCACACTAGTATTCCTATTTTGATTTGGTCAAACAAGATTTTTTAATAAAATAAAATTAAGATTAAATCAACCCAATTAAATAAGATCCTAATCTATTTAAGAACTTAATTAAATTAGATTTAATTTTAATTTATTTTTTAATTAAATTAGAAAATTGGGTTAATTCGAGTCCTAGTTAGACTAGGACTAGTTCTTTCTTGCACTTGGCTTATCCAATAAATCAATTAAACTTGATCCAATCAAGTACAAACTAAATCTAATTAAATTATATTTAATTAGACTTAATCTCAGTCTATTGGCTTAATCAAATTAAGCTAATTAATAATTTAATTGCTAATCTATCCTTCTGCAATACTTGCACTAGGTTAAACACTAATCGTATTGATTGTTTAACCCTAGAACGATTCTTAATCATTGATCAATCATCTGATCGGATCATAAGCTCTAATGTGTGTGACCTCATAGGTTCAAATTTAAGTTGGTAGTATAGAAATAAATTTCTATACCAATCGAAGTGACCATCTAGCAATGATACCCGACGGTCGGATAGTTCGAAGATGTAGAACACCATCCTTAAAATCCATGCGGATATAGTTTTCATATAATTCATCTCTTTGACCATAATGCTCGTAGGATACATTAAAGTTCAACTGTCAACTCTGATCAGATTGTCCACATTGTATTTCAAAATATCAAATTCATCTGATGGATTATCTTGGCCAAGATTTTGCTATATTGAAATATAGTGATACATTCTTCTTCAACTCTTGGAGTGGTCAATTCTATTTTGATCATACTCTGACTTCACAAGTACTTGACTATGCCTAGAAGTCTTTCATTACTGAATTAAAAATTCAGTTAGTTCGATACCAAAGCACAGTGTGTTGCTTGCAAGTCACTGAGGTGATCTCAGGTCTAAGGGATACTTATCCCTATATCCCATCAGAGATATTCTCGATAGCAGAATACTTTGAAGTTGGTCATGTTTAATGATAATGTATCCATACATCTCATCTGTATGCCATACCAATATTTTCACATATCTTGGTTAAGAAGATAACCAACCTATATAGCATATAGCGACCTATGCTCGATAGACGCTGTCATCCTAATTAAAAGTCTATCATTTAGTTGTGAATAAATTTAAGAACTAATCGATAAATTCTCTCTTTATCAAAACTAAATAGTCCTAAGAACTTCATCACAATAATGGAGTTTATTAGAAGATATAAACTTATGATAAAAAAAGATGTTAAAATATTTTTTATTAATTAAAAAATTAATTATAATATCTCAACCATCAATAGGCTGATGATTGATTTTAGGACACAATTTCCAACATCTAAAAGTGCATTAAACTCTCTCGTGTACCCATCAATGTCAAAATTATTCGCTCCAAAGTGTGCTAAGCATGCTTGTAAAGGATCCGAGTCGAGCATAGTAGGGGTTTTATCTTTAAAAACTCTCTAGTAAATTAATTTCACTATGGTCAAAAGTGGATGGTCCGTGTACAGCATTAAAAATATTTAACCTCAGTATTTTATTCATGAAAGATACATCCATAACCCCGGTTCTATAATTTATGCAAGCATTGGCAGTTGCGAGGAAGGGTCTTCCTAGAATGATAGGTACTTGACTGGGTTTGCTACCAGATTTCATATCTAGCACCAAAAAATCTATAGAAAAATAAAATTCATCTACTTTGACTAGCACATCTTCCAACATTTCATGAGGTACCTTAATTGATCTACCAGCTAACTATAGGGTTACCATTATGGGTTTCAATTCTCCAAATCCAAAAAGGTCATAAACAAAACTCGGGAGAAGATTAACACTTGCACCCAAATCTAACAATGCTTTCTTAATGGTCAAATCCCCTATGACACAGGATATGATTGGGGTACCAGGATCCTTAAGTTTGGATGGGATTATTTGTTGAAAGATAGAGCTAGCTTGTTCAGTTAAGTGGACTTTCTTAGGTGTGTGTGCTTTAGTTCTTCTTTTCTTTTCTGAGTGCATAAATCTTTGAGAAATTTGGCATATGTTGGAACTTGTTTAATAACATCAAGAAGGGATAAATTAATTTGCACTTGTTTAAATAATTCAAGCATTTCATTCATTTTAATGCCCTTCTTGTCTAAAGGTAGAGATTCTAAAGCACTGGGGTATGGAGCCTTGGATACAGGTGCTGGGTCAATAGGTTTCTCTCTCTCTCTCTCTCTCTCTCTCTCTCTCTCTTCAGTTTTATTTTTTTCTGATTTGACTGATTTTGATGGTTCAGGTTCTTGAGTTGTTTTAGGCTTATTTATGGTTTTCCTACTTCTAAGGATCATAATAGACTTGGCATGTTTTGAAAAAATTTCTGGGCTAGTAGATCTTTCAGCCATGTACTGTCCTTTTGGATTATTAATGGGTTGACTTAAAAGTTTTTCTTCCTCCTTTCTATTCAAAGTAGTAGCTAATTAATCTATTTGAGTCTCAAGCTTGGCTATTGATTGAGTGTGGGAGTGAAGGAGTTGGATGATTTTTTCCTTAAAGGCAGAAGGCGGTGAATTTTGTGCAATTTATGGGTATGAAGCTGGTTTGTAAGCTACCTCAGTGTAATTAGGTCTGGGTACTGGTGGCCTAGTAGCAGGTTGTTGGGCCCAAGAAAAGTTTAGATGGTTTCTCCAACCGAGATTGTAGGTATTGGAGTAAGGATTGTATCCTGATCTAAAGCTATTCTGAGTTTGTGCTTGATTTACTTGTTCGTGTATAAACTCAAAAAATTAGAATGTAGCAGGACAATCATAAATAGAATGTGTAGGATTTGAACATATTGAACACACATCTATGATGGATGTGGATGGAATACTAGTGGGCATTGCTTGCAGTAGTCGGTCCATCCTTTGGGATAATTTATTTACTTGGCTGTAGATGTCTATCGAGCTACCAATTTCGTAAATTCTACCCCATTTCGGTCCAAACATGAGAAGGTCTCTCTTGATAGTAGACATATGGTGTAATGAATTTTTGCTTAGGATTTCAAACAATTGCCAGGCTTCTTATTCATTTTTAAGCATAAAGGTTCCACCACAAGATGCATCAACCATCTACCGGTGCTTCTCTATCAAGCCATCATAGAAGCACTGGACTAGTTGCCACTTGGGTACCGCATGGTGGGGGCATTTTCTAATCAGTTCTTTTAACCTCTCCCAAGTTTCATGAAACATTTCTCCTTCTAATTGAAAAACTAGTTATAGCCTTTCTTATTTGATTAGTTTTTCTTATTGAAAAGTACTTTTTAAGAAATTCTTTTTGAAGTTGATCTCAGGTTGAAATAGTTATAGTATCTAAAGAGTTTAGCAAATATTTGACTTTATCCTTCAATGAGAAGGAAAATAGTTTCAACCTAAGGGCATCATCAGAGAAATTATGAATTTTAATTGTTGAGCATATTTCTAGGAATTCATCAAGGTGTTTGTATGGGTTCTCATTGGCAAGTCCATAAAAAGATGGGAGCATCTGAATAACACTAGACTTGATTTCGTACCATGTAGCTTCTACTGGAGGAGCCTGAATGCAGGGATAGTATGTGTATATGGAAGGAGTAAAGTACTCCTTCAATTATTTAAGTGGATCATTCTCTTGATTTCGGTCCATGTTCCTGGGTCTGTTGGCTTTAAGGATTCTCTCAATTTTAGAATCTAAGGGTTGAATTTCAAGTTGCAATGAACGACGTTCGAGCATAAACCTTATAATTAAACCTTAGAGCAGTCACAAAAAAATATTAATTAATTTTTTTAATTTTTTTTAAAAATAAAATAAAAAGAAATGAAAGAAATTTTAAAGATGAGAGCCTAGAGAGTCCTAAGACTAAGAATTAGATGCAAAAAGTTTAATTAAGTTTGATGTTTATGGGTTAGCAATCAAGTTAGACAATCAATCCTGACTAAGAGTTATCCTAGATTTAGACAGCTCCTAACTGCCAAGGTTTTCTTCAAGCCCTCCAAGTAAAGAGTCTGCCAATCAACTGACCAAATAAGTATAAGATTGGTGGAAGTCTCCTAATTGCTTGTCTTAGATACTAATTATGTTTGGCTAGATAAGCTAACCAAACCAATTAAGTAACCACCTTCCTTTGGGCCCAGTCATCCCTGAACCACTTGCCTTAGCACCAATTGAATTAACTAATCCTAATATGGTCCAACGTCTAATTAATTTTAGAATTAAGATTTGGATCAATGCAATATGAAGGTTTGTGGTTTTTAGGCTAAGAAAGGATGATCAAATTCCCACCTTATCTTATTTAATTGGATTTAGTATCCTTAAAGTATTTTATGAAGATGAGATGCAAAAAGTCAAGATGTCCAAGTAAAGTGAAATAAGTAAATTTAAATTAATTATATTTATTTGTTAGGTTTTGTGATTAAGTCTCTAAATCCTAAATAGCTTATGCGGTGTCAATGAGTTTTTTTAATTTTTATTTTTTTAAAAATTTTTTTTTAATTTTTTTTAATTTTTTTAAAATTTATTTTTAATTTATTTTTTAATTTATTATTATTATTATTATTTATTTATTTAAAATAATTAAATCATGATCCTCAGCAATGGTGTCAAAATTTGATCGCTGTCATAGGTGGTCAAAAATAAAATCTAACTCACTACTATATAGATAGGATAAGTTGGGATCGTATCCATAGGGATCGTATTAATTATATTTAAATAATAAATTTAACTTGAGAGCATGATTTAAGAATTAATTAAAAGACTACTTAATTAATTAAGAAAATAAATAAATAAGCAAATTAATTTAAAGGAAGGTTGCAAGTATAGATATGGATTCTCAAGATTTTAATTGATCACTTATCTGACAGTTTGTACTCTTTTTAATATACTATAATTAATATTTAATCAATAAAGATATAATTTATCTTAGAGAGCACGGTCTGTACCCTCAGATCATAGTCTATTCTTTAAAGTTATAGGTTAGTCTAAATTGATTTAGATATAATACCAAGAATTAATCTAAATATAATCTATCCTAAGAGTATGAACCATACATGTAGATCACGGCTCAACTCAAGGATAATAAATTATTTTAAATTAATTATAAAAAAATAAAGAAAAGATATTATAACTAAAAATAGTTTTTATTATAAATTAAAAAGAGATACAAAGGATAGAAAATAGAAAATACTATTGAAATAAGATCATAATGATCTCCAGAGAATTAGATGATTAGCCAGACATTGGGAAGTTTCTCGTTGATATCTTCATCCCTGAATCTCACTGAAGAACCCAGGCAGCAGCTGGTTGTAGGAATCCGGAGTAGGAGAGGAACTTTGGTGAAGACTTGTAGGAGAAACAAAGAGAAAAGGTTGAAGAAAGAAGGGTTTGAGAGACAGAATTAGGGAGAGAAATAGCTTGCTGGTGATTTTTGGAGAGGAGAGAGAGGTTTTTTGGGCTTTTGAGAAGCTATGGAGAGGTTTAAAGGGCTTATGGAGGCTGATGCTCATTACTTTAGCTTAAGAGTCTTTTTATAGAGGAGAAACAAGAAGAAATTAGGTTGAAATTGGAGAAAAATCAAAGAAATCGAGTCAAGATTGGATTCTGCTTCTTGAAGTAATTTTTTGCCATCAGATCAGGTCTCAATGGTCCAGATTTGATCAAAAGACTTCTATAGTTTAAATAGGGTTCCGATTAAATTTTAGTTGTTCGATCAAGTTTAAGATTGAATTTGGATCATTGGATGGTGCTAGATCTTCCTTAATCAAGTCGGAGATGAATTCTGGCCGTTGGATCTTCATCGGCTCGCTTTCTGGCCATTGGATCATGTCGGATCGCTGGGTAATGTTCAAATCAAAGAAGGATATGTCGTGGGCCATCAGATCTCCATCGGATCGAAAGCAGACCATCCGATCACACCTATACTATAGCTGTGGACCGCACGAACCGGGCACATGGAAGACCTCCGCCAATCGCTGCATGCTATTCTTGAGAAAATTATCGTTCTGCCCCTATGAGACATGATGGATTTTCTGTGAACCCCTTAAGGGTCTACGTCTGCCATGCGGCACTCCCTGATTTGCTGCGCTCACTGAGTTGGCCGGTCTATGATAGGAACCGTGGATCGAGCTGCTGGTCGATAGTGCACTGAGATATTTTTATTTTTATTTTTTTTATTTAAAATTTTTGGACTTCATAACTTTTTCATTTTAGCTCCGGTTTGAGTAAAATTTATTTTATTATGATTCATAAATTAAGCTCTTTTATTCATGATCTTTTTTCTATAAAAGATAAAATAAAAGTATTAATTTTTTTTAAAAAATTAAATTAATTAATAAATTAATACTTTTATACATATATTTTATGTGTTTATCAAAAGCTATCTTGAAGATTTCAATATAATCGACTAGATCGGTGGTCCCGTTATAGATCTCGAACTAAGATAGTTTAAAGTTTGGCGGCAGAGGTTCCTTCATTATTTTTTCATCAAAAGGAGGCCTGCTGTTGAACCCATCATAAGATCAAAATGAAGAGCTTTATTCATGGCTTTAATCCACTTATCGAGATCTTGAAGCTTTTTCTCTATCATTAAATCCTGAATAGTGCTTGCCTTAGATTGCTCAGGAGAGCAGCGTTTAGGAGTTGAACCATGCCTTGACTGTAGGCTGAGAGACCGTCGGTAAATTTGTCTTCTCCTTGGACTTTGAGGAACCATCCAAGGAGGCTCAGCCTGTAGCTGCAGTTGAGAGATAGATGGTTGAGGTGGTGCCGTCTCTAGAGGCACAGTCAGGACCACTGAAGGAAGTATAGGTTGCACCATAGAGGATGGTATAGGGACAGCCTGGCTTGGCCGTGGCACTGTTGGAAGAGGTGCAAAAGTAGTCTGAACTGTTTGGATGATGACTATCAAGGTATTGACCTACTGGAGGAGTAGGTTGAACTGATCCATTATGATCGGGACCAGTTGAGTCGATGAAGAAGTTTTCGATGCCAGGGGTTGAACATGATCATTAGCCTGAAGATCCACCTGATGGAAGGTGGTGGCGTTAGTGAGATGGGATGATACCTTCTTGGGTGCATGTTTAAAAGTAGAGCCCTTCCTCTATCTGTTGTTGCTTGAAATTATATACTTCAGAAGAAGAGCGGTCGGTCTCATATAGGCATGCTGGAGTGACCTACAAAATAAAATTTATGCCAGAGAATTTGACTCTGACGAGGATCCTTCGATGCTTAAGTCAGTAGAGAACAGCAAAGCAATAATAGATTCTTCGAGAGAGATGTCTTGCCTACCTAGATCCTCGGGATTTATGATATTTATAGAGAAAGTATCTTGTGAACGTTAGGTTGTTCCACTAATCTTGGATTGCTAATCAAGTTGTTTCAAGATTAAGGCCATTTTTTAGAATGAGAGAGTTGTTACTGGCATGATCGAAATGCCATATTTGCTCCCACGAGTTTAGACAGAGTGGGGGACAATTAGGTCATGGATGGATTATAGCTGGATTACCGCTTATCTTCAAGAGGAGCCATTGAGTGCACTGAAGGATTATTCATCTGAGGTGGTTCAGAAGTCTTGAACTCTGGATGAATTGCTCTTGAATAAATTAGCTCGGAGGCATGATTCGATTTCTCCTTCGGGTCGGAGGACATGTAGAGAATCTCTATATCTTAGTATGTTGATTCGAGGTAGTTCGTGTTGGAAAATATGTTCCAAAGTTAATCATCAACCTGTTGATGGTTGAGCTATATTGTATTTATAATTGATTCATTAATAAATAAAATATATTTTTGATATTTTTTATCATAAAAGTATTCATCTTTTAATGAACTCCATTATTGTGATGAAGTTCTTAGGACTATTTAGCTTCGATAAAGAGCAGATTTATCGATTAGTCCTTAAATCTATTCACGACCAAATCATAGGCTGTTAATTAGGACGACAGCGTCTATTGAGTATAGGTCGCTGTATGCCATATAGGTTGGTTGTCCTCTTAACCAAAGAGTGTGGAGACATCGGTATGGCATACAGATGAGATGTATAGGTATATCATCATTGAATGTGACCAACTTTAGAGCATTTTGCTATCGAGAATGTCTTTGATGAGATATAAGTATAAGTATTTCTTAGACCTGAGATCATCTCAGTGGCTTACAAATAACTCACTGTGCTTTGGTACTGGACTAACTGAATTTCTAATTCAGTAATGAAAGGCTTCTGAGCATAGTCAAGTACTTGTGAAGTCATAGTGTGATCAAGATGGAATTGACCACTCCAAGAGTTGGAGAATAACGTATCACTGTATTTTAATATAGCAAAATCTTGACCAGAATAATCCATCAGATGGATTTGATATTTTGAAATACAATGTGGACAATCTGATCAGAGTTGACAGTTGAACTCTGAGGTATCCTAAGAGCATTTTGGTCAAGAAGATGAATTATATGGAAACTATATCTGCATGGGTTCTAAGGATGATGTTCTACATATTCGACCTATCCGACCGTCGGATACCATTGCTAGATGGTTACTTCGATTGATATAAAAATTTATTTCTATACTATCAACTTAGATTCGAACCTATGAGATCATATACATTAGAGTTTACGATCTAATCGGATGGTTGATCAACGATTGAGAATTATTCTAGGATTAAATAATTAATACGATTGATGTTTAACCTAATGCAAGCATTGTAGGAAGATCGATTAGCAATTCGATTGCTAATTGGCTTAATTTGATTAAGTCAAAGGATTGAGATTAAGTCTAATTAAATATAATTTAATTAGATTTTAGTTTGGACTTGATTGAATCAAGTTCAATAGGTTTATTAGATAAGCCAAGTGCAAGAAAAAAATTAGTCCTAGTTCAACTAGGATTTGGGTCAACCCAATTTCCTAATTTAATTAAAAAATTAAATTAAAATTAAATTAAATTAAATCTAATTTAATTAAATTTTTAATTAGATTAGAATCTAATTTAATCTGGTTGAATTGATTTTAGTTTAATTTAATTTAAGAAACCATTTTGATCAAGTCATAGATGGAATCCTAGTAAGACTAGGATTCCATCTTGCGCCATCTAAGCCTCTCATGCCCACGCCCTCCTTCTCTTTTTTTTTTTTGTGCAACAAAAATCTTTCTCCTAGGCATTCTCATGCACTCCCTCCTCTCATCTCTTTCTCATATGAAAATTTGGTGGTTGACCAAGTCGAAAGAAGAAGTTAGTTGATTTAGGATTCTATGAAATAGAATCCTTATAAACCAAAACACCTCCTTCCAAATGGTGCTGCCCCCTCTCCTATTCTTTCTCTAAATTTCATGATAAAAGAAGAATCTTTTGTGTGTCCTTCCTTACTGGTCCACGCTAAATATTTTGGAGGAGGCGCCCCCTTGTCTTGCCTTGTTTGACCTTTTCTTATCTAGTTTTTGATCTAGACAAGGACTCTTTTATTCGTATTTATTTAGAATGAATTTTAACTTAATTTTTTCATGAAATATAGACCTTTAGGAGGGCTTTGGGATGTGTGAAAATCAAAGGGAGAGGGTCTTTGGGCATTGGGGTTCCATAGACACCAAACTAGGTGTCTAGGTGAGAGCAAAGAGAAGAAGAAGAGGATCTTTTTCCAGGGTTGCTGTGTTTATCATCTTCCTTCCTTCTTCCTTAGATTTTCTGAGAGAGTCTTAGATCTGAAACCTCTTCTCCACCTTCTCCTCTTTGAAAGAATCTAAATTTAGAAGAAGGAGGCTTCTGATCGACCATCGAAAAAAGATCAACACAGTACTAGCATACTGTATTGATTTCCTGCATCGGGATTTTTTATCGTGCTTGTGGGCTCGTGTGGACAACTCCTAGAGGTCGGACACGTGTGTGGCTCACAACTTCATTCTCAAGCCTAGATCAGTAAGTTAGAATATCTAACTTGCATAGATAATAGATCTGATCTATTAGTTTCATAGCTGTATTAGATGTAGTATTGTAACATGTTGATGAAATCAACATGTTAATTTTTTCTTTATATTTTTAATTTTTAGTTTAATATCATATCTTGATCATATAATAAATTTTAAATTTAAAATATTTTTATATTTATTTAAATAAATATTTAATTTATTTAAGTCTTTTGCTGTCTGATCTTGAAAAAGTTTCAAGATCTACTCGTGAAACTCTAAATCTGATTTCTTCAATTGGTATCAGAGCCTAGATTCTTATTACATGATTTTTTTGAGCATGTTTAAATTATTTATTAAATTAGATCTAATTTATAATCTAATTATTAAATCTAAAATTAAAAATTTAGATCTCACGAACTGCTATAAGGTTGTCCTACTATAAGGTTTATCCCTTACAGTGAAAAGATTGTCCTAGTACGTGCTGATCTAACATATTGATCATAAAATTTTAGATTAAATTTAAAAAATTTTATGATCTGATTAAAAATATTTTAATCTAATTTTAATCATCATAAATATGTTAGATTTGATTTAAGTTGATTTATGATTGATTGGTGTTGAAACTATTTTAATTACATGAACCTGTTTAGATTAGATCTAAAGTAGATTCATGTTTATGTTACTTGCATTTTTATTATGAATCAAACATACAACTTGGTTGATAGAACTATATTATAAAAATATTTTATAAATATAAAAATCATTTTTGAAAGTCGAACACCAACCCTCAGCCTAAAACTTAATTAAGAATTATAAAGTTGTTTGCTTAGGATCTAGGATTGTAAATTGAAGATCCTAAGACACGAATTACAACACATTGGGTTAAATGGATTAGTAGGAATTAGATCCATTAATTGGATTAGACATAGGGTTAGATTAAAGAATAGACTTAATTAAAAAATTGACTAAATCTAATTAATTATTATCTTAGATTAGATCAAGGATTCTCTAGATCAATTACAATAGTTGTAGTTGGTCAAGTCCATGTCTTTAACGAGACCCAAGATAGACTTGATTCTTGGTTACGAGGTCCAGCATGAACTGTTAGGTTGATCTAATTAAAACTAATTAAATCAGTTGATGTCTAAGATAAATCAGACCGATGGTCTGTAATTGGCAGTCCGCTTACCTGACCATTTTTGATGGTGTCTAAGGCAAGCTTTGGCAGATCCTCCCATTGATCGAACTTACCTGGTCTCTTGATGAAATTATATTTTGATTGGATTACTTGACTATTCGAGCTGACCCATGTCAGCTAGGTAAATCAGTATGACTGATTTAGGTGTTCCTTGCCAGCCTATTAATGGTCTTCCTTAAGCTGACTTGATGAAGTCAGTGAGAGAATCATGACAAGCTGGTTCTTTTGATCTTCCATCTTCTTTAAAAATTAAATCTTCTAAAATTATTAGGTCCTTAAAATGAATTAGTTATGATGATAACTAGATCATAGCCTTTCATTAAGTGGATGATAATGGATCCATTAGTTGGATAATCATTAGAGGCCCATAGGCCTGATGCTTATCCGCTAATGAAATTATCATTCATAATATGATTTCTTGGATGCATCTCTCTAAATGATGGTTAGGTTGACCAACCATAGTTGGGCTTAATCATTCATTAGTTAGATGGACCAAGTATGATCATGTTAATGGTTGGACCTCACTGAAACTTTCAGTGGAGGCCCTAGCCTACTGAAAAGATACCTGGGATAAAATTAAATTACTAAAAATTATTTAAAAAAATAATTAATTATGAACCTATCCTTAGATGTATATGGGTAGACCAAACATAGTTGGATTTGTGTGCAGTCTATGTGGATTCTAGTATTCACTAAGAAATTAGGATAATTCCTCAAATTAGAGGTAGAGGCTATAAATTTAAATAAAATAGTGAAAGAAATCTTTTTATTAAAGTTCAAATCTTTAGGTTTAATGAATCAATTACTAATTAGGCTTTTGGTTCTCCTTTATGTAGTTAAATCCAAATCATAGTTGCTCCATTCACTGTTAGATAGTGATTAACTTATGGGACCCAACTTCGATAATAAGTATCGAAAGTTGAATGTTGTTCAGCAGCATGAAGTAGTTCGTGCTGGGTCTCTATGGCCAATTTAAATATAAGATCCAAGAATAAACTAGATCATGCAGAGTGCTTCCATTGTAAGAAGCAGGAGCATTGGAAGAGGAATTATCCTCAGGGTCATGATTCCCATGTGAAGGAACCAGATCTAGGGTTTCATAGGTAGATCTTGAAACTTTTTCAAGATCTTGCAGCAAAAGACTTAAATAAATCTAAAATTTATTTAAATAATCATGTAAACACCTAGATCTCAAATCTATTACATGATTAAGGCATGATATTAAATCAAAAATTAAAATCAAATAAGAAAGAAAAAGGTTGATCAAATCAATTAGATCTACACTACATCAAATGCAGGTATGAAGTTTATAGATCAGATCTATTATTTGAGTAAGTTTAGACATTCTAACTTGCTGATCCGGATTTGAGGATGAAGTCATGAGCCACATACGCATTCGATCTCTAGGAGTCATCCACACGAGCCTACGATATCTGATCTGAAGTTCGATGCAGGAAATCAAATCAGCACAACATGCTAGGACTGTGCTGATCCTTCTTCGACGATCGATTCGATATTTCCTTCTTTGAAATTTGGACTCTCCAAAATATGAGAAGGAAGATGAGAGTTTGCTGATATGAGACTTTCTAAAAAAACTCAAAAAAAAGGAGAGATTGAAAATAAATCAATTATAATATCTCAACTGTCAACAAACTGATGATTGGCATTGGGACACAATTTCCAACAACTCCTAATTATTGTAAAGCCACTCAGCACAATATCTAATACCCATCTTTGACTTATGGTTGTTGAACTTCTTGATTTTTAGGACTTTAGTAAAGGGGTCGGCTAGGTTCTTCTTTCCATCGATCTTCTGAAGATCGACGTCACCATGATCCATGATCTCACGGACCAAATGGAAGCGACGTAGAATGTACTTTATTCACTGGTGTGCCTTCGGTTTCTTTGCTTGAGCTATGGCGTCAGTGCTGTCATAGTAGAGTAGGACTGGATCATCAATGGAGGATGCTACTCCAAGCTCGGTAATGAACTTTCTTAGCCACACAGCTTTCTTTGCTGCATCTGATGCTGTCATATACTCTGCTTCATAAATAGAGTCAGCCACTGTATACTGCTTGAAATTTTTTCAGCAGATGGCTCCACCATTTAGAGTAAAGATATATCCCGACATACTTTTACTATCATCATGGTCAGATTGAAAGCTGGAGCCTATAAATTCCACAAACTTCAGATCTGACTCACCATAAACTAACCATTGATTTTTAGTATTTCTCAAATACTTAAGGATAGTTTTAAGCACATTTCAGTGATTTTCTCTAGGGTGAGACTGGTATCTACTCACTACTCCTAGTGAGTATGCCACGTCTGATCTCGTACATGTCATTGCATACATAATAGACCCTACTGTCGAAGTATATGAAATTATACTCATACGTTCTCTCTCTTTAGAAGTTGTCGGACAATCCTTTTTAGAGAAAAATTTTTTGGCCTATCGAAAGATAGTCCTTTTCAAAATTTTCCATGCTGAATCTCTTTAGCATAGTTTCTATGTATGTGGACTGAGATATACCAAGCATCCTTTTAGATCTATCCCTCTAGATCTTCATCCCTAGAATATAGGATGCTTCACCCAAGTCCTTCATGGAGAACAGTGATGACAATCAGACTTTTATTCCTTATAGTGCGAGGATATCATTTTCGATTAAGAGAATGTTATCCACGTACAAAATAAGAAATACCACTGCTGGACCATTTGTCTATTTATAAATGAAGGGTTCTTCTCCATTCTTAACAAAGCCATACATTTTGATCACTTTATCAAAATACATGTTCCAACTTCGAGATGCTTGCTTCAATCCATAAATGGATCTCTAAAGCTTGCACACCTTGAACTCATCTATGGATGTGAATCCTTCAGGTTGTATCATATACATCTCTTCGGTCAGCTCTTCATTTAGAAAAACTGTCTTCACATCCATCTGTCAGATCTTATAGTCCAGATGGACAGTAATGGCAAGCAAGATCCGAATGGACTTAAGCATTGCTACAAGAAAGAACATCTCGTCATAGTCAATATCATAATGTTGACGATACCCCTTGGCAACCAAATGGACTTTATAGGTCTCCATCTTTTTGTTTATGCCTCTCTTTCTTTTGAAGATCTATTTACATCCAATGGGTTTAACCCCTTCAGGTGGGTCAACTAATATCCATACATCATTGATCTTCATGGAATTCATTTTGAATCTCATGGCTTCTAGCCATTTCTCAGAGTTGGATCTCTGCATCACATCCATATAAGTGATCAGATCTTCATCATTCTCATCGAGTTTGATGGGATCACCATCCTAGACCAAGAATCCATAGTATCTGTCCAGATGGCGGGGTACTCTATCGGATCGCATTAATGGTGCAGGTTCACTAGGCTTCAGATCTGATCTGATCAAATTTGACTTAGGTTCAACATTCTATGTTAGACTTTCTACCTATTGAACTTCATCAAGTTTAACTTTAGAGGCAACAGTTCCTTCATCAAGAAACTTCTTTTCCAAAAAGGTTGTTCTAAGACTGACAAACATCTTTTGTTCATCAGCATGGTAGAAATAGTATTCTTTGGTCTCTTTTGGATACCCTATGAATGTACACTTGTCAGACCTAGGTCCAAGTTTGTCTGTAATTAACCGTTTGATATAAGCCGAGCACCTCCAAATTCTAAGATGTGAAAGTACTGGCTTACGTCCTGTCCATATCTCATATGGGGTTTAACTACAGACTTACTTGGAACCCTATTTAATAGATAACAAGCCGATTTGAGTGCATATCCCTAGAAGGATATCAACAAGCTGGCAAATCCCATCATGGATCGGATCATGTCTAATAGAGTCTGATTTCTTCTTTCAGATACACCATTATGCTGTGGTATTTCAGGAGGAGTCCATTAGAAGAGAATTTCGTTCTCTCCTAGATATGTGAGGAACTCACCAGAAAGGTATTTTTCTCCTCGATCAAACTGAAGAGTTTTAATACTCTTTTCAATTTATTTTTCTATTTTACTTCAAAATCATTTGAACATTTCAAAAAAAACCGACTTATGTTTCATCAGATAGACATATCCATATCTGGATAGGTCATCTGTAAAAGTGATGAAGTAGACATATCCACCTTTGGCACTTGTGCTTATTGGTCCACATACATCAACATGTACTAGATCTAAGAGCTCATTAGCTCTCTCACATTTTTTAGTGAAAGATGACTTGGTCATTTTACCAAGAAGATAGGACTTATAGGTAGGAAGTGATTCATAATCATTAACTTTGAGGATTTCCTCCTGAGTCAACCTATTTATCTTGTTCTTATTTATATGACCTAGCCTATAGTGCCATAAGTAGATATCTGATACACTATCTAATCTAGGGTGCTTGTCAGTAGAATAGACTATATTAACAGATTGTGATAATATATATACATAATTATTCAATTATCCATAAAAAGTAGTAACATCATTCATAATGACATTACAAACTCATTTTTTTATTACAATTTCATAATTGTTTATGGTCAAAATGCCTATAGAAATGATATTTAAAAAGAAACTAGGATAGAAATGACAATCATTAAGAACAACGGTATGAGATTCAAATACAAGTTTCAAAATTTTTAAAGCTAGAAGTGGAACTAGTCTTCCATCTCCAATGTTCAGGAATCTCACATCTTGCTCGAATCTTCTACTGACCTGCAACCTTTGCAATGAATTACAAATATGGTAAGGGCTACCGGTATCTAATATCCAGTTAGTAAATTACAAATAGAAAAATTACAAGGAGTTATCATATAAATATCTTGCCTAGCAATAGCTTGCTTCTTTCTCTACCTATTCGGATCCAGGGAGGCAATGTACTGAGGACAGTTTCTCTTTTAGTGCCCCCACTTCTTGCAAAAGAAGCATTTGGTTTGACTCTTATGGGGCTTGATCATTGGGGTCTAAGCTTCCATAGGTGTCCTAGCATGAACATGCACCTTCTTGGCTTTCTTCTTCTTATTCTTCTTTCCTTTTCCAAAGGATCGAGAACGAGAAGATGAACCTCCCACTAAGTTCACTGACTTCTTATGGAGTTGGTGATCCTTCTCAAAGTTCTGAAGTAACCCCAGTAATCCATGGTAGTCCACTTTAGGCTTTGACATTCTATAATGTGTAAGGAATGGGAGATAAGACTTAGGCAGCGAGTTCAGTATTGCATCTTTTTCAGATTGTTTGTGCAAGAAAAAGTTGAGCTTGCTCAAGTGCTCTATCAGCTCGATCATGTACGATACATGATCAGTGACAGAGGCACCATCCCACATTCTGACGTTGAAGATGGCACAACTAGTCCTGTGCCTTTCAACGTCATCGGATGTGCCAAAAGAATTCTTCAATACTTAGAGCATTTTATTTGGCTGAGCTGTCTTAAACTTGCGACTGAACTCGTCGCTCATCGCAGCCAGCATAATGCAGCACACCGTGGTTTGATTACTAAGCCACTTCTAATAAGTATCTTTGACTTTCCACGTGCATTGATAGCTGGCTCCTCAGGTGTAGGATCCATCAGCACATATAGGATCCGTTCATGCTCTAGGACAATCTTCAACTTTTCGATACCAACTACCGAAGTTGGATCCCACTAACTTATCATTGTCCAACAATGATCAGAGCGATAGAGAAGTGGCCATGTCTGGATAAAGAAAAATCAAAACTTAATTAATAATTAATTCATTAAACCTAAAGATTGAAACTTTAATCAAAAGATTTCTTCCATTATTTTATTCAAATTAGTAGTCTCTACCTCTAATTTAAGGAATTATCCTAATTTCTTAGTAGGTACTAGAATCCACATAGACTGTACACAAGTTCAACTTTGGTTGGCCCACCCATGTACATCTAAAGGTAGGTTTATAACTAATTATTTTTTTAAATAATTTTTAGTAATTAAATTTTGCCCCAGGCCTTGATCAGTTGGCTTTGGCCTTCTCAGAAAAGGGTTTAGTTAGGTCCAACCATTAACATGATCATACTTGGCTCATCAAACCAATGAATGATCAGGCCCAACTTTGGTTGGCCCATCTGATCATTATTTAGAAAGATGTATCCAAGAGATCATATAATGAATGATAATTCTATCAACCGATAAGCATTAAGCCTTTGGGCCTCTAATGATTATCCAATTGATGGATCCATTATCATCCACTTTAATGAGAGGCTATGATCCAGTTATCATATAACTATTTTATTTTAGGGATCTAATAATTTTAGAAGATTTTTTTGTAGAAATGAGTAGGTCAGATTAACCAACTTGTCATGATTCTCTCACTAACTTTACCAAGTCAGCTAAAGGGAGACCATTAATAAGCTAGTCTAGGAGTACCTAAATCAATCACATTGATTTACGTAGCTGACATGGGTTAGCTTGAATAGTCAAGTGATCCGATCAAAACATAATCTCACCAAGAGGTCAGGTAAGTTCGATCAGTGGAAGGGTCTGCTAGGCTTGCCTTAGATACCATTAGAAATGGTCAGATAAGCGGATTGCCAATTAAAAACCATTGGTCTGATTTATCTTAGACATCAACTGGTTTAATTAGTTTTAATTAGATCAACCTAACAGTTCATGCTAGACCGCGTAGCCAAGAATTAAGTCCATTTTGGATCTTGCTAAAGACATTGACTTGACCAACTACAACTATTGTAATTGATCTAGAGAATCCTTGACCTAATCTAAGATAATAATTGATTAGATTTAGTCAATTCTCTAATTAAGTCCATTTTTTAATCCAATCCTAGGTCTAACCTAATTAATGGACCTAATCCCTACTAACCCATTTAACCCAATGTGTTATGATATGTGTCTTAGGATCTTCAATTCACAATCTTAGATCCTAATCAATCAACTTCTTAATTCTCAATTAAGTTTTGGGCTGAGGGTTGGGGTTCGACTTTTCGAAAATAATTTTCATATTTATAAAATATTTTTACAACATGGTTCTATTAACCAAGTTGCATGTTTGATTAATAATCAATATGCAAGTACATAAATATGAATCTACTTTAGATCTAATCTAAATAAATTCATGTAATTGAAACAGTTTCAATAATAATCAATCATAAATCTTCCTAGATCAAATCTAACATATTTATGAAGATTAAAATTAGATTAAAATATTTTTAATCAGATCATAAAATTTTTTAGATCTAATCTAAAATTTTATGATCAATATTTTAGATCAGCACGTACTAGGATAATCTATTTACTGTAAGGGATAAATCTTACAGTAGGACAACCTTATGGCAATCCATGCAATCTAAAATATATATATATTTTTAATTTTTGATTTAATAATTAGATTATAAATTAGATCTAATCTAAGAAATAATCTAGGCATGCATAAAAATCACGTAATAAGAATCTTGCTCTAATACCAATTGAAGGAACCAGATCTAGGATTTTACAGGTAGATCTTGAAATTTTTTTAAGATCTTGCAGTGGAAGACTTAAATAAATCTAAAATATATTTAAATAACCACGTAAACAACTAGATCTTAGATCTATTATATGATTAAGGTAAGATATTAAATCAAAAATTAAAATCAAATAAGAAAGAAAGATTGATAAAATCAACCTAGATCTACACTACATCAAATGCAGGTATGAAGTTTATAGATCAGATCTATTATCTGAGCAAGTTTAGACATTCTAACTTGCTGATTTGGGCTTGAGGATGAAGTCATGAGCTGCACACGTGTCTGATCTCTAGAAGTCATCCACACAAGCCTACGATCTCTGATCTGAAGTTCGATGCAGAAAATCAGTATAGTATGCTAGTATTGTGCCGATCCTTCTTCGACAGTCAATTCGATGCTCCCTTCTTTGAAATTTAGACTCTCCAAAATATGAGAAAGAAAATGAGAGTTTGCTGATATGAGATTCTCTCAAAAAAACTCAAAATAAAGGAGGAGATATTGAAAATAAAAGAGCCCTAGAAGAAGACCCTCTTCTTCTTCTCTTTTCTCTCACCTAGATACCTAGTTTGGTGCCTATGGAACCCCCACGCCCAAGGATCCTCTTTATTTGATTTTTGCACACCCCAAACCTCTCTTAAAGCTCTATATTCTACAAAAAAATTAGAATAAAATTTATCTAATAAATAAGTAAAAAGAAGAGTTCAAGTTAGGTCAAATTTCTAGACTAGGAATATCCAAACATGGGAAGTTATTGGGGTGCCCAACTCTTGGGCGCCTCCTCCATAATTTTTGGCATGGACCAGCAAGGAAGGGCACACAAAAAAAAAGATTATTTTCATAGAATAAGAGAAGAATTAGTTAAAAAAGAGGGTGGCACTTAAGGGAAGATGTTTTGGTCAGCAAGGATTCTATCTCATAGAATCCTAAGCAAAATCGATTCTTCCTTTGACTTGGTCTTCCATCTAACTTCCAAATATGATTTGGAGGAAGAGAGGAGGCATGGAAATCAGGAAGAAAGGGATTTTCTATGAAAAATATCTAAAAAATAGGTATGGAGGGTGTTGGGACCAAGGTGGCGCAAGGAGATAGGGAGTCCTAGTCACACTAGGACTCCTATTTTGACTTGGTCAAATAAGATCTTTTAACTAAATAAAATCAAGATTAAAGCAATCCAATTAAATAAGACCCTAACCCATTTAAGAACTTAATTAAATTATATTTAATTTTAATTTATTTTCTAATCAAATTAGAAAATTAGGTTAATTCGAGTTTTAGTTACACTAGGACTAGTTCTTCCTTGCACTTGGCTTATCCAATAAATCAATTAGACTTGATCCAATTAAGTCCAAACTAAATCTAATTAAATTATATTTAATTAGACTTAATCTCAGGCTATTGTCTTAATCAAATTAAGCTAATTAGTAATTTAATTGCTAATCGATCCTCCTACAATACTTGCACTAGATTAAACACCAATCGTATTGATTGTTTAACCCTAGAATGATTCTTAATGTTGATCAACTATCCAATCAGATTGTAAGCTCTAATGTATGTGACCTCATAGGTTTGAATCTATGCCAATAGTATAGAAATAAATTTTTGTACCAATCAAAGTGACCATCTAGCAATGATACCCGATGACAGGATAGGTCGAACGTATAGAACACCATCTTTAGAATCCATGCGAATATAGTTTTCATATAATTCATCCCCTTGACCACAATGCTTGTAGGACATCTCAGAGTTCAACTATTAACTCTGATCAGATTATCCACATTATATTTCAAAATATCAAATCCATCTTATGGATTATCTTGGCCAAGGTTTTGCTATATTGAAATATAGTGATATATTCTTCTCCAACTCTTGGAGTGGTTAATTTCATCTTGATCACACTCTAACTTTGCAAGTACTTGACTATGCCTAGAAGCCTTTCATTGCTGAATTAGAAATTCAGTTAGTCCGGTACCAAAGCACAGTGAGTTGCTTGTAAGTTACTGAGGTGATCTCAGGTCTAAGGGATACTTATACCTATATCCCATCAGAGATATTCTCGAAGTAGAATGCTCTAAAGTTGGTCACGTTCAATGATGATGTACCCATACATCTCACCTGTATGCCATACTAGTGTCTCCATACATCTTGGTTAAGAGGACAACTAACCTATATGGCATATAGCGACCTATGTTCGATAGACACTGTCATCCTAATTAATAGCCTATCATTTGGTCATGAACAAATTTAAGGACTAATCGATAAATCTTTTCTTTATTGAAACTAAATAGTCCTAAGAACTTTATCACAACAATGAAGTTCATTAGAAGATGTAAACTTGTAATAAAAAAAGATGCCAAAATATTTTTTATTAGGAATAAATCCCACTCCTGTTGAAGTCCAGTCTGATGCTTAGCTTAATGCAATCGATAATCATAGAAGAGCTTCAATCGAAAATTTTTTCTTCAGTGGTCGAACCCCAGCCGATCTCCTCCATCGATCGAACTCATTCAGTAGCCAAACTCCTCCGATGATCAAACCCAACCAAACTCCTCCAATGGCCGAATCTCAGTCGAACTCCTTTAACGATCGAACCCCAGTCAAACTTTTTTCGAACTTCAGCCGAACTTCTTCTAGATTTCTCCTTCTGTCGGATGCCTCCAGAAGCCAAACTCTTTCAAGATTTCTTCTTCAATCCAGTGCCTTCAGGAGTCAAACTCCTTTCGGACCTCTCCTTCAGTTGGATCACTGTAGGAGCCAAACTCCTTCCAAACTTCTCCTTCAATCAGATTCCTCCAACGGATTACTTTCAAATTTCAGCTAGCATTCCTTCCAGATGATCCCCTCTAGTTATATTCCCTTTAAGAGTCTGAACTTCTCTAGAATTGATGCATGTCAAAGCTCTTCACCGACCAACACTTGCTTCCTCCGAATTTCGACTATTAAATTTCAATGAATGACCACATCATGGCAACGAATATCTCTCTCCATAACAAACTCCACGTGGCTCCGAGTGGCCCACTATCGGATGGTTATAACCGTCACTATCAGTCTGTTATAGGCTCCGTTTATAAAAAGAGATCCTCCAGATATATTTTTTCTAAGCTCTCTTCTCCTTTCCAAAACTCTGCTGAATTTTTGTCTGAGCACTCCATTTCTGTTGGCCAGAAGAGCTGACTTCATCGTCGGAGGATCCTATCGGAGCCACCACCATCGACTCCAGATGGGATTTTATTTTGCAGGTCACCGACGATGACCTCATCTTTTTTTAACTCTAGCTCGATCCGACGTCAATCAGATTATGCACCAATAGAATTAGCACTGGAGGAAGGTACCTCTATTCCTGAGGTATCCTTGTTCTTAATGGAGTGCTCAACCGATCCTTTGGATCTTCTTCTCCAAGGTCCATCTCCATTCTCTCCCTCAATCCCAAGAAATGCCTCCAAAGAGGGTGACTACCTGAAGATCTACCGCTTCTACCGTCAAATCTAGATCAGATCCGTTTGTCCCTACTCCATCATCAGTACTTCAACCTCCTCCTCCATCGGCGACCATGGTAGATTCGGAGCAGTTCAACCTACTGATGCAGCAGGTTTAGGGCCTCACCAAGATGGTGCAGGTTATACGGCAGCCTCCGATGGTGATTCCATCAGAAAACCCACCATCAGGATGTTAGGAACCAACCCTAAGAAAGAGCACCTGGGTTAGCATACCTGTCATCCTTGGAAAGAAAAAATAGAGAGCAGAGGATTTTTATTCAGATCGTGATCCTTCTCCGAAAGAAACCTTTCCCATCTACAGTCAGAAGCCTTTCAAGGTCTGTGTCGAGATGACATCCTCGATCAGAAACTATGGAGGATGGATCGATGAATTGAGGAGCTCGGCCATGTTGCCTCGGCTCACCATGACGATGTCCGCATCGATCTTCCTTTCTCTTTCTGAATTATGCAAGAGCCCGTTCCACCAAACTTCGAGCTTCCTCCAGTTTGAAAGCTACGATGGAACCTCTAATTCGATCAATCATCTGAAGGCTTTTCCAACTATGATGCTGCTCCATGGTGCACCAGACGCCATCTTATGTCGAGCTTTTTCGTCTATCTTGAAGAAAGCAGCAAGAAACTGGTACTCGACATTTAAGTTGGATACGATCTTCTCCTTTGACCTGATGAGCCATCAGTTTATGGCTCACTTCATCAGTAGCCGACGTTCTTGTCGAGGTTCAAATTTTCTAATGAATATTAGGAAGGGCCAAATGAAATTCTTCAACATCGCTGGTAGAAGGCGAATGAAGTTCGATCGCACTTTTGGACTCCCTCCGAGCACGAGCGAGCCCGAACTCCTTCCCAAGCTCATCATCAAAGAAGCCCTAATGGAAGGGCATGAAGAAGTCCCCTTAGACGATTTCACAACTATGCCTCCTTCAATGCTCCACAGATGCCAGCCTGAAGCAAGAGAAGATCAGCGAAGGGCACTACCATAGCTAGAACCACCAATAAGAGAGAAATAATAAGAAGATCGACCACCTCTCGTTATCATCAATACTATCTCTGGGGGCTTAGTACTTCGGCGAGCTACCATCTCTCAGCCTTAGAGCCAGGAAAAGCTTGTCCCAAATTGAGAAGGCCCATATGAAGTAGAGAAGGTCGTCCGATCCGAAACTTATCATCTAAAAAAGCTTGGAGGAATAATGCTCCCACGACCTTGAAACTCAGAGAATCTGATAATGTACTACCGATAATTTTTCTTCAATAAAACTTCTCCATTTCAACATTATTATTTTTTGGTGCAAAAATTATGTAATGACAGGAAAGAAGCAATCAATAGTGGCCATGTTAGGAATAGGAGAAGAATCTTATCCTAACATGAGCAAGTTGAAGGCCTTATTTATTTTAGACAAGATGAGGGGAGAGGCCCTGATAATAGCCCTTATGTGCCCCTACAGCCCATTAGAAATAGGAGAAGAACCTCATCCTAACACGAGCAAAGTCGAAGGCCTCGTTCATTTTAGATGAGATGAGGGGAGAGGCCCTGACAATAGTCCTTATATGCCCCTATAGTCCATTAGGAACAAGAGGAGAATCTCATCCTAACACGAGCAAAGTCAAAGGCCTCATTCATTTTAGATGAGATGAGGAGAGAGGCCCTGACAATGACCCTTATGTGCCCCTATTGTTCGTTAGAAACAGGAGGAGAACCTCATCCTAACGTGGGCAAAATCAAAGATCTCATTCATTTTAGATGAGATAGGAGGAGAGGCCCTGACAATGGCCCTTATGTGCCCCTACAGCCCGTTAGAAACAAGAGGAGAACCTCATCCTAACGTGAGCAAAGTTGAAGGTCTTGTTCATTTTAGATGAGGTGAGAAGAGAAGATATGATCTTCTTCAACCTTGGCTGGAGATAAGATCTCCCCCAAGTTTCTATGTCAATAGGAGATAAAATCTCCTTCAATCTCGGTAGGAGATAAGATCTCTCCCAAGCTGCAACTTCTACGTCAACAGGAGATAAGATCTTCTTCAACCTCGGCTAAAGATAAGATTTCTTCCGAGCTTCAATGTCTACGTCAAAGGAGATAAGATCTTCTTCAACCTTAACTGAAGATAAGATCTTCTTTGAGCTTCTACATCAATAAGAGATAAGATCTCCTTCAACCTCGGTTGGAGATAAAATCTTCTCCGAGCTTCAATGTGTACATCAATAAGAGATAAGATCTTCTTCAACCTCGACTGGAGATAAGATCTCCCTCGAGCTCTACGTCAATAGGAGATAAGATCTCCTTCAACCTCGGCTGGAGATAAGATCTCTCCCGAGCTTCAATATCTACATCAATAGGAGATAAGATCTTCTTCAACCTCGGCTAGAGATAAGATCCTTTTCAAGCTTCAACTTCAATCTTAGCTAGAGATAAGATATCTCCCAAGCTTCTACGTCAATAGAAGATAAGATCTTCTTCAATCTCGATTGGAGATAAGATCTTCTCCAAGCTTCTACATCAATAGGAGATAAGATCTCCTTCAACCTTGACTGGAGATAAGATCTCTCCCGAGCTTCAACTCCAACGTCAACCTCGATTGGAGATAAGATCTCTTCCAAGTTCCAATCCTTCAATAGGAGATAAGATCTCCTTCAAACTCGGTTGGAGATAAGATCTCCTCCGAGCTTCAACTTCAACGTCAACCTTGGTTGGAGATAAGATCTCCCCCCAAGCTTCAACCTCAATGGTGTAGAGCCTAGAAAAGGACTTCGACAGTCGTCTTTCTTATACTCCATTCCTTCAAATTTTGAACTCAAAAATGGGGGGACTATTATTGGGGATAAATTTTGCTCCCATCGAAGTCCAGTCTGATGCTTAGTCTAATGCAATCGATAATCACGGAAGAGCTTCAATAAAAAATTCTTCCTCTACCGATCAAACTTCAGTCAATCTTCTCCAGCGGTTGAACTCATTCAGTAGGCGAACTCCTTTGGTGGCTGAACCCAACCAAACTCCTTCAACGACCGAACCCCAGCCAAACTTCTTTAACGATCGAATCCCAGCCAAACTCCTTCCAATTTTGTCCTTCTATCGGATGCCTCCAGGAGCCAAACTTCTTCAAGATTTCTCCTTCAATCCAGTGCCTTTAGGAGCCGAACTTCTTTTGGACCTCTCCTTCAGTTGGATTCCTCCAGGAGTCGAACTTCTTATAGATTTTTTCTTCAGTCGAATTCCTCAGGAGCCAAACTCCTTTCAAATTTTTCTTTCAGTCAAGTTTCTCTAGGAGCTGAACTTATTTCGAACTTCTTCTTCAATCGGATTCTTTCAGAAGCCAGACTTCTTATGGATTTCTTCTTCAATCAGATTCCTTCAGGAGCCGAACTCCTTCCAAATTTCTCCTTCAGTCAAGTTCCATCAGGAGCCGAACTCCTTATGGATTTTTTCTTCAGTTAGATTCTTTCAAGAGCCAAACTTCTTATGAATTTCTTGTTCAGTCGGACTCCTCCAGAAGTCGAACTCCTTCCAAATTTTTTTTTCAGTCAAGTTCCACCAGGAGATGAACTCTTTACGGATTTCTCCTTTAGTCGAATTCTTTCAGGAGTCGAACTTCTTTCGAATTTCTCCTTCAATCAAGTTTCATTAGGAGCCGAACTTATTTAGGATTTCTCCTTCAGTCAAGTTCCATCAGGAGCCAAACTTCTTCAAGATTTTTCCTTCAGTCAAGTTTCTTCAGGAGCCAAATTCCATACGAATTTTTTTTTTTAGTCGGGTTCCTCCAGGAGTCAAACTTCATATGAATTTTTTCTTCAGTCGAATTTCTTCAGAAGTCAAACTCCTTCCTGGACTTCTCCTTTAGTCAGACTCCTCTAGGAGCCGAACTCCTTTCAAATTTTTCCTTCAGTCAGATTCTTTCAGGAGCCGAACTCCTTCCAAACTTCTTCTTCAATCGAATTCCTCCAGTGGATTACTTTCAGATTTTAGCTAGCATTTCTTTCGGATGATCTTCTCTAACCGTATACCCTTTAGGAGTTCGAACTCCTCTGAAATTGATGTATGTCAAAGCGCTTCACCGACCAATATCTACTTCCTTCGAACTTTGATTATTAAATTTCAATGAATGACCACATTATGGTAATGGACACCTCTCTCCATAACAAACTTCACATGACCTCGAGCGGCCCACTACCGAATGGTTACGACCGTCACTATCAGTCTACTATAGGCTTCATTTATAAAAAAAGATCCTCTAGATACATTTTTTCTAAGCTCTCTTCTTCTTTCCAAAATTTTACTGAATTCTTACCTGAGCACTCTATTTTTGTTGGTCAGAAGAGCTGACTTGATCATCGAAGGATCTTACCAGAGCCACGACCATCGACTTTGGATGGGACTTTATTTTGCAGATCACCGACGGTGACCTCATCTTCCTCGACTCTAGCTCGATCCAATATCAATCAAATTTTACACCAATATCTTTTATTAATTAATAAATTAATTATAATATCTCAATCATCAACCGACTGATAATTGATTTTGGGACATAATTTTCAATACCGTGACCCCAACAGATTGAATAAGAGAGATGAGCAAGTAGTTACTGATCAAGGATGTTATATGATAATACCTTATAATTTATCTATTTATGATATTTCTACTTGGGTATTGGATATTGAAAGTCTAGTCCATATTTGCAATACGTTGTAAGAACTTCAAATTAGTAGAAGACTTGAGAATAATGAGTGATTCTTGAATGTTGGAGATGGAAGGTCTGTTCCAGTTCTAGTTATGAAAATAGTTCAACTTATTCTCAATACTAATATCATTTCTTTAAATGAATATTATTATTATTCTTTTTTTTTATGAATATAATCTCTATTAGTCTTTTGGCCAAAGATGGTTATCATTTATTTATAAAGAAAGATTATTATGATATTATTATAAATAATATTATAATAATATAAGAATAATAAAGAAATGGTATTTATATTTTATCATAGTCTATGATTATAATGTACACTTCTAGAGAATATCCTAAATTAGATAATATCCCTGATATCTACCTATGGCACTATAGACTAGGTCACATTAACAAAAATAGGATAAATAGGTTGATCCAAGAGAGAATTCTTGAAGTTGGTGATTGTGAATTACTTCTAACCTATGAGTCCTGTCTTCTTAAAAAAATGACCAAATCATCTTTTATTGAAAAAGGTGAGAGAGCTACTGAGCTCTTAGGACTAGTATATACTAATGTATGTAGACTAATGAGCATAATTGTCAGAGGTAGATATGTCTATTTCATCACTTTCATAGATGATTTATCTAGATATGGATATATCTATTTGATGTAACAAAAGTCGGATTCATTTAAAATGTTTAAAAGATTTTGAAGTAAAGTAGAAAAATAAACTGAAAAGAGTATTAAAACTCTTCGATCAGATCAAGAAGATGAATATCTATCCAGTGAGTTTTTGACATATCTAGGAGAGAATAGGATTCTCTCACCTGGCACACCACAACATAATGGTGTATCAAAAAGAAAAAATCAAATTTTGTTAGACATGGTTTGATCCATGATGAGATTTTCTAGTTTGCCTGTTTCATTTTAGGATTATGTTCTTGAGATTGCATGTTATATATTGAACAATATACTGAGTAAATTTATCGCAAAGTCTCTATATAAGATATGGACTGGGCGTAGGCCTCACTCTTACCTATGGATTTGGGGTTATCCGGCCTATGTCAAACATTTGTATACAAATAAGCTTGGACCCCGGTCTAATAAATGCGTGTTTATAGGATATCCCAAAGAAAGTAAGGGTTACTATTTCTACTATGCTGATGAATAAAAGGTGTTCGTTAGTCTTAAGGCAATCTTTTTGAAAAAAAAATTTCTTAGTGAAGGAACTGTTGCCTCTAAGGTTGAACTTGATGAAATTCAACAGATAGAAAAATTGATACTTGTAGCTAAACCTAAGTTAGAATTAATTAGATCAGATCTAGAGCTCAATGTACCTGCACCATTAAGACGATCCAGTAGAGTATCACATCATCTGGATAGATACTACAATTTCTTAATCCAAGATGGTGATCCCATCGAACTCGATGAGAATGATGAGAATTTGACCACCTATATAGATGCTATGTAGAGACCTGATTTCGAGAAATGGCTTGAGGTTAGGAAATTCGAAATAGAGTCCATGAAGATCAATGATGTGTGGACATTGGTTGACCCACTCGAAGGGGTTAAATTCATTGGATGTAAATGAATTTTCAAAAGAAAAAGAGGTGCAGACGAAAAGATGGAGATCTATAAAGTCCATCTGATTGTCAAGAAATATCGTTAATGTTATGGTATTGACTATGATAAGATATTTTTTTCTATGGCAATGCTCAAATCTATCAGATTATGCTTACGATTGTTGTCTATTTGGACTATGAGATCTAGTAAATGAATGTGAAAATAGCTTTTCTGAATGAAGAGTTGACTGAAGAGGTGTATAGGATACAACTTGAGAGGTTCACATCCATAGATGAGTCTAAGATGTGCAGACTTTAGAGATCCATTTATGGATTGAAGTAGTCATCTCAAAATTAAAATATGTATTTTGATAAAGTGATCAAAATATATGGTTTCGTTAAAAATGGAGAAGAACCCTACATTTACAAATGGACAAATGGTCTAGTAGTAGTATTTTTTATCTTGTACGTAGATGATATTCTCTTAATCGAGAATGACATTTTCATACTGCAGAAAATAAAAGTCTGATTGTTATCACAATTTTTCATGAAAGATTTGGATGAAGCTTTCTACATCCTAAAGATGAAGATCTATAGGGATAGATCTAAAAGAATACTTAGGATATCCCAGTCTATGTACATAGATACTGTGCTAAAGAGGTTCAGTATAGAGATTTCTAAAAAGCACCATCTCCTGATAGGCCATGAAATTTTTCTCTCTCAGAATAATTGTTCGACAACTCCTGAAGAGAGAGAGCGTATGAATAAACTTCCATATGCTTCGATAGTGGGATCTATCATGTACGCCATGACATGTACGAGATCAGACGTGATATACTCATTAGGAGTAGTGAGTAGATACCAGTCTGACCTTAAAGAAAATTACTAGAAAGTGGTTAAAATTATTCTTAAATATTTGAAAAATACTAAGAACCAATGGTTGATTTATGATGAGTCAGATTTAAAACTTATGGGATTTACTGACTTCAGATTTCAATCTAACCATGATGATAGCAGAAGTATGTCGAAATATATCTTTACTCTGAATGATGGAGCTATCTGTTAGAAGAGTTCCAAGCAGCATATTATGACAGACTCTATTTGCGAAGCAGAGTACATCACAATATCAGATGCGGCAAAAAAAGCTATATGACTGAGAAAATTTATTATTGAGCTCAGAGTAGCATCCTTCCTAGATGGTCCGGTTCTGCTCTACTGTGATAGCACTGATGCCATTACTTAGGCAAAAGAACTGAAGGCACACCAGAAAATAAAGCACATTCTACACCGCTTCCACCTGATCTGGAAGATCATAGATAGAGATGACGTTGACCTTAAAAAGATCGATGGAAAGAAGAACCTGATCGACCCCTTCACTAAAGCCCTAGAAATAAAGAAGTTCGACAATCACAAATCGAAGATGGATATTAGATATTGCATAGAGTGGCTTTAGGATAAGTGAGAGTTGTTGAGAAATGTGTCTCAAAGTCAATCATCAGTCTGTTGATGGTTGAGCTACATTATATCTGTAATTGATTCATTAATAAATAAAATATATTTTTAATATTTTTCATCATAAAAGTATTCATCTTCTAATGAATTTAATTATTATGATGAAGTTCTTAGGACTATTTAACTTTGATAAAGAGAGAATTTATCAATTAGTCCTAAAATTTATTCACGATCAAATGATAGATTGTTAATTAGAATGACAGCATTTATCAAGCATAGATCGCTGTATGCCATATAGATTAGTTGTCCTCTTATCAAGAAGTATGGAGACACTGGTATGGCATACAGATGAGATATATGGGTACATCATCATTGAACATGACCAACTTCAGAGTATTCTACTATCAAGAATATCTCTAATGGGATATAGGTATAAGTGTCCCTTAGACCTGAGATCACGTCAGTGGTTTGCAAATAACTCACTATGCTTTGGTACCGAACTAACTAAATTTTTAATTTAGTAATGGAAGACTTCTGGGCATAATCAAGTACTTGCGAAGTCAGAGTGTGATCAAGATGGAATTGACCACTCCAAGAGTTGGAGAATAATGTATCACTGTATTTCAATATAGCAAAATCTTGGTCAGGATAATCCATCAGATGAATTTGGTATTTTGAAATACAATATGGATAACCCGATCAGAGTTGATAGTTGAACTCTGAGGTATCCTATGAATATTTTGATCAAGAAAATGAATTATATGAAAACTATATCCGCATGGATTCTAAGGATGATATTCTACACATTCGACCTATTCAATCGTCGGATACCATTGCTAGATGTTACTTTGATTGGTATAGAAATCTATTCCTATACTACCAACTTATGTTCGAACCTATGAGGTCACATACATTAGAGCTCATGATCTGATTGGATGGTTGATCAATGATTGAGAATCGTTCTAGGGTTAAACAATCAATACGATTGATATTTAATCTAATGCAAGCATTGCAGGAAGATCGATTAGCAATTTGATTGTTAATTGACTTAATTTGATTAAATCAAAAGACTGAGATTAAGTTTAATTAAATATAATTTAATTAGATTTAATTTTGGATTGATTGAATTAAGTCTAATTGATTTATTGGATAAGTCAAGTGCAAGAAAAAAACTAGTCCTAGTTCAACTAGGACTTGGGTCAACCCAATTTCCTAATTTGATTAAAAAATTAAATCAAAATTAAATTAAATTTAATCTAATTTAATTAAATTCTTAATTAGGTTAGGATCTAATTTAATCTGGTTGAATTGATTTTGATTTAATTTAGTTTAAGAAATTATTTTGACCAAGTTATAGATGGAATCCTAGTAAGACTAGGATTCCATCTTGCACCATCTAAGCCTCTCACGCCCACACCCTCCTTCTCCTTTTTTTTTTGTGCAACAAAAATCCTTCTCCAAAGCATTCTCATGCATGCCCTCCTCTCCTCTCTTTCTCATATGAAAATTTGGTGGCTGACCAAATCAAAAGGAGAAGTTAGTTGATTTAGGATTCTACAAAATAGAATCCTTATAAACCAAAACACCTCCTTCCAAATGGTGCCACCCCCTCTCCTATTCTTTCTCTGAATTCTATGGTAAAAGAAGAATCTTTGGTGCATCCTTTCTTGCTAGTCCATGCCAAATATTTTGGAGGAGGCGCCCAAGAGTTGGGCGCCCTTTGTCTTGCCCTGTTTGACCTTTTCTTGTCTAGTTTTTGATCTAGACAAGGACTCTTTTATTTTTATTTATTTAGATAAATTTTAACTTAATTTTTTCATGAAATATAGATATTTAGGAGGGCTTTGAGGTGTGTGAAAATTAGAGAAAGAGGATCTTTGGGCATTGGGGTTCCATAGACATCAAACTAGGTATCTAGGTGAGAGCAAAGAGAAGAAGAAGATGGTCTTCTTCCAGGGTTGCTGTGTTCATCATCTTTCTTCCTTTTTTCTTGGATTTTCTGAGAGAGTCTCACATCTGAAATCTTTTCTTCATCTTTTTTTCTTTGAAAGAATCCAAATCTAAAAGAAGGAGGCATCTGATCGACCATCGAAGAAATATCAGCATAGTACTAGCATACTGTGCTGATTTCCTGCATCGGGATTTCTGATCGTGCTTGTGGGCTTATATGGATGATTCATAGAGATCGAACGCATGTACGGCTTGCAACTTCATCCTCAAGCCTAGATCAGCAAGTTAGAATGTCTAACTTGTACAGATAATAGATCTGATATATTGATTTTATAACTACATTAGATGTAGTATTGTAATATGTTGATGAGATCAACATGTTAATTTTTTCTTTATTTTTTTAATTTTTAATTTAATATTATATCTTGATCATGTAATAAATTTTAGATTTAAAATATTTTTATATTTATTTAAATAAATATTTAATTTATTTAAGTCTTTCGCTGTCTGATCTTGAAAAAGTTTCAAGATCTATCCGTTAAATTCTAGATCTGGTTCCTTCAGTTCGGACATTAACTCAATCGATCTGAGATGTTTACATTACTATCATAATACTTTCTTAATTTTAAAATAATATAATCCAAAGATAAGGTGATTTTTTGCATCCTAAATATAATTGGCATGATGGAATTTTATTGATCTTCCTATTTTCTTTCTCAAGCCTCTCCTATGAGAGCTGATGATAAGGAATGAATATTGAGTGCTAAATTATCCATTATTCATGAATTGAAAAATGCTAAATAGCCCATGATTTTTTTCAAAGAAAAAGGAAAAAAAAACCAATTCCATGTGTTATGAGAGGTTGGCATGTTATACCACAAACCAATCATGCGTCGCACCTATTAGTTTATTATCAAATATCTCTTTCAAAATTATAAGGTTTTAAGAATAGTTCCATATATTGGATATAAAACTAAATAAAATCTACTTAAAATATAGATCCTTATCTCAGACACCACATAACTCAGTTGTTTAAGTAGATAAGGTTTAATTTTTATCACGAAGAGATGCATTCTCACAAAAAGTTGCATCTTGATGTGTTTGTTCGAATAATAGCTTCAAGGGACATAACACTTGATGATTGGATGGATCATGTTAGTAAAATGATGCATCCAATGAAAAGATACTTAAATACCATTGGTACTCACCTTATCACATCTATAAATAAAGAAAGAATTTATTATTCACATCAAGCTAAATAATACAATACCAGTAAGCATAAAGGCCAATTGGGATAGTAAACTGAGCACTAAAGTAAATGAATTCAATTGCACTTTTTGAGTAGTTGAGAAGCGAATGATTGTGCTCATATAAAAGAGGATTAAGAAAGATTTCTTAAATCTATTTTGCTAATTTTCACCACATTTAAATTTAGTTGGCTTAGGTTCGATCTTGATTCTTCTTTGTTAGAATGCACTTCAAGAAGAATATTAAGCTATTCATTACATATTGCGAGTGGATCACCATCAATTATTTGCTTCTAAGTCAAACGAATTCTACTCTAAGGAAAAAAATTTTATAACTTACCTCATATCGAATAACATGTATGACTTAATCTATTATTTTTTGTATATATATAAAACTATTTATAAAATAATCAAGGCTAAATAGCAATATTAAATTAAAAGATTTCCAAAATTTAAGTAGAACTTTCCAACAGCACCAACATGTGAATTGTACCTATTGATCTTGGATTAATTTTGATGATAATAAAAGTATTTAAGTATAAATTATTAAATTACTAATGATGTTTATAAGGATATGTAGTTTCAAAATTTTAAGTACTCAAAATTTTTAAGTATTTTCTGACATCTAAATAAAGAACCACCACTTAAGAACTTAGTGAAGAAATGCTAGACTAGAACACCTTGCAAGAAGTTTTAATGAGGGTTAAATTAAGTCAAGAAGGCAAGTCTAGCCTACAAATTAAATTAAAGAAGAAAAACTATCAAAATTTCATGATACATATTGGCATGCTAACTAAGTCGATCTAGTGAAGATCTGAGCCAACCCAATCTCAATGAGAACAAAAGATAGAAAACTATATTTTAGAAGTCCTGAACTCACTCAACCCAAAATTCAAGTGAGCTAATCTAGACAGAAACTTAGTCGACTTAGTCATAAAGTTAGTCAACCTAGTCTTAGAAGACAATAAAAAATAGAAGTCAATTTTTTGACCATCTTTTACTGAGTCGATCCAGAAGATTTGTTAGTTGACCTGGTGAGGAACTGAGCTGACTTAGAGAAAGTTGAGTCGATCCAGTGACTGTCACGACTAATTTTTTAGAACTTCAATTTTTTGTCCAAAATGCCTCACAATGGCTAGTTTCTCTCTTCTAATGGCTGGATCATTAAATGCAACCATTCTAGATAACTTAAAGTGATGAAAAATCTTAGAAATATAAAAGAAAACCTTTTGGAGAATTAAAGAAGACTTTTTGAACCTACATTGAAGAGTATTCAAGAGATTTTTTAGTGCATTCAAGTTTGTGAGCAAAATAGTAAAAGAAATGAGTGATTTTCAGATATTCTCTTGTTCTTCTATCATTCTCAAATTGAGAGAAGTTGGGCCATTAACATTGAAGATCACCATCAACCTCTCTCAAGTATTCAAGAAGAAGAAATCAAGCCAATAAGCAAAGCAACTTGATTTTCTTTTCTTGGACTTCAAAATATTTATTTTAATTATATTTTTATATTTTATTTTAAATTTCTTGGGATGAAAAATTTGGATTAGTCCAAGCCTTGAGTTGGACAATTGTAGTGGTTTGACTGATGAGTCAAGGTTAAAATTAATAGAAATTGATTGTTAGCCCATGAAAATAATTATTGTATGGTTATGGTTGGTGAGCTAAGATTAAAATCAACTAGGTTAGATTGTGAATCCAAAAAAAATAATCAAATTATAATCAAGCTTTGTGATTATAGTTAAATTTTTAAGTAGTTTACTTGGAGAGTGGACATGAGTGCTGAGTTTGGCACCGAACCACTATAAAATTATAGTGTTTGCTATTGTGTGCTTATTTCTTTATTTTTCTTATTAACTGCATATTTTATAGTTTATTTCATTAAGTACTTCATAGATAAATGTTGAAAAATATGTTCCAAAATTAATCATCAGCCTGTTGACGGTTGAGCTACATTATATCTATAATTGATTCATTAATAAATAAAATATATTTTTGATATTTTTTTCATCATAAAGTATTTATTTTCTAATGAACTCCATTATTGTGATGAAGTTCTTAAAACTATTTAGCTTGAATAAAGAGAAAATTTATTGATTAATTCTTAAATTTATTTATAATCAAATGATAGGCTGTTAATTAGGACAACAGTATCTATTAAGCATAGATCACTGTATGCTATATAGGTTGGTTGTCCTCTTAACCAAGAAGTATGGAGACACTGGTATGGCATACAGATGAGATATATGGATATATTATTATTGATCGTGACTAACTCCAGAGCATTCTATTGTCGAGAATGTCTTTGATGGGAATAGGTATAAGTGTTTCTTAGACCTGAGTTCATCTCAGTGACTTGCAAGCAACTCATTATGCTTTGGTATCAGACTAATTGAATTTCTAATTCAGTAACGAAAGGCTTCTAGGCATAGTCAAGTACTTGCGAAGTCAGAGTGTGATCAAGATAAAATTAACCACTCTAAGAGTTGAGAAAAAAATGTATCACTATATTTCAATATAGCAAAATCTTGGTCTGGATAATTTATCAAAAAGATTTAATATTTTAAAATACAATGTGGACAACCTTATCAGAGTTGATAGTTAAACTTTAAGGTGTCCTACGAGCATTTTGATCAAGGGGATGAATTATATGAAAATTATATCCGCATGGATTCTAAGGATATTGTTCTACATATTTGACCTATTCGGCTGTCAGGTACCATTGCTAGATGGTTACTTCGATTAGTATAAAAATTTATTCTTATGCTACTGACTTAGGTTCGGACCTATGAGGTCACACACATTAGAGTTCACGATTCGATCAAATGGTTGATCAATGATTGAGAATCATTTTAAGATTAAATGATCAATACAATTGATGTTTAACCTAGTGCAAGTGTTGCAGGAGGATCAATTAACAATTAGATTGCTAATTGACTTAATTTGATTAAGTCAAAGGGTTAAGATTAAGTTTAATTAAATATAATTTAATTAAATTTAATTTAGATTTGATTGGATCAAGTTCAATTGATTTATTGGATAAGCTAAGTGCAAGAAAGAACTAGTCCTAGTTCAACTAGGATTTGGATCAATCCAATTTTTTAATTTGATTAGAAATTAAATTAAAATTAAATTTAATTTAATCTAATTTAATTAAGTTTTTAATTAGTTTAGGACTTAATTTAATTGGATTAAATTAATTCTGATTTGATTTGATTTGAGAAACCATGTTGGACCAAGTCAAAATAAGAATCCTAATAAAATTAGGAACTTCCCTCCTTGCGCCACCTTAGTCTCAACACCCACCCTTCACGCCTCCTTTGATTTTGCATGAATTTTCCATGCCCAAGAGAAGCCCACGACATCCCAAAGTCCTCCTCTTTCTTTCTTACATGGTAAATTAAGTGTGGACCAAGTCAAAGTAGGAATTGATTTTAATTTTAAATTCTATGAGATAGGATTTTAGGAAACCAAAACTCTTTTTATAGTGCACCGATTCCATCTAGATTTTTTTTGAGATTTTTGTGGCTTTTAGAGGAGATTTCGTATGACAAAACTTGATGGTCCATAGTAGAAAAGGAGGAGGGGGCGTCCAAGAGTTGGTGCCCCTTATCTTGTCCAATTTGGATATTTCTTGTCTAGGTATTTGACTTAGATAAGGACTCCCTTATATCTCTCTATATAGGACGAATTTTGGCCTAATTTTTAGATATATTTTAGACCATTGAGAGACCTTTAGGGTGTGTGAAAATCTGGAAGAAAGAGTATTGGGGCATGGGGATTTCATAGACACCAATCTAGGTGTCTAGGTGAGAGAATAAAGAAGAAGAAGAAGGGTTCTTCTTCTAGGATTTTTTTGATCATTTTCTCCTTCTTTAGAGATTTTTGAGAGGTGTCTCAGGTTCAAAAACTCTTTTTCTTTCTTCTAAAAATTGGAGAGTCCAATATTTAAAAAAGATGGATCCAGATTGATCGTCAAAGAAGGATCAGCACAGTACAACATACTATATTAATTTCCAACATATGGACTTTTGATCGTGATCGTGGGCTCGTGTGGATGATTTCTAGAGGTCGAACGTGTGTGCTACTTGCAATATCATTCTCAAGCTTGGATCAGTAAGTTAGAACGTCTAACTTGCACAGATAATAGATTTGATCTATTATTTTCATACCTACATTAGATATAGTGTATATACATGTTGATGTGATCAACATATTTTAGTTTTTTCTTTAGATTTTTAATTGCTGATTTAATAACATGCCATGATGATATAATAAATCTTAGATTTAGGATATTTTCTAGAAATTAAAATTAATTTTGATTAATTTTAGTCTTCCGCTGCCTGATCTTGAAAAAATTTCAAGATCTAGACCTGAAATCCTAGATCTGGTTCCTTTAATAAATTTATATTATTATCATTTAAATTTTAAAATATCTAATTCATCTATTCTCATGGATAGCCATCCTTGGGCAATAGTACCAATCTCCTCATGCCATCTAGTTGAGAGCTAGCATGGTTGGGCATTACTATGTTGAATTTCTAGACACTTAGGCAAGTGAATTACTTTTAGTTGTGGCTATCATAAGCCGATAGAGGGCGATGGATCAAAGCAAACTTGACCAACATTTCTCTAGATAGGGAGCTGCAAAAACACATTTTCCTTATTACCTTCAGAGACCTGGTATGATTCTTTTCCAATGAGAACCTTCAGAACTTTCATGCACTAAATTTGATGTGGTCATTAGCAGATGCATGTGAGCATATGTGTATATACTAGTAGAAAAGGCCATATTGATTAGTAAGAAAAGCCAAAATTGACCCCATAACATTAGGTATATATATATACTAGTACGAAAAGCCAAAATTATTCTTACTAATTTTATGAATTAACTCCACATCTCATGTAAAATTTTAAAGAAGTAAAGTATAAAAAGATTACATTAAAAAAATAATTATAACCTACATTTTCTCTCTTTAATGACTCACATGTCCTACCTCTTTCTTTCTTCTCCCTCTCTCACACTACTTAGACCTCTCTCCCTCTTTTTTTTTTATTAATTATTTTTTATTTATCTTTTTATACCCCACCTCAATGCCATTCGTCCATTTCTTATATTTAAACTTCATATCAATTTATTATTTTATACTTTAAAAGAACCACATCATAATATAAAAGGAGTAATTATGATCTATATTTTCTCTCTCTTTAATGATGCATATATCCCATCTCTCTCTTCCAACTTTGACCTCTCTTACCCTCTCTCTCATTCTTTTTCTTTCTTTATTTGTTACTTTTCTATTTATCTTTTAATGCCCTACCCTAATACTATGCTTTCCATCCATCCATCCCTTACATTTAAACTCCATCACAATTTATCTTTTATATCCTAATCAATCCAAATGTAATAAAAAATTATATATTTTTCTTATCTCTTTTTTCAACCTGAATTAGGTATGTCTCTTTTAGTCTTATTTTTAATAATTTTTTAGTTTTTCTATCTTTTTCTTTTTCACTCATATCAAATATATACAACAAAAATAATTTTTGGTTAGTTATTATAATTTTAAATATTTAATAATATCTAAAATTTTGCAACGGTGCTTATTTATAATATTTTATTATAAAAAAATATTTAAGATATTACGTATTATTATTATATATATTATTATTTTTTTAAAAAATATTTTATTTTTATTATTTTTTTTCTTTTCTCTTTCTCTCAGCTCCTCTGCTTCTTTTATTATATTGATCCCATAAAGTAAAATTTCTGAATCCACCACTGAATTTGGTACTGTAATTTGGTCCATATATACATAATTAATTGAGAGAATAAAGCTAAGACTAAGCCTTTTCAACCATAACCAATAACAAAATACTATTTTTCCTGGTGCTTTTTGAGATGAAGGGTACTTCCCATGGCATTGGCTCTGCGAAACACGCTCCCCGTTAGGTCGGAAAAAGAATGAAGTGCAACATGTATTCTGTTGAACCTCACAAACAAAAATTATAATAACCAATGCTTACCGTTCATGGTAACCTACCACCTGCAGACACCAGCGTGAGACACTGAGAATTGAGTGTGCTATGCACATAAAAACCTATAGGCAAACAGATATTTAACATTTCTCATTGCATAAGAGGTTTTTGGTAGATTGATCTTTGGTAAGCTATGTCTTGTCACTGCTCTCTCTCTCGGTAGTGGTCGGATTGCATAAGAGATTTTTGGTAGATTGATCTTAGGTAAGCTATGTCTTGTCACTGCTCGCTCGCGCTCTCTCTCTCTCTCTCTCTCTCTCTCGGTAGTGGTCGGATGTATATCTATGTGGGTTAATTGCTAGCAATCGTTATTGCGATCGGAGAAGATGAAAGAAGAAACCTTTTTACATTTTGCATCAAAAATCAAAATTCGAACCAAACATTCAGGTACTGCTCCTGAGAAATTGTCTAACTAATAGCAAGGACATCATTCTCTTATGAGAACGGCCAGTAATACCACCGCGCTTCCAGTCTGCTAAGGCCATGAGCCTATACTTTATATATAATAATCAGATAAGAAGAGGAAGACTACTTATAGATACAAGGGTGGAGTCATATTTAGAGTTAGAAGTTCAATCGAACCTCTAACCGTTGGTGTAAATTATAGTACCCATCCAACTCTCAAGACTTTGTAGGTATTAAACATAAGTAGATGAAGCTACGTGTAGAATGTGTAGAATTGGGGGTATAATTGAACCCCCAATTTTGATGCAAATTACAACACCATCTAAGCTTCTATAATTTAATAGTTCCCTATGGAGCCCAGCGACAGCCTCTCTTTTTAGCTTTGAACCCATGCCATGGATCCAGCAGCTCCTTCTTTCTAGTTACTTTTTTCTCACAGTGCAATCTCTTTTTCTGCCTTTTCGCAGCCACACATCCGCGGAACAGCAATTGTTCATCGGCTCGCAAAGGTTTGTTTTTTTTTTTTTTTTTATAATTTAAATTTTTAAAATATTTATATTTTAATTTATAGATTTTTGTTTATTTTAATTAAAGTTCAATTTTAACTAGTTATTCTAATTTTTCATTTTAAGATAATTATAATTTTTTTTCTCTAATTTAATTGAATAGTAAAATAGTGATTAATTAAATATTAAATTATATTTAGAATATTACTGATTGTTATTATTATGATGGTAAATACTTACTATAGAGATGAGATTAAAGAGAAAGACTAGTAATTAATAGAAAATACTCTTAAAACATAATATCTATATATAGTCTCCAAATGATCCAACACAAAGAAGGTTAGCAGCAGAAAGTACTCCTAAAACCTTATATGTTTATAATCTCCGGATGATCCGACAAAAAAGGGGATTATAATTTAAAAAAATAAAAAGAGAGCCCCACAAATAAACAGCCGGTGATGCGTTGTCGTAGAAGGTATGCTCGACGAGAATGGTGCGTGATCCACAAGATCTTCTATGAAAAATCATGTTCTGCAGAGAAATAGGACCAGTTGCTCTGAACTCAAACATCTTATCATGACTCTATTTTTTATTTTTTATTTTATTTTTATTTTTTTTTATGGTGGTGGGAATTGAGGTGTACTGTCATGTGGGAGGCCACATGTACACAAGATGATGTAGCGGGAAAGAAAGCAGCGAGACTTTTCTTGTTGGCATTTGGTGGAATGGAATAGTGTGGTTAAAGTGGTCGGAGATGGGTCTCTAACATGGTTGGAAAGTACCAGCAAAATGTTGTTTAGGGGAAAAAAAAAAAGGAATGCCGTATTTATAAAAGTTCCTAACACGCCCAAAGCTGACGTAGAACCAAAATAATGGTGGGACCAACATCATTACGACCAATTTGAAGTCGTACTATAACACCAGCAGGTGACTGTTATTTGATCTTTGAACAAGATTCCCTCTTCTCTCTCTCCTCTCTCTCTCTCTCCTCTCTCTCTCTCTACATGCATCCATCTATCTTTATCTCCGTGATGGATGCTGGGCGTTTAGATTTGTGGCAGAATTTTAATAGGTGCTATGGGTGCTTGGTGAAAATAATTGTTCCCATAATAAATGAATAAATAAATAAATAAAGATGGATACTTGCGTTTTTATACGTACATATGCGTGCAGGAGTGCATGTAGAGGGGTACGTAGGCAGGCAGTAGGGGATGGCTACAGTTTGACTGGACATTGATGACATATTTTTCTTTCTTGGAATGGATAGCGTGAATAGAATGGGGTTTCCGGATGCATATCTTTTGGTGTTCATGACAATGATGGTCCCTACCTCTCTATAGGTTCCATCCCCGGAGAGAGAGAGAGAGGAGTTAGAGTATCACCCCCATCATCAGCCCTTTTTTCAAGGCTATATTCGAAATACCAAATGGTGGCTGTTTGATAGATGGGGTTCTTATCACAGCACAGGAAAACGGAAAGAAACAGGTCAAGTCTCATCAGTAGCCGTGCGGAATAGATGCCGCATTAGGGCCTGCGCATACGGCTTCGCACTTCGGCAGCTTTCAGCATTTGCTCTCTCGCGGAAAAAGTTGGATCCATCGGCCCATGACAGGGCCTTGGTGCTGCCAAATACGAGAAGGGAAGGGGTCTTATCTCATCCGTCTGTTTCGTTTGTCTTTATGTTTTCTCTCTTTTTTTTAATATAATTTTATATTTTTTTGAGAAAAAATAGGATATGGTGCAGTGCAATGAAGGGGTATCATTTCAATGCTGTGCATGGAGGTACAAAAAGAGCCGAAACGGATGAGGTCCCATCAACTTTTGCTCGAGACCATTCTGCAGTCCTCCAATTTAGAAGTGGCCGTTGATAGCATTTATCCTGTCCGTCCTCTCCATTTTATGATTCCTCATGTACATTGTAGCTATTTTCTGAAGGGAGATACGCTCTAGTTGTTACAATAAGAATAATATTAATTGACCATATCCACTCCCTTCTCTTTCAAATTATGTCAGCACACACTTGCTGCCGTGGGTGAGGAGTGCCTCCCTTCAAGTGGGGTCCATTTATGGTTTGCAATGAATAAATTGAGTAATGTTGGGTACAGGAGGAACCGATTCAAATTGTCTTCTTGTTGCAAAGGGGAACGCTTCAAGAGAGGGTATCAAGCGAGCAACAATGAGACCCTGGTCCTGCCTCTGCTGAGCACACTGCTTACTCCACTTAAAGTGTGCTCTTTTTCTTGTCTGAAAAGGCCTCGTATCCGTGATCTTTTTAACCGTCCAATTAATGAGAAGGGAATGGAATGTAGCTAAAAGAAATGACCTTCCAGCCAACGGGGATGTGTCAACCTAACTAGCCCTACTAGGATTGCGTGCCTTCAATACTTTCATAAAGAAAAGGTCAAAGTGGCTAGTAAATCTTAATTACTTGGTCCCCGTTGCACCATACCCCTTCTGATTGCTTGATCTTCTTTATTCTTGAACTTAGACCAATTGGATTTATCTTACCCGTTTGGTCTAACAAAGTTTGAGATAATACCTACAAAAGTCCCCTTTTTATTTCTATTTTAGGTTGCTTAAGTTTGCGAGGTCAAGTTCAATCTCTAGTTTAATTACATCAGTATCTTCTTGGTCCAAAATTATATTGATATTTTACATGTTTTCCCTATTAGATCAAAATTTTTTATACCTGATTATTAGTTTCATGTCCAGTATATATATTTCATCTTGGCCTCGTGATAATGTTTACAATAACAAGTATAATTTTAAGGAAAATATAAGCCCAAACTATATAGACAAATACAAAATACTAATCGTACACAAGCTAAACATAAATTAAAAATAAAATAAAGGATGGGATATGCTGGGTTCCTTATCTTGCCTGATTGGCTAAATCTAGCACCGAACTATGACAATCCCATGTACAAATCATCTCTACATGAAATAGTCAAAGCTAACTATGGACCTTTTTAGCAAGCATGAGCCTGCTATATTTATCGAGTAAAAGATGTCTTTTATCTAATCCTTACTAGGGGTCTATCATATGGATTTGCTAAGCCTCAATCCATTCCAAATTAAATGCCCAAGGACCATTCAGCTATCACAAGATCTCCAGCATGTGATTGTTAAGCCTGGATCAATAATAATACGTCATGATAGACCAGCTATTATGTGCAAGACTCACAAAAATTTTATATATATATATATATATATATATGCAAGACTCACAATTTTAAATTATATATATATATATATATATATATATATATAGAGAGAGAGAGAGAGAGAGAGAGAGAGAGAGAGAGAGAGAGAGAGAGCATGCATTTCAAATTTTTTTTTAATTTTTAAGGCAGTGGAAAATATTAAGACTATCTAGTAAGGATCGATGACATAAAAAAATATGCATAATTTAAATTCTAAATATTATATATCGTATCAATGCAGTAGATTATATCTATAATTTATCTAAATTCAAAACTCAATACCTAAGCTCAGTCGATCTTTACCGCAGCTGATTACTATGGACTTATTTGTTGCTCTTAGCTGTACAGACATCAGGCCTTTACAGGTATTCATATGAAGTTTCTGACTGATTGGTGGTTTGATGATTGACGATCATTTCAGGATGCTAGCTTTCTTGCAGAGACCTGCTTCTGATGGCTGATTGAACTCTTTCTTTAGATCTCTTGAATGCTCTACGAGATGAAGAAGAGTTGAAGGAAGAAGAGGTGGAGATGAAAGAGGAGAACTCTTTCTCACTTCCTAAAACTCAAAGGCCTAAACCCTAGAACCTAAGGTCTCTCTTCACGGCAATATGAAGTCACCCACCCCTAGAACTCATGCCCACAGAAGAATCACACCATCCCTCTATTTCTCTCGATGGAAAACTAGAATTTTTCACATAGAAAACCTCCTTTTTGCCCTGCATCTTATCTCCTTTTAATAAGACGTGCAAAGGGAGTTAGGATAAGGTCTTATCCTCATCAAATTTCAAACTTGAATTAAAATCATACTTGAATTCAACTTTGAACCAATCCTTATCCCAAGCACTTGGGCATTAAAGAGGGACAAGAGAAACCTCTTGGCATGAGATAACATCATGCAAATCAAATTTAGCATGAATTTGAATGGTGTGGAGAAGGGAGTTAGCGCAAGGGTAGGAAGTTCCATCCAAATGGACTGTCATTTGATCCAATTTGATTCTTATCTAAATCTAATTTGGCTAGACCCAAATGAATAAGTGAACCTAATCCAATTAAGCATCTAACCTTCTTAGTAAAATTCTAATCAAATCAAGAATTAATTGAGCCTAGGTCCTCATCAAATCAGAAAATAATTTTTCTTAGTGATTAGATCATTTTATAACCTAATCAGGTCAAACCAAATTGAATCTAATTTAATTAAATTTGATTCAAACTTCATTACTCAATCAAATTGAACCAATTAGTAATTTAATTACTAATTAATTTTTCTATAATTCATTAACTATTAGTAAATTATTTTATCATAATTTATGCATACGATTAATTATCAATCATATTAATGATTATATCCTTAAATAATTCATAATCATTGATTAACCATCAGATTAGATAGAAACCACTATTATATATGACCCCATGGGTATGAACACTAAGCCGGTAATATAGAAACTAATTTCTATACTAATTGAAGTGACCTTCTAGCAATGATACCCGATATCTGGATAGGTCAAATTATTATAAAGCAACATTCAAAAATCTTGGCATATGGTTACTATATAATTCATCCCTCTGACTTTTTGATATGAGAAAATGTTAGATCTAGAGAAAACAAGCAATCATATTTATAAACAATCAATAGACAACTAGCAAACAAAAGACCTTGGAGATGATTATACTAAATCAGATGAGACTATAGTTATGTATACATATAAATCAACCCCTAGATCTAGATTTGGACCACAAATGATTAAGAAATCATCCATGATTAGGGCATCAGATTATGACTAAAACTTTCAAATCTAATTAATAAAGAAATAAGAATTTTAACTTTCTACAATAACGATCTGCTCAAAAATAAATTTAAAAGCAAAGGATCTTACAAACACGTCGATTAAGATTTCTGGATGAGGGAGGAATTGAATATCAGATCAGACCGCAATCATTAATAATGCTTTTATTGTCCAAGATCACAAGGATTCGATCCAAGCATGTGAAGAATTGCCTATAACAACAAGAATAAATCAACAACCATAATAGGAAGATGGGGATTTGGAAGAATAGAAAATAATGATTGCTAAAATGGATCCTGTGGATGATGGATTACCATAGATTCTTCATCCTTAGATTCTTTTATTGAAAACCATGGTACCGCTCTGATACTATGTTGCAAAAACTCCCGATCATTAGCATGGACCTGAGAAGATCTTTGACATTCTCTAAGGATAGCAAACCATCGATTCATCAATTTAGATCTATGATGGGGCGCCTCCCTTCTTGGACTTGAGGAAGGCACCTCCTTTAGGATGGCAACTCGAGAGAGAAGAGAGATTGAGGAAGAAAAGATCTGTATTTCAATCCATATTCTAAAATTCTAATACATCCTATGTATTTATACATAGATATTATGCCTGACCAAAAAATCTTTCTGGCTAATCCAATACATGAAAGCACTCATCGAGCCCATATACACTCATATCTCCCATGCTCTCATCTCCTACATCTAAACTTGATTCATACATGTATTAGCCATCTTAAGAACTTATTGGACCAGGCCTTAAGATCTCAAATAGAAAACTTTCATCCAGTTCTATTCACCACCGTCGAGCTGGCTCTGTCATGAGCCAAGCTGGCTCGACTGCGTATCATCTGAATTCTATTTTTTATCTGTCTGAGATAGCCGGTTCGACTGTACCTTGAGTCAGCTCAGTCTCAATCTGAGCCAGCCCACCTATGTATTAACTTCTTATCTTGATTGATTCTTCTTCTGACTTTGTTCTTTTGCTCAACTTTGTGTTTCAGATCTCTGAAATATCTACCAAATCTTCCTCAAGGTCCTCACACCTGAACCTCGAGTTTATGTAGGGTTACTTGTCGTCTTCATCCTAGGACAACTCCTGTCCTAGTCTTAAGACTCACATCCATCCTAGACTTTCAGAGCCAACACCCTGACTTTTCCTGTGGCCTCCCAAGATTTGGAAGTATCGTAAATCCTAACAATCTCCATCTTGGTACTCCAAGCTTTGACAAATCGTGGTAATACTCTCCTGCAAGATCCCACTGTATTGCACACCTTGACAGCCTCTTATACAAACATCATCTCCGCCAATCCTATTCAGCTGTTGTGCATCCTTGGAGACCTTTGGGATGACCGTCTCCACCACTGAAGACCTAGGCTTACACCTATGCATCATCCTAAAAATTATAGAAATCCTTTTGCTTGATAGTTGCATCATTTATCCTAGACTTTTCTTGAGATCCTGCAATGTTCCTATACCAGCACTCGTTGCATATCCTAACACGATCTTCTCAGAACTTCGCCAATTTTTTTCACACATGCTGCTCTACCTGGAACTGTGTATCTCCGATGTTGGTGCTGGGATATTGATCCTTCCGTGCTTCTCTGCTCTAAACTCGTGTCATATCTCTACTAGTGAAGCCACCTTTACTTGGTGCTTCACCTATAACCGAAGTCCACCTGATGCTACAGAAGATCCTGACTTTATAATCGAGTCATCCAAGATCAACCATCTAACACTGCATTGCTGGGCCTACTGCTGTACCTCGAACACAATCGCTGCTCCTTCAGATCCTCCACACTCCATGGATTCCTCTAAAATTATCTCAGATATACTATACCTTATAGGCTCCTCCGAAACCACCAAGAGCTCATCCGACTTTTCACTTTCAATGACTAAATTCTAAAAAATTTGACCATAACCTTCTCCTCTTCTACCCTTGCACCAACCATTGCTTCAGTTGCGCCCGAAGAAACTGTAGCTCAAATTCTATTCTGCGCTTAGATCCACATATCTTATCCTGAGGCTTCTGAGACTCTCTGGCTCTCTTTGAGACCTGCTCCTAATCTTCTTAATATGCCTCCTAATATTCTCAAGTGAGATACCTCCCTCGGCTACTGCACCATCAAGCCTTTCTCAATCCCATGCCTCCAGGAAAGCACTATTGCAGCACTCCAATGCCCCTATCTTATCTCGACATCGCCTTCTTATAGGTATCCGGATCCTCTCTTGCTATACACAAACCATTCTTTACCTGAACCATGACTCTTTTTGGTGCTTCTGTAGAAGAAATCTGATCCAAGATCAACCATCCAATGCTGACATGCTGGACCTCCATGGATCATCCATCTCCATCACCTCCAAGACTTCACAAATTCATGCTCTGGTCAAACTACTGAATGCATCCCCAACTACTTCTCCCACCTTCCTACAATCGAAGGACGTATAGTTACTTCTTCAACTTTTCTTTGATCATTACTTCTTGAAAAATCTCTCTTCATCCATCAAACAGTCCCACACTGCCCATCTTTTTATAGAACCCTATCACTCATCATACACTCTGGTCTCTCCAACTAAGATCAATCAAAAAATCTTGCACCCAAACCTTTTATCTTGAAAAAAAATCCTTCTCGTTAATCTTCTCAGCCTCCATCTTCAATCCGCTGCTCTCGATTGGCCAAACCACAGCAATAATAAAGATAGATCTGAGATAGACCGTAGAATACTTACGCAGATTTTTAATTTCTTCTTATATAACTTTTCTTTCGCTTCCACATACCATTAGGCTCTGATATCAAATGTTGAGAACCATGGTACTGCTCTAATACCATGTTGCAAAAATTTCTAATCTTTAGCATGGATCTTGTTGGGAATACGTGTTCTTTCCACATGGATTGGCATGGCCGCTAGTAATCAGCCAAGCAACAAGAAAGAACCTCTTAGAGATTATTATGGAAGCACAATCAAATAATTCAAGAAATAGAGAAGAAGAGAAGAAGAGATTTTCTTGGAGAAAAGAGTTTTTATTAAGTATATCTCAGCCTTATTATAACCTTGACCTATTTTCAGTATATATACTTTACAAAGGATCAAGTCGAAGCTCATAGAAAAATATTTCAAATCCAAACAACACACGTACATAAAATAATAATCCATAAAAATTAAGTCGGCCTAGTTTCAGACTGAGCCGACTAACCTATGACTAGGTCAGCTCAGTCCCAAACTAAGCTCACCCAGTTGTGTACCGTGCCAGCAGTTTCAAAAATATTGCTCTCTATCTAGATTTTTCTTTGAGACTTAGTCGATCCAGTCCTGGACTGAGTCGACCTAGTTTTTAACTTAGTCGGCTCAGTCTCAGGATAAGCCAGTCCAGTTTCTGAACTTTATTAGGAGAGCTGATTTCTCTTTCGGCTTGCTTCCGTCTTTCCAAGACCTATCTCCTTATATTTTAAAAACTTGAGAGTGCCACTTCTAAGCTCACATTCTCCATCTTGGTACTTCCAAGTCCTTGTGAACTCATCTCTTCTCAATAGATCCATCCGTGCCACACATCTCTGAAAGCTATCTTCGGGGAGTATCTTCGTGAGTGTATCAGACTGATTCTCCTTAGTATGGATCTTCATCAGTTTTACTTCACCTTCCTCCACCAGCTTTCTGACTCTGTGGTATCTCACATCTATATGCTTTATGCGCGTATGATAGATTAGATTCTGTGCCAACAGCAGAGCACTCTGACTATTACTAAATAGTGTAATCTTGTTCTGCTCCACCTCTAATTCATCAATTAGCCTTCTAAGCCAAAGAACTTTTTTTGCAGCCTCCATTATCCCAATGTACTCAACCTCTATGGTAGACAAGGCTGTGATTGGCTGAAGGATTGATCTTCAAGACACCGATCCATCATATACGTAGAAGAGGCATCCAGTAGTATATCTCCTTGTATCAAGATCACCAGCATAATTTGCATCAATAAACCCTTTCAGAGGATTTGAATCTTAACACATCTTCATAGATTATTCTCCAAATCCTTCCGACTATCCACCAAATATCAAACCATAATCTTTTATTTCATGCAGATATCTCAATATCCATTTCAATGCTTTCCAGTGTTCCTTCCCAGGGTTAGCCATGTATCTACTAACCGTGCTCACTACATGTGCTATATCTGGTCTACAGCATACCATAGTATACATCACACTGCCTACAGCATTTGCATAAGAAACTCATTCCATGTACTCTCTCTTCTCTTCTGACTGGGAGCTTTGTAACTTGGAGAGAGATATATGACTCGGTAATGACGTCTCTATAGATTTGGCCTTCTTCATTCCAAATCTCTTTAGAACTTTTTGGACATACTTTTCTTATAACAAATGGAGCACTCCTTTGCACCTATCTCTGCAAATCTTCATTCCAAGAATTTTCTCAGCTGGATCTAAATTTTTTATCTCAAACTTAGATGATAATGCCCTTTCCAAGCATCCATGCTTCTACTGGCTATGAACATATTATCTACATATAGTAATAACTATAGAGAATCCTACTCATCTATATCCTTTATGTAGACATAATAATCATGTTCACATCTATTGAAACCCAGGCTCAAGACAAAGCTATCAAATCTTCAATACCACTGATGAGAAAATTATTTCAAGCCATACAAAGACTTTCTGAGTAAACACACCTTTTCTTTCTATCCCATCTCCATGAAACCATTTGACTGCTTCATGTAGATTCTTTTCTCTAAAGTTTCATGAAGAAAGATTATCTTCACGTCCATCTATTCTAATTTCATGTTATGCTGTGCCACCAGTGACAGTAAAATTTGAATAGATGTATGACGCACCAAAGGAGAAAAATTTTTATGTAGTCAATTTTTTTTCTTCGCTACCAGCCTTGCTTTGAATCTGACTCCACCTTATTTTGAAGATGCCTCTTTCTTTGTGGACACCCACTTTGAGCCAATAGATCACCCTCTGAAAGTTCTACTAGCTATCATGTCTGATACTTCTCAAGTGATTCCATCTCCTCCATCATGGTCTGCATCCATGAATTATGATTCTCACTCTCCATGACCTCTACATAATTCTTTGAATCTCCATTAGCAGTGATGAGTGCATAGAAGATAACTTCATCAATGCCATATCTGACCGACCACCTAATAGTACGTTGGGGTTTGTACAAAGCCACTTCCACCGACACATTTTTGCTTGATATTTATGGCTGCTCCTGCACATCTGTCTGAACTGCTAGCCCTCCATGCTGATTTTTAATCTGAAATAATATTTTTCTATCCAACTTCACCTCAACAGAAATACTCATATAAGTGGATGTAACCTGCATGTCATCATGCTCTGACTGGCCACTGCTATTCACCTTTATTTTTCTAGTTTCATCTATCTCAGACCTCCTCAAGATGTTTTTCTCATCAAAGATAATATTTCTGCTGATCACTGACTTCTGTGCTTGAGAGTCCTATAGCAGGTATCCCTTGACTCCTTGTGGATATCCTATGAATGTTATCTTTTGAGATTTTGGATCCAATTTACTTCTATCGATTGCCTCCACATGTGCATAGGCTGTGCAATCGAAGACTTTCAGGTGGCCAAGTTCTATCTTTTTTTCACTCCAGATCTCCTCTGGAATGCCTCCATTCAGCTTATGATGAGGGGATCTGTTCATAAGAAAAAAAGAAAAAATTAGAGCGTCAACCCAAAAAGACTTTGGAAGTGATGTTTGTAGCCTCAAACTCCATGCCTTCTTGATCAGTGTCTGATTCATCATTTTCGTAACACCATTCTGTTAGAGAGTCATCTTCATTGTATAATGACGTTTGATGTCATTTTTCTTATAGTACCTCGTAAACTCCAGGCTTGTATACTCTCCTCTATTGTCTGACCTCAGACACTTTACCTATTTTTCCGACTCCTCTACCTCAGCTCTTTAGGCTCTGAACCGAGCAAACATTTCTGATTTTTTTTTGATCAGATAAATCCAAACCTTCCTTGAGAAATCATTAATAAAAGTGACAAAGTATTTTGCCCTATCTCTAGCTGATATAGGAGCTGATCCCCACACATCCAAGTGCACTAAATCCAGCACTCCCTTGCTACGCTTAGTACTTCTAGCAAACTTCACTCTATACTGTTGCCAAAGATTCATGGCTCATAAAGATCTGTGCCCTCCTTCTTCAGAACTGGAATCATACCTCTTCTGCTTAGTTCTGTGAGTCCACGGTCACTCATATGATCCATTCGATAGTGCTACAGCTGATATAAAATCTACTCCTCCTGTGCCGCTGCTAGCACCTCTGCACTACCATTCATCCTGAGTTTTTCATTTTATAAAGATTGTTGCTCAGTCTTCTACCTCTCATCACCACCAAAGCTTTTCTAAAAATTTTCAGACATCCACTCTGATGCGTGCTAATTTATAGCTATGGCAAGTGCACCAGTCGATCAAGTAAAAAAGTGAATGAGTAGAGTATCGTCCCTAGAGGATTGAAAAATAAGTACTGAAAAGCTCTTTCCTATGCTTTATTTAGAAGATCGATTTATGAGAATAAGAAATTAAAGAAAATAAAAAAATAATTAAAAGTTTTTAATTAAATAGAGAGAGTGTAAATTATTAGGGTTTTAAATTCCAAAGCAATGGATTACTAAGGCAATCGGTTCACCAACTCAGTCAATACAATATTCAGTTTTTTTAGATTAATTTTATTTCATGTGATGGTGGAGTCTCCTAATTTATTCACTATCCTTTGGTCCAGGCATAGCAAAACTATTAATATTTATTAATTACCCTTTAGTCCAGGTATAATTTAAATAAATATTAATGCATTAGGTTTTGTGAAACCCTCTAATTAAAATACGCTGCGTCCAAAGCGCACTAAAATTCCCGCATGCATATGAATTCTAATTTGATTCATAATACAAGGTATATAATCAAGAAGCATTAACATAGATGTACTTGGTCCGTAACATCTATGTTCATCAGATCAATTAGAAGATGGCCAGTAATCTAAAAGCATTAAGATCAGATTTATATACTCCTCATGAATAAAATTTAAAAATAAATCATACTGAATATTGCATCAAAAGAGTGGCTACACCTTAGCCTTAGTAAAATAAAATTTAGTTCATGATAACAAATTCAAAAATAGCAAATAAAATAAAAAGCATAGAGAAATTAGACTGTTTGATTGCTGAAATTGATTGTCTGCTGCTCTTGATGTGGAGAACTTGGCGAAGAAGAAGAGGCTCCTTAATCGATGTCTTGATCGTCGAAGAAAAATCAAAAACCCTTTTTTGATTTTCTCACAAATCACTTTTTTTTATCTCTCTCCTCTTTCTTTCTCTCTCTCTCTTTCTCCCTCTCTCTCTTTCTCCCCGTCTCTCTCTTTGTCTCTCTCTAATTCCTCTTTTTTTTTCACGACAACCATAGGTTTTTATAGATAAAGAATTTGATTTCCCCCAAAATCCATCAAAAACTAGGTTTTAGACTCCCAAAACTAACTCAAATTAAGATCTGAGTAATTCTGGCCATTGGATGGTGATCAAATGGTCCAAAAATCACTCAAAAATCTCTTAAAATAACCCAGATCAAGTCGGATTTAATATCAGCCGTTGGATCAACCGTTGGATCAAATCTGGGCCGTCCGATCGCATTGAAAGAAGGCTTCAGATCTATAGTTTAACGTCGGAATGAATCTCCACCATTGGATCTCAATCGGGAGCTATGGATGCCATCCATCAGCGCCTTCTTCTCGTCCGTCCGATCAAGCTTCAGTGAAAACCGCCCGTTGGATCAATCAGAATTCCCAAATTGCCCTCCATGGATCATGCGCGAGCCCGGTGTTGCATGGATCGCCGCATTCTTTAGCCAATCAGAGCGCGTCTCTTGCTGTGAAATTCCCAAAATACCCTTCAGATGGTCCATCGTGCACCGTGAAAAATGCTGACGTCATCCTGACGTCAGCGTTGCGTCGGCGTTTTTTTTTTTTTTTTTTTGAAATTCGATTCTGGGCTCGTTTGAAGTCCGTTTTGCCTGAAATTTTTTTCATCAAAACCAGAAAAATAAGATCTTCACATTGGTGGCCTTCTTTCCTACATAAGATTAATAAAAATATTAATTTCTAATAAAATAGATTAATTTATTTTATAATTTAATACTTTTATTAGTATATTTTTACCACTTATCACACCCTCCAACTTAGTCATTGCTAGTCCCTTAGCAATATTTTATTTAATACCATATTTCAATAAGATTATCTATCACAAAGATAAAATCTAGGATTAAAGGTCAAAAAGTTTAGAAAATACTGCTAACTAAGCATTGAGCTTCAGAAGCAAATTTTTCAGTCAATACAATTAAAAACTTTCTTAGAGTACATCAAAGATCTATAGCACTTGTGTTCGTGATGACTAACTTTAGCATTTCAGTATTAAATTAAAAGAACAAAAGTATCCCCTCTTATCACCTATTTTGGTCAATTTTCTATACATTCTCAATTTTATACTCATGAATTAAGGTAGCTTTCACACTGTCTTTTCTTTTCTTTTTTTTTACTGTGCTGAGCATCCTGGCCTTTTCTTTACCGTTTTACGTGAATTTTCACACTTGACCTAGGTGCAGAGATCCAGTTACTAGGCTTTGGGCAATCCACATATACTCTGTCTTTTGCACTTTATTTATAGGCAGGTAGCTCTTTCCTTAAATTCAAGTTTCTTTGATTAGAATGTATATTAATTACTAATTTTTAGTGATAATTGAATCCTCAGTTGGCCTTATAATCAATACCTACTTTGCCTTGTTAGTGTGCATGTGCAATAAAAAGTGCTAATAATCTTTTAATGACCTAAGTAGGCTGCTAAAAGTTGATCAACTAATCTACTTCTTTAACTCATTACATTCATTAGCAAATAATTCTATCTTTTATCACTTATCCAGTTTATCTTGCTCAAGATTTTCTTCTTGATACATAAGATTTTTTTTTTTAATTAATTATTATTCTACATTATCTTAAAGGAGAAAGAAAAATAAAGGATGTAATAAAGGACAGAAAGGAATACACCTGATTTTATTCAGTCTGGTTCTTTGGAGCTTTGAAATTTTGCTTGAGTTCTCATTGATTTTTTTGCAAAATTAAAAATACACACCAGAGCAGTAAAAGAACAATAACAAATTACTGAAAAATAAAAGAAAAGAAAAATGATCAAAACTAAAAAGAAAAGAAACAACCTATCTAGTTGTTCTAATTTATAGTCTTCAGCTTGACTTTCTTTAATTTCTAAAGTAGATCAATCCGATGCCACTTCAATTGAAATACTTTCATGTTTGATCGAGTCTTCTTTCAATTTGACATTGCTCGCTTTTATAGTCTCAAACCTATTTTCTACAGAATTCTCATATAATAGATTGTCAATAATATCAATTAGAAAATAAGTTTGATTGTCATCAGGATGTTTAGTATCTTTGAAAACATTAAAAGTAACTTGTTCATCTTGGACTCTAAGAATTAATTTTTTTTGTTGAACATCTATTAAAGCTCCTCCAGTAGCTAAAAAGGGTCTTCCTAAAATAAGGGGTACATCATAATCTTCTTCCATATCAAGAACAATAAAATCAACAGAAAAAATAAACTTGTTTACCTTTACCAAGACATCCTCCACTATACCTCTTGGATATTTAATGGATCTGTCGGCTAATTGAAGAGTAATAGTGGTAGGCTTTGGTTCTCCTAGACCCAGCTTTCCTAAAAATAGAAAAAGGCATGAGATTAATGCTTGCTCCTAAATCACATAAAACTTTATCAAAACTACAATCACCAATAATGCAGGAGATAGTAAAACTCCCTGGATCTTTTAACTTCTGTGGTAATTTATTTTGAAGTATTGCTGAGCATTCTTCATTCAAATTTATTCTCTCATGCTCCTTCAGCTTTTTCTTATTTGTTAAGATTTCTTTGAGAAACTTGGCATACCTGGGCATTTGAGTAATAGCATCTACAAAAGGAATATTAATATGTAAATTCTTTAAAATTTTGAAAAAGTTAGAAAATTCCTTATCTGGATGCTGTATTTGTCTCTCTGGGAATGGTAGTGGCGGCACGTAGGGCTTCACATTTGGATCAGCAAATCGTATACCTGGAGACCATCCATCTGCTGGTTGTTTTGGTGACTGACGAATTTGAGTTGATGGTTTCTTATTTGTAGTTGGCTCTTCAGTCTCATTCTTCTGATGTGGCTCCTCCAGCTTTGTACCACTTCTTAAGGATGATAGCATTGACTTGCTCCCTTGGATTTGTCTCCGTATTGCTTGGCAAAGATCCTTGAGGTCTCTCGGAGATTATCTTAGCCATTTGACCTATTTGCATCTCCAAGTTTCGAATTGCTGCTGTTTGGTCCTGCCTAAGTTTGGCTTCCAAATTTTTTATAGTTGCTTCTTGGTTTTGCATAAATTTAACCATCAGCTCTTCCATGTTGGACTTCTTTTTAGGTACTTCAAATTTTGGGGTTGGTTGTTGTACTGCATTTTGATTGCTCCATGAGAAATTTGGATGCTATCTCCACCCTTGATTGTATGTGTTGGAGTAGGGATTGTTTTGTTGCGGCCTGAAAAAATTTCTAATATAATTAGCTGTATCAGTCCTTTTAGCAAAAGGATTACCTATCTGACAATTGCTTGTATCGTGTTCTCCTCCACACAGGTTACAAGTAATGCTCTGAATATGCATAGCTGTTCCTTTCAAGTTGTTGACTTCGGCTTTAAGGGCTGCAATTTCAGCTAGTAAGGTTGGCACGCAATCTACTCTCTGCACAGCTGCTAGTCTTTTCGGCATCATGCGCTCTGTCTGCCATTGATAGCTATTTGATGCCATCTCATCGATCAGATCGAAGGCTTCTTCCTCCATTTTTTGATTAATGGTTCCTCCTGCTGCTGCATCAATCATAGAATCGATTAGTAGGAGATAAACCATTATAGAAAGTTTGTACCTGAAGCCATACGGGTAGTTGATGATGTGGACATCTCCTCAGCAGTTCCTTGAAATGCTCCAAGCCTCATATAGTGTCTCCATATCCATCTGCATAAAAGAAGTGATATCGTTGCGCATCTTAGCAGTCTTAGAAGGTGGAAAGTACTTGGCTAAGAATTTTTGGGACTAGGACATCCCAAGTTGTGATAGAACCTGCAGGAAGAGAATGAAGCCAATTTTTAGCTTTATCCCATAAAGAGAAAGGAAATAACCTTAATCTAATAGCATCATCCGACACCCCATTAATTTTAAAAGTATCACAAAGTTCAAAAAAATTAAAAATATGGGCATTCGGATCATCATGCATGTGTCCACTGAATTGGATAGTTGATTGAATCATCTGGATCATCGTCGGCTTTATTTCGAAGTTGTTTGCTCGTACAGGCGGTCTCCTTGATGCTCGAAGCTGCATCGGCTACAGATGGTGTGATGTAATCATTTAATGGATGATGTACTGGTCGAATAGCTTCATGTTGTCCTTCAGTCGCCATATCCAATCCTAGATTGATGTCGTTAGGATCTTCAGCTGCCATGTTTCTCTCTTGTTGTAGTCTTCTAATGGTTCTTTCAATTTTTGGATCTAAAGGTAGTAAGTTACTATGTCCAGTACGTGTCATGCACTAAATTTTTTTTTTTTAATAATAAAAATTAAAAATAAATTTCTAAAGTAAAGTTAGGATCAAAATTTTAATATTATTTTAGACACAATCTCCGACAACGGCACCAAAAACTTGATGCGTGCTAATTTATAGCTATGGCAAGTGCACCAGTCGATCAAGTAATAAAGTGAATGAGTAGAGTATCGTCCCTAGAGGATTGGAAAATAAGTACTGAAAAGCTCTTTCCTATGCTTTATTTAGAAGATCGATTTATGAGAATAAGAAATTAAAGAAATAAAAAAAAATAATTAAAAGTTTTTAATTAAATAGAGAGAGTGTAAATTATTAGGGTTTTAAATTCAAGAGCAATGGATTACTAAGGCAATCGGTTCACCAACTCAGTCAATACAATATTCAGTTTTTTAGATTAATTTTATTTCATGTGACGGTGGAGTCTCCTAATTTATTCACTATCCTTTGGTCCAGGCATAGCAAAACTATTAATATTTATTAATTATCCTTTAGTCCAGGTGTAATTTAAATAAATATTAATACATTAGATTTTGTGAAACCCTCTAATTAAAATACGCTGCATCCAAAGCGCACTAAAATTTCTGCATGCATATGAATTCTAATTTGATTCATAATACAAGGTATATAATCAAGAAGCATTAACATAGATGTACTTGGTCCGTAACATCTATGTTCATCAGATCAATTAGAAGATGGCCAGTAATCTAAAAGCATTAAGATCAGATTTATATACTCCTCATGAATAAAATTTAAAAATAAGTCATACTGAATATTGCATCAAAAGAGTGGCTACACCTTAGCCTTAGTAAAATAAAATTTAGTTTATGATAACAAATTCAAAAATAGCAAATAAAATAAAAAGCATAGAGAAATTAGATTGTTTGATTGTTGAAATTGATTGTCTGCTGCTTTTGATGTGGAGAACTTGGCGAAGAAGAAGAGGCTCCTTGATCGATGTCTTGATCATTGAAGAAAAATCAAAATCCCTTCTTGATTTTCTTACAAATCACTTTTTTTTTATCTCTCTCCTCTTTCTTTCTCTCTCTCTTTCTCCCTCTCTCTCTTTCTCCCCGTCTCTCTCTTTGTCTCTCTCTAATTCCTCTTTTTTTTCACGACAACCATAGCTTTTTATAGATAAAAAATTTGATTTCTTCCCAAAATCCATCAAAAACTAGGTTTTAGACTCCTAAACTAACTCAAATTAGGATCTGGGTAATTCTGACCGTTGGATGGTGATCAAACGGTCCAAAAACCACTCAAAAACCCCTTAAAATGACCCAGATCAAGTCAGATTTAATATCAGTCATTGGATTAGCCATTGGATCAAATCTGGGCCATCCGATCGCGTTGAAAGAAGGCTTCAGATCTATAGTTTAACGTCGGGATGAATCTCAGCCGTTGGATCTCGATCGGGAGCTACGGATGCCGTCCATCAATGCCTTCTTCTCATCCGTCCGATCAAGCTTCAGTGAAAACCGCCCGTTAGATCAATCAGAATTTCCAAATTGCCCTCCGTGGATCATGCGTGAGCCCGGTGTTGCGTGGACCACCACATTCTTCAGCCAATCAGAGCGCGCCTCTTGCTGTGAAATTCTCAAAATACCCTTCAGATGGTCCATCGTGCGCCGCGAAAAATGCTGACATCATCCTGACGTCAACGTTGCATCGGCGTTTTTTTTTTTTTTTTTTGAAATTCGATTTTGGGCTCGTTTGAAGTATGTTTTGCCTGAAATTTTTTTCATCAGAACCAGAAAGATAAGATTTTCACATTAGTGGTCTTTTTTCCTGCATAAGATTAATAAAAATATCAATTTCTAATAAAATAGATTAATTTATTTTATAATTTAATACTTTTATTAGTATATTTTTACCACTTATCACACTCCCAGCCTGGCTACTAAAGGCATAACCCTGCTCCTCCAAGTAGCCTAAAGAGATTAAATTCTTTTTCAACTCCAGTACATGCCAGATGTTTGATAATATACGAATGATCTCATCATACATCCTCATCTTGATAGAGTCAACTCCAGCTACTTTGCATGGGTGATCATCTTCAAGGCTGACACTTCCACCATCGATCTTCTGGTAGGTAGCAAACCACTCCCGATGAAAAGTCTAGTGGTACGAGCATGCTGAATCCAATATCCATATAGTATCGTACTCTGTGGATCCATCTGATACAATCAGCAGTCTTCTCCACTGCTCACAGAAGCTGTATCATCTTTCTTACTTATCTTTTCTTTTTTTGATCTCAAAAGAGGATAATCTCTCCTCAAGGGTCCAAGCTAATGATATTTATAATATTTTAATGTCATCTTTCTCTGATCCCAAGACTTTGACTTGCCCTTGGATTTTTTTCTTATCTTCTTCTTTGATCTTTCCTATCTTTCATTCACAGCTAAAATCTCAGACTTAGGGTCTCCCTTGTAGATTTTTTTTCTTTGCTCATTTGATCTAAGCAGACCAACAACCTCTTCATACTTTAGGATCTTCTTTTTATAAACTAAAGTTATTATGAGACCATCATACGAATCTGAAAGAGAACATAATAGCAGAAATGCCCGATCCTCCTCATCGATCTTCACATCTATTGGGGATAAATCTCACTCTCATCGAAGTTCAGTCTAATGCTTAGCCTAATGCAACCGATAATCATGGAAGAGCTTCAATCGAGAATTCTTCCTCCAACGATCAAACCTCAGCCAAACCCTCCAGCGGTTGAGCTTCTCAACAGTCGAGCCTCAGTCGAACTCCTATAGGAGCCGAACTCCTTCTGGATTTCTTCTTCAATTGGACGCCTATGGGAGCCAAACTCCTTCCAGATCTCTCCTTCAGTCGAACGCCTATGGGAGTCGAACTTCTTTCGGATCTCTCCTTCAGTTGGATGCTTATGGAAGTCAAACTCCTTCCGGATCCCTCCTTCAGTCGGACATCTATGAGAGTCGAACTTCTTCCGAATCCCTCCTTCAGTCAGATGCCTATGGGAGCCGAACTCCTTTCGGATCTCTCCTTCAATCAGACCAAACTTTTTTCGGATCTCTCCTTTAGTCGGATCGAACTTCTTCTGAATCTCTCCTTCAGTCCGATCGAACTTCTTCTGAATCTCTCCTTCAGTCGGATGCCTACGGGAGCTGAACTCCTTTCGAATCTCTCCTTTAGTTGGACTCCTACGGGAGCCAAACTCCTTTCAGATCTCTCCTTTAGTCAGATTGAACTTCTTTCGGATCTCTCCTTCAGTCAAATGCCTACGGAAGCCGAACTCCTTTTGGATTTCTTCTTCATTCAGACTCCTACGGAAGCCGAACTCCTTTTGAATCCCTCATTCGGTCGAACTTCTACAGGAGCCAAACTTCTTTCGAACTTTTTCAGCTAGCATTCCTTCCAAATGATCCTCTCTAGCCGTATTCCCTTTGGGAGTCCAAACTCCTCTGGAATGGATATACATTAAAGCTCTTCACCCCTCTATGTGGCCCCAAGCAGCTCAGTATTGGATGGCTGTGGCCGTTACTATCAGTTTGCTATAGGTAACAGCGACCCGCTACCAGACGATGATAACTGTCACCATCAATCTACTGTAGGCGATGCTGTAGACAGCGCCCCCCTTTCATGATAGGCTCCATCAGACCTCAAGCAGCCCACTATCAGGCAGTTGCAGCTGTCACTATCAATCCGCTACAAGCTCCATCTATAATAAGGGATCCTCCAGAGTTCTCTTCTTCTTATCGAAACTCTATCGAACTCTTGCCTGTGCACTCAATTTCTGTTGGTCAGAAGAGCTGACTTGATCGTCAGAGGATCCTATTAGAGCCACCACCATCAACTTTGAATGAAACTTTATTTTGTAGGTCACCGATGGCGACCTCGTCCTTTACTCCAGCTCATTCTGATGTCAACCAGATTCTGCACCAATAGAATTGGCACTAGAGGAAGGGACCATCTGTTCTCGAGGTTCTCTTATTCTTAAAGGAGTGCTCAGCAACGATCTCTCTTCTTCCTCTCTAGAGTCCTTCTCCGAGAAAAAATCCCTCCTAAGAAAGTCTCGACTCAACGATCGACGGCCTCTACAGCCAGATTCCATCCAGACTTATCCACTTCCACTTCAGCCTCGGTGACTCAAGCTCCATCTGTGGCCATGGTGGATGTGGAGCAGTTCAACTAGCTGATCCAGTAGGTTTTCGGACTCATGAAGGTGGTGCAAGCCATACATCGATGGGCCTCGGCATTGGTTCAGTCAGAGCAGGCTTCTCCAGAGGCCCACGGTTTGGTTTGGGAACGGTCAGCTTGGGCTACTCAATCTCTGATCTTCGAAAAGGGATAGCAGAGGATGGAGGGCCCTTGCTCGGATCATGATTCGATCCAGGGGAAAGCTTCACATTCGTTCCATCAGAAAATCCTAGAGATCAATGGTCGTGAAGACCTCCTAGATCAAAAACTCATAGAAATGAACCGACAAATCGAAGAGCTCCATCACACCCCCTCCTCACATTGTAATGATATTTGCATTGACCCTCCTTTTTCTTAGGAGATTATGCAGAAATTCATTTCGTCGAACTTCAATCTCCCATAATTTGAGAGTTACTATGGGACCACCAATCCGATCGACCATCTAAAGGCCTTTCGAATAATGATGTTGCTCCACGATGCACTAGATGCTATTTTATGTCGGACTTTCTCATCCACCCTCAAGGGTGCTATTAGGAACTGGTACTCGACACTTAAGTCGGGTACCATCTTTTTTTTTGATCAGATGAGCCATCAATTTATGGCTCACTTCATCAGCAGTCGATGCCCGCACTGAGGTTCGGATTCTCTAATGAACATCAAGTAGGAGGGAGAATCTATCCAAGCTTATGTCACCTGATTTAATGCCGCTGCATTAGAAATCCGAAACCTAGACCAATCAATCATAATGGTTGCACTCAAGGGTGGCCTCCAGAAGAATGATTTGCTGTTCTTCCTAAAAATGAAGTACCCTAGAAACTTTGTCGATTTGCTAGCTTGGGCTGAAGGTTACGTCCGAGCTGAAGAGGCCTTCAAGGCTAAGGATGATGAAGTCTTTGGTGAGCAGTGAACCAACGAGCCAGACAGGTTCACTGAGAAAGAAAAGCCGAGTGAAGCTCGACCGCACTTTCAAATTTTCTCTGAGTACAAACGAGTCCAAACTTCTTTTCGAACTCGGAGGTAGGGAAGCCCCGATAGAAGGGCCCGATGGGGTTCTTCCCTCCAAAGATTTTACAACTACGCCCCTCTCAATGCTCCAAAAGTTTAAGTATTGATGAAAATCAGGGAGCAACTATCGAGATCGAAAAGGATGCGTAGTCATCCCGACAAGCGCAATCCTAACAAGTTCTGCCTTCATCATTGTGACCACGGTCATGATACTGAAGAGTATATTCAGCTTCAGGATGAGATCAAGGAGCTCATCAGGCGTGACAGACTCGATCGATTTCTACGGCCTCAGTCTGAAGGAAGGAAAGGTCGGCTAAGGGCACTACTGCAGTCTGAACCACCAAGGAGGGAGGAACAACAAAAAGATTGACCATCTCTCGACATCATCAACACGATCGAGAAGAGACCGACAGATCTGAGGAACCAGTGAAGAGATGGAGGACTGAAGAATCCATAACCTTCACTGAGGCAGATGCCCAAGGAGTCCGATTTCCGCATAATAACGTGGTTGTAATCTCTTTAAACATTATCGACTATGATGTACACCACATTTTAGTAGATAATGAAAGCTTGGTCGATGTTTTATTTTATGATGCTTTCTCAAAAATATTTTTGCTCAATAACCATTTGGAACCTATGAACTCTCCATTGGTAGGCTTCACCGGTGATGCCGTACCAATTGAGGGTATAATAACCTTGGCTGTGGCTGTAGGGCAACGCCCAAAGCTGGCTAAGGCATAAGTCAATTTTTTAGTTGTAAAGGCTTCATCTGCCTATAATGCTATCCTTGGCCGACCTGGTCTAAATGTGCTTCGGACAGTGGTATCAACTTATTATTTGAAGATGAAGTTTTCGACAAGTCATGGGATTGGAGAGGTCAGAAAGGATCAAGCTCTGACAAGGCACTGCTACTCAATCGCCCTGCATAAGGAAGAACAGTCCGATCCTTATCCTATTGATGGGTTGGATGTTCGTGATGACCTTACTGAGGAGCACAGTGAGCCTATGGAGAACCTTATATCTATGTCCTTGAATGATGAAAATGCGGAGCACGCTATACAGATCGGCTCCAACTTGTAGGACGAGGTTCGAGAACAACTCATCGCCTTCCTCAGGAAGAATGTGGATGTCTTCACTTGGGCCCTAGCAGATATGCCGAGAATTGATGCCAAAGTCATGGAACATCGGCTGGCCCTTGATCCGAAGTATTGGCCGATAAAAGAGAAGGGGCGCAGCCATGCCCCGAAGAGGCAGAAAGCAATCGCAGAAGAAGTAGGCAAGCTCCTCAAAGCTGGGTTCATCCAAAAAGTTAACTATCCGACCTGGGTCTTAAATGTGATCCTCGTCAAAAAGGCAAACAATAAGTGGAGGATGTATATAGACTTCAAAAAGTTGAACAAGATCTGCCCAAAAGATAGCTACCCACTATCCAAAATTAATCAATTGATAGAAACAACCTCGGATCACGAGCTCCTCACCTTCATGGATGCCTTCTTCGATTATAATCAGATACGAATGGCACCGAAGGACGAGGAGAAAATTGCTTTTGTAACTGACTGTGGTCTTTATTATTACAGGGTTATGTCCTTTGGACTCAAAGATGCAGGGACAATGTATCAGTGTCTGATCAACAAGATCTTCAAGAAGCAAATCGATTGCAACATGGAGGTATACGTAGATGATATGCTCGTCAAAAGTTGAGCTTCTATAAACCATTTCATCGACCTTGAAGAGACTTTCAACACACTCAGGAAGCACAAGATGAAGCTAAACCTGATCAAGTGTGCCTTTGGTGTGACCTCTAGAAAGTTTCTGGGGTTTATGATGTCAAGGCATGGGATTGAAGCAAATGCAGAGAAAATCTAAGCTATTCAAGAGATGACCACTCCAAAGATAATCAAAGAAGTTCAGCGCTTGACTAAAAAAGTGGCATCCTTAAATCACTTCATCTCGAGATCGATCGAGCGATGCATGCCCTTCTTCCAAGTTCTCAAGCAACCAAAGAATTTTTGCTGGATGGCGGAATGCCAACAGATGTTTGAGGAGCTCAAAAACAACCTCAACTTACCCCCACTACTGGCAAAGCTCGAACTTGAAGAAAAATTATTCTTATACCTAGTGGTCTCTTTGGCGGTCTTAGCAGCAGTTGATAAGTGGTAAAAATATACTAATAAAAGTATTAAATTATAAAATAAATTAATCTATTTTGCTAAAAATTGATACTTTTATTAATCTTATATAGGAAAGAAGGCCATCAATGTGAAGATCTTATTTTTTTGGTTCAGATGAAAAAAATTTCAGATAAAATGGACTTCAAATGAGCCTATAATCGAATTTCAAAAAAAAAAAATCGCCGATGCAACGCTGACGTCAGGATGACGTCAGCATTTTCGCGGTGCACGGTGGACCAACCGAAGGGTATTTCAGAAATTTCATAATAAGAGGCATGCTCTGATTAGTTGAAGAATGCGGCGGTCTACGCAACACCGGGCTCGTGCACGGTCCATGGAGGGCAATTTGGGAATTCTAGCTGATCCAATGGGCGATACTAAAGCTTGATTGGACGGCCGAAACGAAGGCGCTGATGGATGGCATCCATAGCTCCCGTTAAACTAAGATCAAGATCCAACGATCTGATGGCAATTAATTTCCAACTTAATTTCGACTTGATGCGATATTTTAAGAGATTTTTAAGTAATTTTTGGACCGTTTGATCAAGATCTAACGGACAAAATTATTCAGATCCTAATTTGAGTTATTTTGGGAGTCTAAAACCTAATTTTTGATGGATTTTGGGAGAAATCAAACTCTTATTCTATAAAAAACCAGTGTTGTTATGAAAAAAAAAAGAAATCAGAGAGAGATGGAAAGAGAGAAATAAAGAGAGAAAAAGAGAGAGAGAAAGAGAGAGGAGAGAGGTAGAAGAAAAAAATAATTTGTAAGAAAATCAAAAAGGGTTTTTGATTTTTCTTCGACGATCAAGACATCGATCAAGGAGCCTCTTCTTCTTCGCCAAGTTCTCCACATCAAGAGCAGCAGACAATCAATTTCAACAATCAAACAGTCTAATTTTTCTATGCTTTTTATTTTATTTGCTATTTTTGAACTTGTTATTCATGAACTAAATTTTCTTTTACTAAGGCTAAGGTGTAGCCACTCTTTTGATGCAATATTCAGTATGATTTATTTTTAAATTTTATTCATGAGGAGTATATAAATCTGATCTTAATGCTTTTAGATTACTGGCCATCTTCTAATTGATCTGATGAACATAGATGTTACGGACCAAGTACATCTATGTTAATTGCTTCTTGATTATATACCTTGTATTATGAATCAAATTAGAATTCATATGCATGCAGGAAATTTTAGTGCGCTTTGGACGCAGCGTATTTTAATTAGAGGGTTTCACAAAACCTAATGCATTAATATTTATTTAAATTACACCTGGACCAAAGGGTAATTAATAAATATTAATAGTTTTGCTATGCCTGGACCAAAGGGATAGTGAATAAATTAGGAGACTCCACCGTCACATGAAATAAAATTAATCTAAAAATCTGAATATTGTATTGACTGAGTTGGTGAACCGATTGCCTTAGTAATCCATTGCTCTTGAGTTTAAAATCCTAATAATTTACACTCTCTCTATTTAATTAAAAACTTTTAATTATTTTTTTTATTTTCTTTAATTTCTTATTCTCATAAATCGATCTTCTAAATAAAGCATAGGAAAGAGCTTTTCAGTACTTATTTTTCAATCCTCTAGGGATGATACTCTACTCATTCACTTTATTACTTGATCGACTGGTGCACTTGCCATAGCTATAAATTAGCACGCATCAAGTTTTTGGCACCGTTGTCGGGGATTGTGTCTAAAATAATATTAAAATTTTGATCCTAGCTTTACTTTAGAAATTTATTTTTAATTTTTATTATTAAAATTTTTTTAAAAAAATTTAGTGCATGACACGTACTGGACATAGTAACTTACTACCTTTAGATCCAAGAAATTGAAAGGGAACCTATTAGAAGACTACAACAAGAAGAGAAACATGGCAGCTGAAGATCCTAACGACATCAATCTAGGATTGGATATGGCGACTGAAGGACAGCATGAAGCTATTCGACCAGTACATCATCCATTAAATGATTACATCACACCATCTATAGCCGATGCAGCTTCGAGCATCAGGAGACCGCCTGTACGAGCAAACAACTTCGAAATAAAATCGACGATGATCCAGATGATTCAATCAACTGTCCAATTCAGTGGACACATGCATGATGATCCGAATGCCCATATTTCTAATTTTCTTGAACTTTGTGATACTTTTAAAATTAATGGGGTGTCGGATGATGCTATTAGATTAAGGTTATTTCCTTTCTCTTTATGGGATAAAGCTAAAAATTGGCTTCATTCTCTTCCTGCAGGTTCTATCACAACTTGGGATGTCCTAGCCCAAAAATTCTTAGCCAAGTACTTTCCACCTTCCAAGACTGCTAAGATGCGCAACGATATCACTTCTTTTATGCAGATGGACATGGAGACACTATATGAGGCTTGGGAGCATTTCAAGAAACTGCTGAGGAGATGTCCACATCATCAACTATCCGTATGGCTTCAGGTACAAACTTTCTATAATGGTTTATCTCCTACTAATCATTCTATGATTGATGCAGCAGCAGGAGGAACCATTAATCAAAAAATGGAGGAAGAAGCCTTTCGATCTGATCGATGAGATGGCATCAAATAGCTATCAATGGCAGACAGAAGCGCATGATGCCAAAAAGACTAGCAGCTGTGCAGGGAGTAGATTGCGTGCCAACCTTACTAGCTGAAATTGCAGCCCTTAGAGCCGAAGTCAACAACTTAAAGGGAACAGCTATGCATGTTCAGAGCATTACTTGTGACCTGTGTGGAGGAGGACACGATACGAGCAATTGCCAGACAGGTAATCCTTTTGCTAAAATAACTGATACAGCTAATTATATTGGTAATTTTTTCAGGCCGCAACAAAACAATCCCTACTCCAACACATACAATCAAGGGTGGAGGCAGCACCCAAATTTCTCATGGAGCAATCAAAATGCAGCACAACAGCCACCCCCGGGATTCCAAGTACCTGAAAAGAAGTCCAACATGGAAGAGCTGATGGTCAAATTTATGCAAAACCAAGAAGCAACTATAAAAAATTTGGAAGCCAAACTTAGGCAGGACCAAACAGCAGCAATTCGAAACTTGGAGATGCAAATAGGTCAAATGCTAAGATAATCTCTGAGAGACTTCAAGGATCCTTGCCAAGCAATACGGAGACAAATCCAAGGGAGCAAGTCAATGCTATCACCTTAAGAAGTGGTACAAAGCTGGAGGAGCCACATCAGAAGAAAGAGACTGAAGAGCCAACTACAAATAAGGAACCATCAACTCAAATTCGTCAGTCACCAAAACAACCAGCAGATGGATGGTCTCCAGGTATACGATTTGCTGATCCAAATGTGAAGCCCTACGTGCCGCCACTACCATTCCCAGAGAGACAAATACAGCATCCAGATAAGGAATTTTCTAACTTTTTCAAAATTTTAAAGAATTTACATATTAATATTCCTTTTGTAGATGCTATTACTCAAATGCCCAGGTATGCCAAGTTTCTCAAAGAAATCTTAACAAATAAGAAAAAGCTGAAGGAGCATGAGAGAATAAATTTGAATGAAGAATGCTCAGCAATACTTCAAAATAAATTACCACAGAAGCTAAAAGATCCAGGGAGTTTTACTATCCCTGCATTATTGGTGATTGTAGTTTTGATAAAGTTTTATGTGATTTAGGAGCAAGCATTAAATCTCATGCCTTTTTCTATTTTCAGGAAGCTGGGTCTAGGAGAACCAAAGCCTACCACTATTACTCTTCAATTAGCCGACAGATCCATTCAAATATCCAAGAGGTATAGTGGAGGATGTCTTGGTAAAGGTAAACAAGTTTATTTTTTCTGTTGATTTTATTATTCTTGATATGGAAGAAGATTATGATGTACCCCTTATTTTAGGGAGACCCTTTTTAGCTACTGGAGGAGCTTTAATAGATGTTCAACAAGAAAAATTAATTCTTAGAGTCCAAGATGAACAAGTTACTTTTAATATTTTTCAAAGATACTAAACATATCCTGATGATAATCAAACTTATTTTCTAATTGATATTATTGACAATCCATTATATGAGAATTCTGTAGAAAATAGGTTTGAGACTATAAAAGCGAGCAATGTCAAATTGAAAGAGGACTCGATCAAACATGAAAGTATTCCAATTGAAGTGGCACCAGATTGATCCACTTTAGAACTCAAAGAAAGTCAAGCTGAAGACTATAAATCAGAACTACTAGATAGGTTGTTTCTTTTCTTTTTAGTTTTGATCATTTTTCTTTTCTTTTATTTTTTCAGTAATTTGTTGTTGCTCTTTTACTGCTTCTGGTGTGTATTTTCAATTTTGCAGAAAAATCAATGAGAACTCAAGCAAAATTTCAAAGCTCCAAAGAACCAGACTGAACCAAATCAGGTGTATTCCTTCCTATCCTTTATTGCACCCTTTATTTTTCTTTCTCCTTTAAGACAATGTAGAATAATTATAAAAAAAAAAAATCATGTGTCAAGAAGAAAATCTTGAGCAAGATAAACTGGATAAGTGATAAAAGATAGAATTATTTGCTAATGAATGTAATGAGTTAAAGAAGTAGATTAGTTGGTCAACTTTTAGCAGCCTACTTAGGTCATTAAAAGATTATTAGCACTTTTTATTGCACATGCACACTAACAAGGCAAAGTAGGTATTGATTATAAGGCCAACTGAGGATTCAATTATCACTGAAAATTGATAATTAATATACATTCTAATCAAAGAAACTTGAATTTAAGGAAAGAGCTACCTGCCTATAAATAAAGTGCAAAAGATAGAGTATATGTGGATTGCCCAAAGCCTAGTAACTGGGTCTCTGCACCTAGGTCAAGTGTGAAAATTCACGTAAAATGGTGAAGGAAAGGCCAGGATGCTCAGCACAGTAAAAAAAAAAAAAAAGAAAAAAAAAAAAAAAGGCAGTGTGAAAGCTACCTTAATTCATGAGTATAAAATTGAGAATGTATAGAAAATTGACCAAAATAGGTGATAAGAGAGGATACTTTTGTTCTTTTAATTTAATACTGAAATGCTAAAGTTAGTCATCACGAACACAAGTGCTATAGATCTTTGATGTACTCTAAGAAAGTTTTTAATTGTATTGACTGAAAAATTTGCTTCTGAAGCTCAATGCTTAGTTAGCAGTATTTTCTAAACTTTTTGACCTTTAATCCTAGATTTTATCTTTGTGATGGATAATCTTATTGAAACATGGTATTAAATAAAACATTGCTAAGGGACTAGCAATGACTAAGTTGGGGGGTGTGATAAGTGGTAAAAATATACTAATAAAAGTATTAAATTATAAAATAAATTAATCTATTTTACTAGAAATTGATACTTTTATTAATCTTATGTAGGAAAGAAGGCCACTAATGTGAAGATCTTATTTTTCTGGTTCAGATGAAAAAAATTTCAGGCAAAATGGACTTCAAACGAGCCCAGAATCGAATTTCAAAAAAAAAAAAATCGTCGATGCAATGCTGACGTCATCTGACGTCAGCATTTTTTGCGGCGCACAGTGGACCAACCGAAGGGTATTTCAGAAATTTTACAGCAAGAGGCACACTTTGATTGGTTGAATAACGCGATGGTATACGCAACACCGGGCTCGCGCACGGTCCATGGAGGGCAATTTGGGAATTCTGGCTAATCCAACGGGCGATTTTCACTAAAGCTTGATCGGACGACCGAAACGAAGGCACTGATGGACGGCATCCATAGCTCCCGATCGAGATCCAATGGTTGATATTCATCCTGATGTTAAATAATAGATTAGAAGGCTTCTTTCAACGCGATCAGATGGCCTAGATTTGATCCAACAGTTGATCCAATGGCTGGCATTAATTCCAACTTGATCTATTATTTAACATCAGGATGAATATCAGCCATTGGATCTCGATTAGGAGACTTGATCTGGATTATTTTAAGGGATTTTTGAGTAATTTTTGGACCATTTGATCAAGATCTAACGGGCAAAATTACCCAGATCCTAATTTGAGTTATTTTGGGAGTCTAAAACCTAATTTTTGATGGATTTTGGGAGAAATCAAACTCTTAATCTATAAAAAACTAGTGTTGTCGTGAAAAAAAAAAATAGAGAGAGATGGAAAGAGAGAAATAGAGAGAGAGAAGGAAAAAGAGAGAGAGAGAAAGAGAGAGGAGAGAGGTAGAAGAAAAAAAATGATTTGTAAGAAAATCAAAAAGGGTTTTTGATTTTTCTTCGATGATCAAGATATCGATCAAGGAGCCTCTTCTTCTTCGCCAAGTTCTCCACATCAAGAGCAGCAGACAATCAATTTCAAGCAATCAAACAGTCTAATTTCTCTATGCTTTTTATTTTATTTGCTATTTTTGAACTTGTTATTATGAACTAAATTTTTTTTTACTAAGGCTAAGGTGTAGCCACTCTTTTGATGCAATATTCAGTATGATTTATTTTTAAATTTTATTCATGAGGAGTATATAAATCTGATCTTAATGCTTTTAGATTACTGACCATCTTCTAATTGATCTGATGAACATAGATGTTACGGACCAAGTACATCTATGTTAATGCTTCTTGATTATATACCTTGTATTATGAATCAAATTAGAATTCATATGCATGCGGGAATTTTAGTGCGCTTTGGACGCAGCGTATTTTAATTAGAGGGTTTCACAAAACCTAATGCATTAATATTTATTTAAATTACACCTGGACCAAAGGGTAATTAATAAATATTAATAGTTTTGCTATGCCTGGACCAAAGGGTAGTGAATAAATTAGGAGACTCCACCGTCACATGAAATAAAATTAATCTAAAAATCTAAATATTGTATTGACTGAGTTAGTGAACCGATTGCCTTAGTAATCCATTGCTCTTGAGTTTAAAACCCTAATAATTTACACTCTCTCTATTTAATTAAAAACTTTTAATTATTTTTTTATTTTTTTTAATTTCTTATTCTCATAAATCGATCTTCTAAATAAAGTATAGGAAAGAGCTTTTCAGTACTTATTTTCCAATTCTCTAGGGATGATACTCTACTTATTCACTTTATTACTTGATCGATCGGTACACTTGCCATAGCTATAAATTAGCACGCATCAATAGTCTTGATCAAGGAGGAAGCGAAGATGCAGTGATCGGTCTACTATATAAGCTAGATCCTAAGGGATGCAGAAATCAGGTACTTTAAGTTAGAAAAATTGGCCTACTCTCTTCTAATTGCTGTCAGAAGGCTTTGACCTTACTTTCAGGGGCACACCATAATGGTCCTCATGGATCAACCAATAAAGACAGTCCTTCAGCGAATGGATGCTTCCGGATGAATCGCAAAATGGGCAATCGAGCTCACAAAATTTAATATTAATTATCGATCCCAGCCATCAATCAAAGTCCAGATATTAATAGATTTTATAATAGAATGTACCATTCTGAATGTTGCCGAGCTTGAACAGAATGAGATCGATGCTCTGTTGTCACAATCGAGCCTTCCTGAAGAGACAGCCGACCTTTTCGAAGGTTTTTAGGCTCTGTACGTGGATGATTCATCCAACTCCACTGAAGCAGGTGTGGGATTAGTCTTTGTCAGCCCCGAGAGAGTCGTCATCGAGTACGCGCTACACTTCAAATTTTCTATGATTAATAATGGGGTCGAGTATGAAGCACTGATCATCGGATTAAAAGTAGCAAGAGAATTAAAAGTAGATCGACTTCAAGTCTACAGCGATTCTCAAATAGTGATCTGCCAAGTTAGTGGCAGCTATGAAGCGTGGGAGGAAAGTATGATGAAATACCTTGAGAAAGTGAAGGACTTGACTCTGGTCTTTAGCTGTTTCGACATTCGATAGATTTCGAGGGTAGAAAATATAAGAGCCGACCTCCTCTCTAAATTGGTCACTTTAGCCCCAACTGAACCATCCAAAGAAGTATTTTTTGAGACTCTAAAATGCCCAAGCTCAGAGGAATCACAGATCGTTCTACAAACAGAGCTCGAGCTGAGCTGGATTGATCCATTGGTTGCCTACCTCAAAGAGGAAGTTCTTCCTCGTGATCCGAAAGAAGCTCGAAAACTTAGGAATCAAGCCTCTCGATACATTTTGTATGAGGGTAAATTGTATAAGAGGTCATACTCGCTACTGCTGCTGAGATGTCTTCGACCATCAAAGATCGACTTTGCATTATGGAAAGTGCACGAAAAAACTATGGAAGTCATGTAGGAGCCAGATCCCTATCACAAAAGCTACTTTGATAAGGATACTATTGATCGATCTTGTATCATGATTTTATGAAGTATATCAAAAAATGTGGCCACTATCAGAGGAATGCGAGCATACAAAGACAGCCGAACCCCGAGCTCACTCTGCTAAGCACACCTTGGCCGTTTGCACAATGGGGAATGGACATACTTGGCTCTTTTTCGATGGTATTCGGGCAACGAAAGTTCCTCCTGATCACGATCGACTACTTCACCAAATGGATCGAAGCCGAACCACTAGCCAAAATTACCGAGATCAAGGTACAGAACTTCATCTAAAAGTCAATAGTCTATCGGTTCGGTCTGCCCCAAACCTTCATAATAGATAATGGGCGATAGTTTGCTAGGATGAGGCTCGCCGAGTTCTGCAAAGATCTAAACATCTTCCACCATTTCATATCGATAGCTCATCCACAAGCGAATGGAAAAGCTGAAGTGACCGACCAGACTCTGCTATAAGGCATCAAGACAAGGCTCGACAAAGCAAAGAGGGCCTGGGTGGACGAACTCTACCACATTCTCAGGGCATACCAAACTACTCAAAGATTATCAATTGGGAAAACACCATTCACCTTGGCCTTTAAAATGGAGGCAGTCATCCCAATCGAACTTAAGCTTCCATCAGCGTGGGTCATGGCCTTCAACCTGCAGCATAACCCATGGGATCTCAGAGTCAATCTCGACTTGTTGAAAGAAAAAAGGAGGAAGCCCAGGTTCGGATGGTGGCCTACAGACGAAGGATGGCTCGATACTATAACTCCAGAGTCAGAAGTTAAATATTCAGAGTGGGGGACTTAGTGCTTCGACGATCCACCGTCTCTCAACCTCAGAGCCAGAAAATGCTTACCCCAAATTGAAAAGGCCTGTATAAAGTTGTGGAGGTCATCCGACCTGAAACTTATCGTCTAAAGAAGCTTGGAGGAACAACGCTTCCACGACCTTAGAATTCGAAAAACTTGAGGATGTACTATCAGTAATTTTTCTTTAATAAAATTCCTTCATTTTAGCATTATTATTTCTTGGTGTAAGAACTATGTGATGATAGAAAAGAAATAATCGAAAGTAGCCATATTAGGAACAGGAGTAGAATCTCGTCATAACATGAGCAAAGTCGAAGACCTCGTTTATTTTAGATGAGATAAGAGGAGAGGTCCTGACAACGATCCTTATGTGCCCACACAGCTCGTTAGGAACAGAAGGAGAATCTCATCCTAACGTGAGCAAAGTTGAAGGCCTTGTTCATTTTAGATAAGATGTGAGAAGAGGTCCTGACAATGGCCCTTATGTGCCCCAATAGCCCATTAGGAATAGGAGGAGAACCTTACCCTAATGTGAGCAAAGTCGAAGGTCTCGTTCATTTTAGACGAGATGGGAGGAAAGGCCCTGATAACGGCCCTTATGTGCCCCCACAGTCCATTAGAAATAGGAGGAGAACCTCATCCTAATGTGACCAAAATCGAAGGCTTCATTCATTTTAGACGAGATGGGGGAGAGAGACCCTGACAACGGCCCTTATGTGCCCCTACAGTCTGCTAGAAACAGGAGGAGAACCTCATCCTAATATGAGCAAAGTCGAAAGCTTCGTTTATTTTAAACGAGATGGAAGGAAGGCCCCTGACAACGGTCCTTATGTGCCCCCATAGCTCATTAGGAATAGGAGGAGATCCTTGTCCTGGCATGAGCAAAGTCGAAGGCTTCGTTCATTTTAGACGGGATGGAAGGAGAGGCTCCGACAATGGCTCCATCGTGCTCAACGTCAACAGAAGATAAGATCTTTTTTGATCTCGGCTGGAGACAAGATCTCCTCCGAGCTTCTACAACAACAAGAGATAAGATCTCCTTCGACCTTGACTGAAGACAAGGTCTCCTCCGAGCTTCACAACAATAGGAGATAAGATCTTCTTCAACCTCGATTGGAGATAAGATCTCCTCTGAGCGTCTACGCCAATAGGAGACAAGATCTCCTTGAACCTCAGTTAGAGGCAAGATCTCTCCTAAGCTCAACTTCAACGTCAACCACGACTAGGAACAAGATCTTTCCTGAGCTTTCATTTCAACATCAACTTCGATTGGAGATAAGATCTCCTCCGAGCTTCAACCTCAATGGGTGCAAAGTCCAGAAAAAGACTTTGGCAGTTGTCTTTTTTGTACTTCCTTTATTCGAATTTTGAACTCGAGAGTGAGGGGACTATTGTTGGGGATAAATTCCACTCCCGTCGAAGTTCAGTTTGATGCTTATTCTAATGCAATCGATAATCATGGAAGAGCTTCAATCAAAAATTCTTCCTCTAGCGGTCGAACTTGAGCCGAACCCCCTCGACGGTTGAACTCCTCAGCGACCAAGCCCTAGTTGGACTCCTACGGGAGCCGAACTCCTTCCAGATCCCTCCTTCAGTTGGATGCCTACGGGAGCCGAACTCCTTCCGGATCTCTCCTTCAATCGACGCCTATAGGAGCCGAACTCCTTTCGAATCTCTCCTTCAGTCGAACGCCTATGGGAGCCAAACTCCTTCTGCATCCCTCCTTCAATCGAATCGAACTCCTTCCGGATCTCTCCTTCAGTCATATCGAACTTCTTCTAAATCTCTCCTTCAGTCGGACGCCTATGGGACCCGAACTCCTTCCAGATCTTTCCTTCAGTTGGACTCCTACGAAAGCCAAACTCCTTCTAGATCTCTCCTTCAGTCGGACTGAACTTCTTTCAGATCTCTCCTTCAGTCGGACGCCTATGGGCGCCGAACTCCTTCTAGATCTCTTCTTTAGTCGGACTCCTAGGGAGCCTAACTTCGTTCGGATCCCTCCTTCAGTCAGACTTCTATAAGAGCCGAACTCCTTTTGGGCTCCTTCAGCTAGTGTTCCTCCTGGATGATCCTCTCTAGCCATATTTTCTTTGAAAGTCCGAACTCCTCCAAAATGGATATACGTCAAAGCTCTTCACTCCATGCGGCTTCGAGCGGCTCAGTATTGAATGACTGCGGCCATCACTATCAGTTCATTGCAGAGGATAGCAATCCGCTATCGAATGATAATGGCTATCACCATCAATCTACTATAGGCGGTGCTACAGACGGTGTCCCCCCTTCATGATAGGCTCCATCAGGCCTCGAGCGGCCCACTACTAGGCAGCTGCAGCTGTTACCATCAATCCGCTACAAGCTTCGCCTATAAAAAGGGATCCTCTAGATATATTTTCTCTAAGCTCTCTTCTTCATACCAAAACTCTACCGAACTCTGGCCAGAGCATTCTATTTCTATTGGTCAGAAGTGCTGACTTGATCGTCGGAGGATCCTGCCAGAGCCACCACCACCGACTCTAAACGAAACTTTATTTTATAGGTCACTGACGGTGACCTCATCCTTCTCCACTCCATCTCATCCCGACGTTAACCAGATTTTGCACCAACAACATCCAAACTCATCACCTCAAAACACACCTGATTGAACCTTTGGATATGTGCAATACGATCTCCACCTTCAGGCATCCTTAGACTATATAGCTATTTTTTCAACCATAGCTTATTGGTCATGTTCTTTCTCATGTATGTGTTCTTGAGTCTCTCCTAGAGCTTCTTTGCCGTAGTCTCTATGAAAATCTCGAGCAAAATCTGATCGACCAAGCACATCCAGATTGTGCTAAAAGCAATTTTTTCCAACTCTTTCCAATCCTTAGCACTAATCTTTTTTGGCCTTTCTTTTGTCAAGATCTTGTAGATCCTCTAGTGAACCAATAAGTTCGTTACTCTTTGTTGCCATAGGATCAAGTTTCCCTTGCCATCGAACTTCTCAAAATCCACTTGATCCCTTGACTTTAAACAAGTCAAGAATAAATTCCTAACACCCTTCATGATCACACACACCAGCAAAACTAACTAGCTCTAGATCCTCTTTCAAAACTTCTGTATCATCGTTCTTCTATGTAAACAATCTTTACCTTAATCTAAAAACAACCACGAAGCTTACTAGAAGTTTTAGGATAAAACTAGGTGCAATAGATCCTGAATATAGTAAACCCTAGATATCTTTCTTCCTTCCATGCAACACCACTTTGACACTAATTATTGGAAATACGCACTCTTTTGACATGGATCGGCATGGCCGCTCGTGATCAGCCAAGCAACAAGGAAGAACCTCTCAGAGATTACTGCAGAAGCACAATCAAATAATTTAAGAAATAGAGAAGAAGAGATTTTTGGGAGAAAAAAACTTTTATTAAGTATATCTCAGCCTTACTATAGTCTTGACCTATTTTCAGCATATATACTTTACAAAGGGTCAATCCCAAGCTCATAGAAAAAAATTTCAAATCCAAACAATCCATGTACATAAAATAATAACTCATAAAAACTGAATCAATCTAGTTTCAGACTGAACTGGCTAACCTACAACTAGGTCGGCTCCATCCCAGACTAAGCTGACCTAGTTGTGTATCGTGCCAGCAACTCCAAAAGTATTGCTCTCTATCTAAATTTTTCTTTGAGACTTAGCCAACCCAGTCCTGGACTAAGCCGGCCCAATTTTCAACTTAGTCGGCTTAGTCTTAGGACGAGGCGATCCAATTTCTGAACTTTACTAGGAGAGCTAATTTCTCTTCCGATTCGGTCCCATCTTTTCATGACCTATCTCCTCATATTTTCAAGACTTGAAAATGCTACTTCTGAGCTTACAGACCTAAGGAGACTTTTGACATTATCTAAGGATAGCAAACCATCGATCCACCAATTTAGATCTGTGATGGGGCACTTCCCTCCTTGGACTTGAAGGAGGCACCCCCTTGGGGTGGCAACTCTAGAGAGTAGAGAGATTGAGGAAGAAAAGATCTATATTCCAATTTACATTTTAAAATTCTAATACATCCTATGTATTTATGCATAGATATTAGGCCCGACCAAAAAACTTTTCTGATTAACCAAATACATGAAAGCACTCACCGAGCCAATGTATACCCATGTCTCCCATGCTCTCATCTCCTAGATCTAAATTCGATCCATACATGGGTTAGCCATCTTAAGACCTCATTAGACCAAGCCTTAAGATCTCAAATAAAAAATTCCTATTCAATTCTGTTCGCCACCATCGAGCCGATTCTGTCAGGAGCCAAATTGGCTCGACTGCATATCATCCAAATCCTATCTTCTATCTACTTGAGACAGCCGGCTCGACTGTACCCTGAGTCGGCTCTATCTTAGTCTGAGTTGGCTTGACTATATATCTGAGCTAGTCTGCCTATGTGTCAGCCCCTTATCTTGGCTGATTCTTCTCCTTACTTTGGTCTTTTGCTCTACCTTGTGTTTCAGATCTTCAAATCACCTACCAAGCCTTTTTAAGGTCCTCACACCTAAACCTCGAGTTTGTGTAGGGCTACATGCCATTTTCATCCTAGGATAACTTTTATCCTAGTTCTAGGACTCACATACATCCTAGACTCTCAGAGCCAGCACCTTGGCTCCTTCTGTAGCCTCCTAAGACTTGGGAGCACCACAAATCCTAACATCTTTGTTCTTCAATCTTCAAGCCTTGTGGGAGATTTCAGAAGAGAGATGGAGGGAGAAAGAAGAGGGGAAGAGGAAGAAGAGAGGGAAAGAAGAAGAGAGAATAATCAGTAGAGAGAGGGAGGAAGAAGAGAGCACGTAGGGAGAAGGAAATAGAATTTTTTTCCTCCAAAATATTCGATAATTTCAAGACCCTTTGTTTCCCCTTTTAAAAGAAAACTCTAATAGAAAGAAGGTATGAATCCCCTAGAGTTGCATGAGGAGGGCGTTAAATCCTTTGCATGGAGGTGGGCTGTGCCAATCCTGGATGGCATTCTATTTTGTCGTGAAGATCTCCAATTCCATGCATGAAGCAGTCAAATATTTGGGGGTGGCTTGAAGAAGTCAAACATTTAGGCGTAGGTCTTCAAGGTGGTTGAAAACTCCTCCAAATGATTGACTTGAATTACTTTGGTTGACTCAAACTAAATATGAAACTCCTCAAATAGTTAACTCTAACTAGGACTCAATTTCAAATCAAATCCAATTTAAAGATCCAATTTTATTATAGGACTCAAAAAAAAAATTATAGGACTTAAAATAAAAGGCTCTATCTATAATCGAGCCATAATGAATCACGGTGATTGGTGTCCACATAAATTCTCCTAGACTAAAGAAAATTTGACTCTGTCGAATAAAGGCTGCCTTAGCTCTGATAGTGTTCGAATAGATCGGGATCAATTCTTTTTAGCTCTTCTCAAGTTATCCATGTATCCTCGGACTTGGGTCAGCCCTGCCAACGAATTAGGTACCTTTGATATTCTTTTTTTTATGAAAATTACCTGCTCATCTAAAATTCTTTATATACGATTGTGTATTTTCAGAAATTTTGGCTATGGACACTTGTGTTGGGGTTCACTTTCAATGGATGGATTAGGCTGAAATGGATCATTTGGTATCGTTATTGGTTCTTTATATTTAACCAAATTCAAAACATTAAAAGTAGAGCTGATGCCATAATCAGATGGTAAATCTACAACATATGCATTTGGTTCGATTTTTTTTTAAAATCCTAAAGGGCTTGCTCCACGTGTATGTAATTTCTTGATGGTTTTCAAAGAAAACCATTCTGATCTAACTCATATCATAATATAATCACCTTCAGCAAAATCATAAGCTCGTTGGTGTGAATCTGCTAATAATTTATAAATTTGATTGCTAGCACTAATTTTCTTTACAATTTCTTTGTATAGATTCCTAACATATTATGCAAATGATTCTGCTATCTTAGACGTTCTAGTATGCAAGGGTACAGGAATGAGATCAACTGGTTTTCTAGGATGATGGCCATACACAATCTTGAAGGGACTCATGCCAATAGTCCTATTAATAGAACTATTGTATGCAAATTCAGCTCTCGATAATAATAAATTTCAATTTCTCACATTTCTCTCCAATTATATATCGAAGCAAATTTTCTAAACTTCTATTACAATTTTGATTTGACCATCAATCTGGAGGTCATATCCTGACGAAAATTTTAATTTCATTTCCATTAACTGCCATAAAGTTTTTCAAAAATAGTTAACAAACCTAACATCTTTATCAGACACAATTACTTCAGATAATCCATGCAATCGGACAACTTCATCAAAGTAAAGACGAGCAATTCTAGAGGCATTGGAGGCTTTAACATAGGAGAGAAAATGAAACATTTTTGAGAATCGATCCACTACCACACAGATAGAGTCATTTCTTTTAACTGTACGTGACAATCCTAAAATAAAATATATGCTCACATCTTTTTATGGATAATCAGGAATGGGTAGTAGGGTGTATAAGCCACTATTTTGTCTACACTATTTAGCTATAGTGCAAGTTCGACCTTAGGCAATAATTTTAGCTACATCTCATTTCAAACTCAACCAATAAAATTGGTATTCTATGGATTCTATAGTTTTGGCCCTGCCAAAATGGCCAAACAAACCATCTGCATGCAATTCTTAGATCAGAAAATCATAGATAGAGGTACGTGGGATACACAATTTATTATTTTGAAAAGATATCCATCTTGGAAGGTATATTTATTAATTTCTCTAGACGAACCTTATCAGAGTGAAGACATAATATTTTCAAAGTCTGGACAGTTATTATAATCCTCTTTTAATTTCTCAAAGCCGATGATGTTAACACTTACTACCAATAAAAGGTCCACTCTATGAGAGAGCGCATCAGTAACTTGGTTATCAACACCGGCCTGATGTTTCAATACAAAGGTGTATAACTAAAGGAACTCAATCCATGTTTCATATCTAGGGTTTAACCTTTTTTTGTGAGTTTAGGAACTTAAGATCTTCATAATTAGAATATAGGATAAATTCATGTGAAAGCAAGTAGTACCTCCAAAACCTAAAAACTTGGACTACGGCATAGAACTTCTTATCATAGATGGCATACCCGTGCTTAGTGTCATTTAGCATTTTGCTAAAGAAAGCCATAAGGGCATTATAGGTCTCCACCTTGCCATCTGTACCTCTTTTCTTCTTGAAGATCCACTTATATCCTATGGATTTTATTTCTTCAGGTGGATCAACTAATGTCCATACATTATTGACATTCAGGGACTCTATTTCAGATCTCATGACTCCTAGCTATTTTTCAGAATCAAACCTTTATATAGCATCCATATAGGTGATCATGTCCTCATTGTTTACATCGAATTCAATAGGATTACTATCCTGGACCAAGAAATTATAGTATCTATCTGACTGACATGGTACTCTACCAAATCGCCTTAAGGATGGCTCTATACTGAGTTTTGGATTTGATCTTATCAAATCTGAATTAGGTTCAGTCACTAGTATTGATTCTTCTACCTGTCAAACTTTTTCAAGTTTAATCTTAGAAGCACTAGTTCCCTTCCCAAGAAACTTCGTTTCTAAAAAGGTTGCTCTATTATTGACGAACAAGTTTTGTTCTTTAGCATGATAGAAGTAATACCCTCTTATCTCTTTTGGATACCCAACAAATAGATATCTATCAGATCTTGATCTAAGTTTATTGATTTTTAAATGCTTGACATAAGCTGGACAACCACAGACCCTAAGGTATGAGAGTATTAGCTTATATCCTATCCATATCTCATATGGTGTTTTACTTACAGACTTACTTGAAATTTTATTTAATAAATAACAAGCTAACTCTAATGCATATCCCCAAAAAAAGATTGATAGACTTGCAAAGCTCATCATGGACTGAACCATGTCCAACAAGATTTGATTTCTTCTTTAAGACACATCATTGAGCTGTGGTATTCTAAAAGAGATCCATTGAAAGAGAATCCCATTCTCTTTCAGATATATCAAAAACTCACCAATAAGATATTCACCTTCTCAATCAGATCCTAAGATTTAAATACTCTTACTAGTTTATTTTTCTACTTTAATATGAAATCGTTTGAATATTTTAAATGATTCAAACTTATACTTCATAAGATAGACATACCCATATCTCGACAGGCCATCTGTAAATATAATGAAATAGTCATATCTACTTCTAGCACTTATGTTCATAAGTCCACATATATCAGTATGTATGAGATCCAAAAGATCACTGGCTTTCTCATCTTTTTTTGTAAAAGATGACTTGGTCATCTTGCTAAGCAAATAAGACTTACAGATTGACAGTGATTCACAATCACCAATTTTGAAGATACCATCTTGTGCTAACTATTTATCCTATTCTTGTTAATATGACCTAGCCATAGTGCTAAAGATAGACATTTGAGACATCAATTGATCTAAGACATTTGCTGAACGTGTATACTACACTATTAGATTGTGATAATATATAAATACCGTTATTCATTTATCCATGTATCACAGTAATACTATTCACAATGGCATCATAATGATCTTTCTTTATTGAAAATTCAAAATCATTCATGGCCAATTGACCTACAGAAATAACATGCAATAGAAAACTAGGATAAAAATGACAATCATTAAGAATAATGATATTTGATTTGAATACAAGCTTGATAATTTCTAATGCTAGAACTAGAACTGATCTTCCATCTTCATCGTTCAGAAATCTCTCATGGTCTCCAAATCTTCTACTGACTTGAAGTTTCTGCAATGAATTACAAATATTAATAGGACTACTAGTATTCAATACCCAGATAGTAGAATCATAAATAAAAAAAATTATAAGACATTATCATATAAATATCTTGTCCAGCAATAGTTTGCTTCTTTCTTTTATTTAGCCTATTTGGATCTAGTGAGGTAATGTATAGAGGACAGTTCCTCTTTCAGTGCCCATATTTTTTACAGTAGAAGCACTCTACCTGATTTTGGTGGGACTTTGACTTTTTGGTCTTACTAGACTGAGATGTCTTAGCATTTTGTACCTTCTTAATCTTCTTCTTCTTATTCTTCTTTCTTTTCCTAAAGGATCGATTCTCAGAAGAAGATCCTCCCACTAAATTCAGTGTCTCTTTCTAGAGTTGGTGATCCTACTCAAAAATCTACAGTAACCCCATCAAATCATGGTAGTTTACTACATGCTTCATCATTCTGTGATGATTGAGAAATGGAAGATATGACTTGGACAATGAATTCAATATCGCATCCTCCCTTAGCTACTTCTACAAGAAAAATCCGAGCTTGCTCAGGCGCTCAATCATCTCTATCAAGTACAGTACATGATTTGTAATTGACGTCTTCTCCTTCATCTTGGCATTGAAGATGGCACAACTAGTCTTGTGCCTCTTAACGTTATCTAGAGTGCCAAAGGATTCTTGTAACATGTACTCAAGCTAAGCATCCTCAATTTTACGACTGAATTCGTCAGTCATGGTTGCCCGCATAATGCAGCAAATAGTGATTCAATTTTACTCTGAATGATGGAGTAGTGAGTTGGAAGAGTACTAAGCAGTCAACTGTAGCTGACTCAACCACTGAAGCAGAATACATAGCTATAAGTAAAGCCGCCAAGAAAGCTGTCTGGATGAAGAAGTTCATTACTGAATTAGTTGTTATTCCTGAAATTAAGAATCCAAAACCATTTTACTGTGATAATACTGAAGCTGTTGCTCAAGCAAAGAAATCAAGATCTCATCATAAATCCAAACACATTCTGAGACGCTTCCATCTTGTTCGTGAAATTATTGAAAGACAAGATGTAGTAATAGAATGAGTTGACACAAAGAACAACATAGCAGACCCATTCACTAAGACTTTACCACTATAATTGTTTGATCGTCACCTTGATTGTATGGGATTAAAATTTAAGGGCGATTGGCTTTAGTGCAAGTGGGAGATTGAAAGGAATATGCCCTCAAGCCAATTATTTTTGGGCTGTTCTTTGTCTTCCAAACTCATGTAATGATATTTTAAAATAAATAAAGGCATTATTTCATCATATGCTGTGTCTTATTATTTATTTAAGATTATGATGAACCCCATAAATTAAGGCTATGATTTTAGGATTATAATGAGATCATACCAGTGATCTAAAATCTTAAAATCCTAATTTAAATATTTTTTATCAATGGAACATTGAGTTGGAGATCAATATTTTTGGTAAGACTAGCACATTTTTTGTATGCTCAATTGAGAGGATGATTGATCTCACAATCACTTGTGTATGACACATACAAAGATGTGGTGCTCATTAGAAAATGAGTTCACTGAATTGATTCAAGTTAAGAATATCTAATGGAGTCTTATCTACATGTCAATAGATGGTTCTCATAGTGGAATTGTGCATATAATCCTTTGACCTGAAACTACCATAGAATCTTATATATATGAATCCATATTTTGATTCATACTCATTCATGACTCAGTCATGTATGGGATGATCTGGATATGGTAGATTATATATGAAGGTTGTGAGTAGGTTAACATGGAATCGATCACTCTTGGTAAGAGAAAATAGCACCCTACCTGCTTTAAATAAATGATGATTTAGGAAGACTTTGATCAAAGCATGATAAAAATTAGAAATGATTTCTAATATTTCATTAAATGAATTATCATCATAAGATTGAAAGAAAAATGAATATGATATTGGGATTAACATATTTTCATACCTAGAGTCATATTCAGGATGCAGGAAGATCGAAGGATCTAGTTGCATGATAATTTTTACTGAAGGATATTTTTGATATTTTTATCAAAATTTTACATCTTTCGGAAAGTCACGATATGTTGCTAGACGTCAATCATGTCTTGTGGGTTTGATCAAATTAAAATTTTAATTTTATCATTAAATTAGAAAGTGTTCTAAATTAAGTCAAATTGGGTTGGCTAGTTTTGTCCTAAATCGATTTAGTTAGGTTCTAACCTGATTAGGTCAAATCATACCCAGATCCACTGCTGGCTAGACGTGAAACCCAATGAGTCATACATAAAGAGAATTGATTAAGGATCTAATTGGATTAGACCATGTTTGCAAGATGAACATGCTAGCATATGTAGCAAACCCTAGCACCTAGATTCGAATTGGATTCGAATCTACTTCCGATTTGGACTAATTAAAGTCCAATTTGAGCCAAATAGGATTTGGTCTTGAATTGGTTTAACCTAGACTGATTGGGCTTCAATTGGGATGCCACATACCAGAATCCCACGTGCCAGAGAGTCTCTCTCTTGCACGTGGGAAGTCTTTCATGCGCAAAGTATTTTTGGCGCATGGGATTTAGTTGGCGCCTACCTTCTTTGACTTTTTTTATTTGTTATATCGAATAAATTTTTTAAATAGACATAGACATCAGATATAGGGCGTAGAAGAGTCCTTCTGCAGATGAAATACTCCATTATTGTTTTGATAAGAGACTCTTTGTCGCCTAGGAATACTTGCCGCCCAAGACTCCTTGCCACCCTTTTATCCTTGACGCCTCTTGGACCAAGTGACTATTCAAAGTTCATCTCCATGCCTTCTTGCTGAATGGGCGTCCCATTTTAAAGCCATTGGATGGCCTTTTTATCTAATCTAATGGATGAAAATGATGGCGCCAAGAATGAAAGCCCGTGACTCTTCATAAATAACTTATGTAGAATTAGTCCGAGAGTCCTTCTGCTTTAAGGCACCTCTTGGACTAAGTCTACATGATGTTATTATCTGATGAGGCATGAGATTGGCTGAAGAGATATGAGATAATATTTTGAAAGGGTGCGAGAAAATATGTTGGCACCCTTATGTACATTATAAATAAGGGTGCGCACCAAGAGTCCGGAAAGAGTGGAAATTATCTTTCTTTTTTATAAGTATTTTCTATTTTTATTTTTTTTTCTTTCCTTCTCTTATCCAGATCTTGTTCTTATAAGAATTAGAAGTCATCTTAAGACAAAGAGATTAGAAAGAAAAATTAAGAAGTTAAGAAAAAAGAAAGAAAGATACGGAGAGGCAAGAAAGGTGACATAAAGGCTAAGAAAGATCTTATTTTTAATTAAAATTCTTATTATTAAAATTTTAATTATATATATTAGAGGTGCTGGTGTCTTGATCAAGTCTCTGTGTGGTTCAACATTGGAGGGTGAACATGTGGGCACCTAATGGAACCCCTAATGGACTGCTGTCGGCAATAAGGAAGAATTCAGGATTTAGCGATAAGAGGTATGTTCTAATACTTTCTTTTATATTATAAATACATGTTATATGATTTAATTGCTAATAAGATTGTCCTAGGTTTTGGGTTTGGTTTGTATGATTTCATAATTTTGCTTTGAAATCCATGCTTTTTCCCTGTACACCAATCCTAACAGGCTCCTCAGGTGTTGGATCCATTATTATATAAAGGATCCATTCATGCTTCAAGATAATCTTAAGCTTTCGATACCAGCTATCAAAATTAGATCTCGATAATTTTTTATTGTCTAACAACAAATGAAGAGACAAGGAATTGGCCATATCTAAAAGAAAAATAAGGACTTTATTAGTATATGAATTAATTAATTTTAAAAATATGGACTTTAGTCTAAAGATTCTTCCACTATTTTATATGAATTGGTAGTCTCTACATCCAATTCAAAAAATTATATTAATTCTTTAATGGATATTAAAATCCATACTAACTACACATGAGCTCGACTTTGGTCGGCCCATCCATGTGTATTAGTAGATAGGTTCTCAACCAATTATTTCTGCAAACAACTTCTAGTAATTTATTTTGCCTCAGGAGCCTTTTCAGTTGGCTTTGGTCTTCTCTGCAAGATCTGGTTATGTCCAACTATTAATATGATCAACTGAAAGCATCTAATAAATAAATTATTAGGCCCGACTTTGGCCGACCAACCCAACCATCCATCGGAAAGAGCTTCTGAGTTATCATATTATAAATGATAATTTCAATAGTAGATGAGCACTAACTCTTTGGACCTCCAACGATCATCAAACTAATGGATCCATTATCATCTAACTTAATGAAAGGCTATGATCTTGTTCTCATCCCCATAACAATTTTATTTTATGGATCTAATAATTTTAGAAGATTTAATTAATTATTCAAAAGAGAAGAGAGAAGATCAACCATAGTCAATAATTCTCTCACTGACTTCATCAAGTTATAAAAAGGATTTCTGACTGAAGCGGTTGATTGACATCTAGATCAGTCACACTGATCAACCTTAGTGACATGGGTTAGCTCGAATTAATTAAGTGATCTAATCAAAACATAATCAACCAGAATGGCCAAGTAAGATCGGTGGGAGAGACATGCCATTAACTCGTCAAAGACTCATCAGTGCGAGTAGCTCTCAATTAAAGACCATCGATCTTAACTGCCAAACTTATCTTAGACACCATCCGATTAATTAATTTTGATTTGATCCATCTAATAATTTGGGCTCAACCACTGAGCCACAATCAAGATCCATTTTGTAGATATATGAATTTGATTAACAATAACTATTGAGAATTGATCAAGAAAAGAATTGATCTAATCTTAATTAATTATTAATTAGATTTGATCAATTACTTAATCCATCATCTATATGATTTTTATCCTCAGGTCTAACCTAGTTAATAGATCCTGATTCAAGCAAATCTCGTGAACCCAAGGTTTATAAATATAGCCTTTAGATCTTTGATTCTCCAATCTAGATCTCTTAGTTTCATAGCTTGATTCTTAATTAAGTTTATGAACATTGAAATAATTTTAATTTATAAAATAATTTTACATAAATTTTATGCAAAAATATTCTGCTATATAATTGGGGTTGATACCTTCCTGATTAGGGTCGACAACTCCAAGTAGGTCATCCCATAGGATGACCTCTGTATCGAAATAGAGAGCAAAAATTCACGTCTGCAGTAAAAGTGTCAAAAACTTTAAGAAAGGGGTTGACACTTTTTGACTGGGGTCGACACTAATAGGGCAAAGTATTGACACCTACAGGCATGCCAGCAATAATTACAGAATTTCAAACTTTCTAATTTTTTCATAAAATCCAATAAAATCAATCATAAATCAATTTTTGATCTCATCTAAACATATTTATGATTCAAGATTTTATTCTTAATGATTAGATTCATCTTTTCATGTAACTATTGTATCAAATATAATCAAACCTAGGGTTTCATAAATCTAGGATTTTGCAGAAAAATAAGTTTTGATCCTTTCACATTTATTTTTCATGAAACATCATAGTGACACTCCTACACGCTATAAGAGATCTCTATTGACTAGGAAAAGAGAGCCTTTAAAGCCTTCTTTCTCTTATGATCAGACTTCCCTAGTGATTTATCCAATCCAAATACTAGGTTGCAAGGAAATAAACTAATCTAATCATGTTCAGATCTAATTAAAAAATTTAGATCTCATCTAAAATATTAGATGTCATGCATCTCATGCATCATAAAATTCAGATTTTGATATCTATGCATGCATATCATATCATACAAGGAACCAGACACTCTAATACCATTATTGGAGAAGCATGGGGGTTTCATGCATGTTTTTCAAATTTTTTTCAAATTTATTATAATGGAAGATCTCAGATTAAACCCTTTAATCTAAGCATGCATTAGATCTAATCTAAAAACTTTCTTTACTAGGACCTATGATATGATATCATACAAATAAAATCTAAAATAAAACTATGAGATCAAATCTCGTACCTAAACTTGATGTGAAGATTGCTGCTTGGTAGATTTTGTCCATTGCTTCAGTCACATATATGAATGACCTCTAAAGGTATCCATGCAAAGCTCAATCGATCAGCTTTTAGAGTGCTAGCACCTTATGAGGACTCTCTTAATGGTTCAACAAAGAAAGAAGGAGAAGAGGATTAGATATAAGAGATCAACTTTGTCTTGTTTCTCTCACAAAATCCTAGCTTTCTCACCAACAGAGAAACAACTTTCTTTGAATCCAGCATGCCTAGGAACCCACCCCAAAAGCCTCACGCCCAAGGAGAAATCTCTCAGATTTCTCATGCCCTAGAGCTTTCAAAAATTCTGTATGCCTTTTGTCTCGCAAAGGGCTAAATTTATAGAGTGCTGAAGCCTAGAGCTGAAGATTGCTTTGAAGTCCAATTTGAAACCTTTTTGAATTGAACTTTCCTAATGCCAAACCCTACCAAAGAGTGGGCGGCATGGGGGATTCTAGGAGTCCAGAATTTCACATGCACAACCTTTGTGCATGGAGAAATATGGCTGGCGACTTAGGGCTAGGCATAAGGGAGGTGCAATCCAACATTAGGACTCTTGAATCTCATCAAATTTGGGTCAAATCAAACCAACTTTGATTAAACCCAAACATATGAGTTGACCTAATCTAATTAGGATCTTAATCTCTTGATTAAATAAATAGTTAATTGAGTCTAAAATTTGATCAAATCAGAATCTCATCTTTCTTATCAATTAGATCATCCAATAATCTAATTGGGTTAGTTCTAATTGAATCCAATTCAATTAGTCTTGATCTAATCCTCATAACATAATCAAATTGAGTTAATTAATAATCTAATTATTAATTAATCTTTTTTAATTAATTAATCATTAATTATATTAATAATTAAATATTTAATGATTCATAATCATTGATCAGTCACCTGATCGGATTGAAACTTCTATATGTATGATCCTATAGGTTCGAATACTAAGTCGGTAGCATAGGAACAAGCTTCCTATACTAATTTAAGTGATCATCTAGCCATGGTACCCGATGACCAAATAGAGTCAAATATAGCAAAGCAACATTCACAATCTACTGGAATATAGTTATCATATAATTCATCTCCTTGACCAATAATGTTCAGAAAAATATCAGAGTTTATTGTCAACTCTGAATCAGTGATCCTTACAGTGTCTTAACCTACTTAGTCCTGTGACTCTCGCAAGGGCTATCCTAGCTAGGATTTTGCTAAATTGAAATACATTGAGACGTTCTCTCTAGTTTTATTTAGAGTGGTCAATTTTCATCTTGACTCATGCACTAACTTTAACAAATACTTGACTGTACGCAGAATCCTTTTGTCACTGAATTAGATATTTAGATAGTCCAATACCAAAGTAAAGTAAGTTGTTTGCAAGTTATCATGGTGATCTCAGATCGATGGGATACTTATATCCATATTTTCTCAGATAACACCTTTGATAGCAAAGTGCTCCAGAATGATCACTATTCAGTGCAGATCATATCCTACCAGAATGATATACTAGTGTCAACACACTCATTAGTTAAGAGAACAATCAATCCATATAGCACACAATGATTTATACTCAATATAATTATTGTTCTTATTAATAATGTATCATTTGATCACGAACAAGTTTAAGAACCACATGATAAATCCTCCTTTATCGCTTCAGATGTAGTTTTAAGAACTTTCATCATAACAATAGAGTTCAAATAAGAAGATGTACAATCTTATGATGAAATATGCTAAATAATTTTTATTAATTTATGATTCATATATATTTAAAAAAATAATCTCAATCATCTACAAGCTAGACGGTTAGATTTAGACTACATTTTCCAACACTTCCATGCCCTCTCTCTCTCTTCTTCCTCTTCTCTTCTCTTCTCTTTCTTATTCTTTATTCTTTCTTTTTTCTTCATCTAAGGAGTTTGAAGATGCTGGAAGCTAGAGGAATCTCGATTATGTGTGGCTAAAGATCTCGTATTTTAGAAAGTAAGAAAAATCTTCAGCATGAGAGTTTATAATTTGAATCTTATTTATCTTTGTATTAAAGAATAAAATTTATTTATTTGTCATCTACATGCTTCTTTTATCATACTTTAACATTTAATTTCTTGTAATTTATAATTAAGGAGATAGATCGTGATCATGGAAAGATACAATCTGTGCTCAAATTAGGATGAATTTTAAGATTTAATTAGATTTATGTTTATGTTCTTTGATTGCATCATCTAAATAATCTATATCTTAATGGATCATGATCATGTTAGATATGGTCTATACTAGATAGAATAAGTTATTTTAGAATTTGATCAAAAGAATAGATATCTTATAAGATTGCATGTTGACAATGAAAAAATTGCATGAATCAATTATAAACTTAAATACTAAAAGATGAAATTAAAATCCTAGACAAATTTTCTAAAAAATCTTTAAGTACTTTTTTATCCCTAATTAATTATTATTTACTTTCTTTTATTTTAATTTATTAAATCTTAATTATTTTTTTAATTTATTTTTAAAATTTTTGCTTTAAAAATTAAATTAAAATTTTATTTTTAATTAAAATTAAATGTAACTTGGCCTACAATTTTTAAAAAAATTGACATCTAACTCACTGCTATTCTAACCAGTAGTAGGATTATATTTAATTTTATCTTTGGTGCTATAACGACGAGCATTGCTTGTCTTGGGCTTAGACCTACCTATCTTATCCCAAGACTCGACACTACCTTCTCATAGGTATTTGGATCCTCTCTTACTGCAACCAACCCATCCTCTATCTGAATCATGCTCTTTTTGATGCCCTTGTAGAAGTAAACCTGATCCAAGATTAGCTACCCAGCCCTGACCTACTAGACCTCCACCATCGTTGCTGTCGTTTTTGATACTTTGCAATCCTGCGGGCACCTTTGAAACCACCAAGTACTTTTATCTCTTCTGAACCAATTGCAACTCTCTATGGATCAATCATCTCCATCACCCCAAGGCTTTGCAAATCCCTACGTACTCTGGTCGAACAGTCGAATGTATCCTGACTATTTTCCTACCTTTCTACAACTAAAGGATGTATAGTTACTTCTTTAGCCTCTCCTCAACCATTACCCCTTGGATGATCTCTCTTTATCCACCGAACTGCCCCACATTGCCCATCTTTCCAAAGAATCCTATCACCTATCCATCATACACCTCGACCTTTCTATTAAGACTGACCAGCAAATCATACATCCAAACCTTCCATCCAAGAAAAAAAATCTTTTCAAAAATCCTCTCATTCTTCACCTTCATCTTGCTGCTCCTAATTGACCAAACCATAACAAAAATGAAAGTAGATCTGAGACATACCATGAAATAGATATGCAGATTTCTGATTTCTCTCTATATGATTTCTCCTTCACTTCCATGCTCCACTAGGCTCTAATACCAATTATTGAAATAATCGAAAGCTTTGATTCCAACTATTATGCCATGGTACCATGTAATACCATGTTGCAGAATTCCTAAACTTCTGCGTGGACTTGAGGAGACCTGCGACCTTCTTTAAGGGCATGACAACCCTAGAGAAAGAGAGAAAAAGAGAGGAGTGGTTTTTGAGGAAGAAAAGATCTGTATTCCACTTCTCAATGAAATCCTAATATAACTTATGTATTTATATATAGTCCATAGGCCCGATCAAAAATTTTTCTAGCTAACTCAATACATGAAAGTACTCACCGAGCCTATGTACACCTATATCTCACATGCTTTCATCTTTTAAACTTAATTCTAGTCCAAATTCTGAGTTAGCCTTCGATCTCTCAACCAGGCCTTAAGACCTCTAAGATTAAACTAGACCTTAGCCCAAATAGACATCCTGTGCATCTCTGCCTATGCACTAAACTGACCCAATCTCAGCATTGAGTTAGCTCAATTATGTACCATGCCACAGTCCTAAAAACATGCTTTTTATCTAGCATTTTTTCTGAGATGTAGTCAACCCACTCTCAGAGTGGGTTGACTCAGCTTGGAACTTAATCGATCTAATCTCAGTTTGAGCTGATTAACCTACTGAAAGATGCTTCTTCTCTATAGTCTTCTTTCTTTAGCTAATTTCTTGCTCTATCTTGTGTCTCCAAGTCTCTGGAGCACCAATGAAGCCTCTCAAGATCTCAATACTTGGATCTTAAGTCCGTGGAGGGCTATACACTGCCTCCATTCTATAGGACCACTCATGTCCTAGCTCTAAGACCACATCTGTCATAGTCTTCTGAAGCTAACATCTGACTCCTCTCATGGCCTCCCAAAGCTTGGGAGCACCACACAAATCCTTACAATAAGTGCTAAGATGGACACCCTCATTTACTTGGTATGGGCCCATCCAGTTTAATATAAGCTTTCAATATTCTCCTCATCTTGTGACCTCGACTTTTCTTAGTATGAGATCTCTGGGTTGGAATAGCCATCCTTTGACTCTAGAGTTGTAATATCAGGCTACTTGCTACTAGTGGGTACCTACTCTAATTTAGGCTTGCTTCCTAGCCTCGTCAAGTATGTTGAGGTTGGCTTGGAGCTCATCAAAGTTTCTTTACTTAACATACATCTCCACTCGGTGGGATGGCAGGGTGATCTCTACCGATATCATCGCCTCTATGCTAAAGGTGAGGTTAAAAGATGTCTCTCTGATCGATGCTCAATAAGTGATGAGGTAGGCCCATAGTATACCAAGTAGCTTATCCACCCAGAGGTCATTATCTTGATTAAGCCTATAAACCCTGAGAAACAGTTCAATTAGTTACTTTTGCTTGCCCCTTGGCCTGTGGATAGCCAATCAAGCTGAGTAGGTGGTCAATGTTAACTCGTTATAGAATTCTCTAAATTAGGCATTATCAAATTGCTAGTCATTATCGGTGATAAGAACCTTGGAAATTCCAAATCTACAGATGATGGATTTTTACACATAGTACTAGATGTTCTTCTCCATGATCCAAGCTACTGGCTCGATCTCGATCTATTAAGTGAAATAATCTATAGTCATAATTAAAAATTTTCTCTATCCAATAGCCAATGAAAAGGGGCCAAGAATATTCATCCCCCATTGGATGAATAGCCAAGGGTCATTGATTGGCATGAGTTGCATGGTAAGTTGGTGCTGGAAGTTAGCATATCTCTAGCACTAGTCGCACCTCTTCACAAATAGGGCTATGTTTTGCTTCAAGATCGGCCAATAGTAGCCTTACCTTAGCACTTTATAAACTAAGACTCTGCCTTCTAAGTGATTTCTACATATCTCTTCATGGACTTCTCGAAGGATGTAGTCTACTTTAGTAGGTTGGAGATATCTGAGGTGTGGCAGAGTGGAAGACCTTTTTTGTAGTCTACCATCCATAAACATATAGTGTCATGCTTGATGCCTAAGTTTTTTGGCCTCCTTTTCATCCTCGGATGGCTTTCCTTTCTTGAGGTACTCAACAATGGGATCCATCTAGCTAGGCTTGTACTCCATTTGAAGCACCCGATCTGGTTCTTCATGAATATTGGGCTTTGTAAGAACTTCGATGTAGATTCTCCTCTTCAGGTCGAAGTAGTCTAGGGTAGCTAGCTTCAACAAAACATCCATTTTTTCACTCTCCAACATAGGATCTGCTGTATTTCAAACTTGTCAAAGACCAAGGAGATCTCTTTCATCGTTTGTAAGTATTTTGCCATGGTGGGATCTCTGGCCTTGTACTCTCCTTGGACTTAGTTGATAGTGAGCTACAAATCACTTTAGACCTTTAGTTGAGTTGCTTTGACTTCCTTGGCCAACTTCATGCCTATGATGAGGGCTTCCTATTCAACTTTATTGTTTGAGGTCTTAAAGTCAAACCTCAAGACATACTCTACAATAATCTCCTCCAAGCTGAGAAAGATAAGTCTACTCCACTTTTGCCTATGCTAGAGGATCTATCCGTATGGTGGTCTAGAAAGGCAACTCTTCCAACTCATTCCCCCTCTACTCATCCTCTACTCTTGCTTCATCTGGCACAATGTATTTGACCAAGAAGTCCTCCAAGACTCGTGCTTTGATGGTGGGCCAAGGTTGATAGCATATGCCGAACTCTCCAAGCTTGACAGCCTATTTGACCAACCAACCAGAAGTCTTCAGCTTTTGTAGTACTTATTTGAGTGGTTGCTCAGCCAGTACAATGATGGCATAGAAGTAGGGCTACAACTTTTGTGCTAAACTCACTAGGGTGTAGGCCATTATCTCCAACTTTGGAGGCCTCATCTCTACATCCCAAAGTATCTTGCTCATACAATAGACAATCTTTTATATCTTCCTTTTTCTTGGACAAGATCGAGCTTAAGATGGTATAGACAAGAACATCCAGTATAGAGATAGTGTTTCTCTTGCTTCTACCCTGGTGAGGAGTGGTGGTGAGCTAAGGTATTGCTTGAGCTGCTCAAAAGCCAACTAGCACTTCTTGGTCCACTAAAAGTCTAACACTTTTGAGGATCTTAAAAAATGGAAGGCACTTTTTTGCCAACCTTAACGTTAATCTCATTAAAACAACAGTTACTTTTTGCAACGCAAAAAATTCATCACAAATAGTAAATTTTCACCACTAATAATTATTAGCAATAAAAATTTCATTACTAATTATTCATCACAAAAAATGGGATCATAGAATAAATTTTTTTTATTCATTTAATTATTTATGATGAAAATATTTATGATGAAAAATCAGACTTTTATGATATAAATATTTTTTTAATTTTTAATAAAAAATATTAGTAAAAAATACTTAAATTATTTATGATAGAAAATTTTTATCGTAAAAAAGAATTATTTGTAATAAAAAAAATTTCATTGCAAAAAATTTTTTATTTATAATGAAAAAATTTCATAGCAAAAACTAGATTATTTGCGACGTGTTTTTTCATCGCCAATCATTTACTTTTTGCAACAAAATTTTTTCATTGCAAATAATCAATTTTTTATGATGTAAAAATTTTATTATAAATAAAAATTATTTATGATGAAAATATTTACATCATAAATAATTATGTCATAAATTATTTTTTAAAAAAATTATAAATAAATTTTTTATTTTATATTTTAATATTTTATATTTATAATTTATAAAATTAAAATAAAAAATCTACATAATAAATCTATCAATAAATTTCATCATTTTATTATATAAAAATGTAACTATAGAAAGTATTTTTTATAAATAGAAAAGATCCAAAATAAAAATAAAAATATGCAAACATAGGTCGCTAGCCATTAAGCATCGGTATCTGGAGAAGGAGAATAGACCGAAGGAAGAAAGCGCTTGGAGGAGCTCGGACCAGCCTGCTACTACCTCATCAGCTGCATCATTAGTTGTATCTGTGCCATTCACTCCATCATCTACATCTAGAATAGTTGGTACTCATCGACATGTGTAATCAACTCAGCAGCCTACTATCGATTCTTAGTAGCCTATCTCTGTATCTTTGCCAACTGAACATCACAGGCAGCATGGATGTCAGTCCTGGATGAATGTGAAGATGTGGAAGCTCTAATCCCATATCCTAGCCTCCAAACATAATAGGATCTCATACGAAGTAGCTGATCATAGATTTGGTCATCTATCGGTGCGATCGAGCCCTCAGGGGTAGATTGGGATCTAATGTCTATCATACGATCTTGAAAATTAAAGTTATAGCTATTCTAAGTTTATACTAAAAATTAAAATATCAATAAAAAAATTAAAATAATTTACATAAAGCTCTTGGCTCCTCGCCGTTCAGTCCCCTGATTATCGTTGGTAGGTTCGCTGGTAGATCGCGATCCTACCAGAAAGCTCGTTACTCTCTATATTTCTCTATAATTTAAAAATAATTAATATTTTTTTAAAATAGTTAGAAAATAAAAATATACTAATTAAATAGAAATTACATACCATCTATTCTATATGGCAAGCGAATGGCCTCAAATTCCCACAATGTGAGACTGTCTATCTTGTCCAATTCGCAACATTTTTGGCACATCAACCCTGCACAGTTAATAGTCAAATTAATAAATAACTAACTAAATTTAAAAATAAATGATTTAATTATTAAACTCTAAATAAAAAATTACCTGATAAGTTAGATTCTTATACGTGTGGCATATAACAGTCCAGTCCTTGATACTGATGCTATCATATAGCTGAAGAAAAATTCTGATTTTTCGGACCAAGTTCGTTCAAATCTGATCGGATCAAGAGATATATTTAATTTTTTTTTTTGATCTAGATCAGATTTGAGATATTTTAGATCTGATTCTTCTTATTCTAATAATAAAAATAAAATATAAATAAATTAAACTAAATTTAATTTATCTTGATGTGGGTAATCCTATTACCCGTTGATGATCCTATAAGCAGCGGAAGGTTCTGGATCTAGCCACGCAAGTGCCTAGCCTCTACCAATATCCACTCAGGTTGAATTTGGAGATCCTCTTCTTCTCTATCACATCTTCAAAAATCAAATCTGGATTTGATCTAGAGGATCTTCAAAATACCTTTCGAAGATCAGTAGTTATCCTTTGCAGCAGCGCAGCCTTCTAGCCTTTTGTCATCTTTCTCTTGTCTGAATTGCACCAACTAAGATCTCAAACTACTTTGGGCATGGAGAGGAGAGGGAGAAGGTGGGCTTGGCATGGAGGAGGAGGAGAGAGACAGCCTTGGGTGTGGGGATTTTCTTATTCTTCTTGAGTTGGGCGTAGGGTCTTATTTATAGATTATCTGTGATCCAACTCCTCTTCTTCCCAACCAATCACAACCCTTTGTGAAATTAGATCTAAATCTGATTGGTGAAAATAGAATCCCTTGGATTTCTCCTTAGATGGTGCCTAAGACCAATCAAAGTTGGTTCTTAGGAAGAGTCTAATTGGAATCCAAAAAGGAGATAGAGTCCCTATCCAACAGGGACTCCTGGGCACCTCCTGCTTGGGCACACGCCAAGGGTGCCGTGCGCCCTCCTTCTTGCCAGGTAGGAGGACAAGCCCCCACTAGCCCTCCAATAGGTGCATGACACATGGACAAAAGTCAAAGTGTCAATGGTCAACATTTGACCAGTCAAAGGTCAACTTTTGACCAAAGTCAAAGGACGAGAAATGACAAGTGACCAAAAAAGGTAGGTATTATTTTACAAGATAAGACAATCCTTTTTTGGCTTGGACAAGCTCCAGTCAGACCAAGTGAAAGCCTCTGATCGAGCACAAACTCCTTTGGCTCAGTCAGGATAACTAATTATGATAGTAAAAGAAGAACGTTAGGTTTAATCGAATGCTAGCACGATTTTCTTGAACCTAATTGAATCTCATTCAGATCAATTGAACTGGATCAGTTCAATTGATGATCACCAGATTCAAACTCTTATTTGTGTGACCCAGTTAGGTTCAGTTCTATATGGTAATGGGATATGTCATGATCTCTATTATCGACATCATCGAAACTTCTTTCGATGGATCAAAACTCTTCTTATTCGAATAGTTAGAATGATCGATCATCTAAATCATTCTAATAGCTCCAAAAATCTATCAGTGACACCTAGCAGTATATGGTGGCAACCCATCAGAGCTGAATGCGAACCTCTTGGTGCAGCTACTTGTGTGATTAAGTTCTTCTATCTTGAGCCCTGATCAGATTAGGGTTAAGGTCAACTCGTCAAACCCTAGTTTCTATCATATGATGTAATCAATCGATTCGAGTCCGATGTGAAAATCTAAATAGAAACTTTTTCTATTATTTCACTCTGCCATGACCATGGACTTCTAGACTTGATTCTCATGATCATCATAGGGCTGCTCCTCTACCACCGAGGTAGATAGATTCCATCTTGATGCAATCCAGTTGCTACAATGAACATGCTATAGCCGACATACACCTCAGGATTCCATATGGCTAGGAGACCGAGTAATGGTGTAGTCAAACTATAACACCCTCAAGGTGAACTGTTGATGCACCTTAGATCAAAGAACCAGACACACTATTGTAGCATCAAGTCAGTCATTGACGAGAAGGTAGACTTCCTAATGACTACTCGAGGTGGTCACGCTCGGTGCCCTCATTCTCTAACGAGTATCTGTACTCTCACTCTGATGTCTCCACATCGTAGACTCAAGACTCATCTACTAAAGAGAAGCAATTGTACACCAACCTTCCGGATCAATCACCATCCTCGTGATGATCCTATGGTCGGAAGCATTTTATGAGTTAATAATGATTATTCATATCTTAAATTTTCAACTCTTGAAAATATGAATTATCATTACCATTAACTCAAAGGATGTATCACAGACACTAAATACACATATATGATAGAAAATAATTCATTTTATTATTTATAATCAAAATTATAATTTTTCTCCCAGAAGTGTATTACAAGTGTCAGCCAATTCTGGCTTCTAGGGCACATATATCTAATAATCTCCCACTTGTCCTAAAGCCAACTAGCTACAAGTCTAAGTTTCATCTTCTCAAGGTGGGCTTCGATCTTCTGCTGCCCCAATGGCTTTGTAAGTGGGTCTGCCATATTATCTCTGGAGTCGACTCTCTTGACCTCGACATAATCCTTCTCAAGGTAATCGCGGATGAGGTGGTATCGCCGCTCAATGTGCTTGGATTTCTGGTAAGACCTCGGCTCTTTAGCAAGAGCTATGGCGCCATTGTTGTCGTAGTATAGAGAAATGACATCTGATGGCATTACTCCGATTTCTGCAGCAAACTTCTTATACCAGAATGCTTTCTTCGCAGCCTCTGATGCAGCGATATATTCTACTTCCATGATGGAATCTGCTATCACGATTTGCTTGGAACTCTTCCAGCTGACAGCACCACCATTGCACACAAACAGACTCCCAGATGTTGACTTTCGATCATTTATATCGGACATGAAATCCGAGTCTGTGTATCCATGGACTTGGAGTTCTCCGTTACCAAAGACCAACATCATATCCTTAGTTCTTCTTAAGTACTTAAGGATACATTTCACAGAAGTCCAGTGTTCTTCACCTGAATTTGACTGATATCTGCTTGTGACACTCACGACATGGGCTATATCAGGTCGTGTACATAGCATGGCATACATGAGGCTTCCTATTGCAGAAGCATAAGGAATCTTGCTCATGCGTTCTATTTTCTCAGGTGTGCTAGGGCACATCTTCTTAGAAAGATGAATACCATGTTTGAAGGATATTAGTCCCCTCTTAGAGTTTTCCATACTAAACCTCTTTAGTACTTTCTCTATGTACATCTTCTGTGAAAGTCCTAGCATCCTATTTGGTCTATCTCTATAGACCTTAATTCCTAGAATAAAGGATGCTTCACCTAGGTCTTTCATGAAGAATTTCTTGGACAACCATATTTTGACTGTCGTTAACATGAAAATATCATTTCTAATAAGGAGGATGTCATCCACATACAATATGAGGAAGACAACAGCGCTCCTACTGACCTTTTTGAAGACACATAGTTCCTTTTCGTTTTTGATGAAATCAAACATTTTGATCACATTATTGAAATGAGTGTTCCAGCTCTGTGATGCTTGCTTAAGTCCATATATGGATCTTTGCAGCTTGCAAACCTTATGATCAGTATCACTGCATGTGAAACCTAGCGGCTGTTTCATATAGATATCTTCCTCAAGATATCCATTTAAAAATATCATTTTCACGTCCATTTGCCATATTTCATAATTGAAATAGGCTGCAACGGTAAGCAATGTGCGGATGGATTTTAGCATAGCCACTAAGAAAAAGGTATCCTGATAGTCAATGCCTTCGCATTGATCATAACCTTTTGCCACTAGTCTAGCCTTGAATGCCTCCACATTCCATCTGCACCAATCTTTCTCTTGAAGATCCATTTACACCCAATAGGTACTATACCTTCTGGTGGATCTTCTAAGGTTTAGACTTGGTTTGAGTGCATTGGGTCAATTTCTGACTGCATTGCCTCTAGCCATTTCTCGGAGTCGATATCTGATATCGCCTAGTTGTAGGTTTTGGGATCATCACCATGAGCACCATTACCTATGAGGAACATTTTCTCTACTTTCTCTGAAATAATACCTAAGTATCTTTCAGGAGGATGGGAAACTCTTTCCGATCTACGAGGTGGAGGAGGTAGTGTTCTTATTGGCTCAACCTGATTTGGTTCCAATTGGTCCTTAGCTCATTATACTTGTGAGACTTTCTCATCAAGCTTATTCTGCTTTTTAATAACGCTATCTTGAATAAACTATTTTTCAAGAAAGATGGCATGTCGACTCACAATCACATTATGGTCTTCTGGAATATAGAAATAATATCTTAATGACTCTTTAGGATATCCTATGAATTGAGCTCTAAAGGACCTAAACTCTAACTTATCTCCTTATTGTCTTTTGACATGAGTCGGGCAATTCCAAATTCTGAGATGACTCAGACTTGGTTTCTTACCGTGCCATATCTCATACGGTGTGGTAGAAACTTTCTTAGAGGAAACCCTATTCGATAGATAAATTGAAGTTAACAATGAGTGTCCCTAAAGAAAATCAGAGAGGTCTGTGTAGCTCATCATGGATCAGATCATATCCAATAGAGTCCGATTTCTCCATTCTAAAATTCCATTGAGTTGAGGTGTTCTTGGTGGAGTCCATTGAGAGACTATGCCATTTTTTTTAAAATAGTCTAGGAATTTTCGGCTAAGGTATTCACCTCCTCGATCTGATCGAAGAATCTTAGTGGGTTTTCTAGTTTATTTTTCTACTTCATGTCTGAATTCTTTGAACTTTTCAAAAGCTTCAGACTTGTGTCTCATAAGATACACATACCCATACCTAGACAGATCATCGATAAAGGTAATGAAGTAGACAAAATGCCTCTAGTCGGTACATTAAATGGGTCGCACACATCAGTATGTACTAGGGCAAGGAGATCTGTGGCCCTTTTTCCATATCCTACAAAAGGGAGTTTAGTCATTTTGCCTTGAATACAAGATTTACAAGTTGGATATGACTAGAAAGTCAATGGACTCAATAGCCCATTTTTTTCTAATTTGTTGATCCTATCTTCTGCTATACGATCTAATCTTAGGTGCCATAGATACCTATCATTTGGACTATCCCTAGGTCATTTGGCATTCACGTTTTGCTCGATAGTTAGAATAGGTACATCAATATGTAGCTGACAAAGATCGTTAATAAGAAAATCATTTGCAATTTTATTTCTTTCATAAAGAATGTTATAATGGTCCTTAAAGAAGATAATCACATAGTCTTCTAGTGCCAAGCATGAAACAGAAATCAAATTCCTGCTAGCTGTAGGCATAAAATAACAGTCTTTCAAAACTAAGTCTAAACCAGATGGTAATCGAAGAGGATATGTTTCCATGGCTACTGTAGCAACTCTTGCTCCATTATCGATGCGTAGGATCATGTCTCCATCCTTCAGCACTAAAACCAGAGTCAAGCACCCAACTGGATGCAAAAGAAATCGTAAGGTTAGACTCAATAATGAGCATACCTCCAGAAGGACCTTCCTTGTTGTTCTTCATGGTGGCCAGGTAAGTAGGGCAGTTTCGCTTCCAATGGCCGTCACTGTTGCAATGGAAACACTTTTCTTTGACATCGGTCTTCTTCTTCAGCTCTGCCTTCTTCTTCTTTGCTCCTTCCGCCTTCTGCTTTCTCGCAGACTTCTTTTTCTTTCCATAAGACTTTCTTTTGAAAGAAGTCTATTCCATAGCAAGAACTGAGCCTTTAGAATCTTTCATAGAAAGCTCAGCAGTGACCAGCATGTTCATTAATTCGACCAGGAAATTTTGAAGTTTATGCATATGGTAATTCATGATGAATTGCCCATATGCATCAGTCAAAGATTGCAGAATAACATCATTCTACATATCCAAGTCTAACTTCACACCAAGCTTCTCAAGCTCTTTCAAATCCTTGATCATCATCAGATAGTGATCTTGGACTGACTGTCCATCACGCATCTTAGTCTTAAAAAGTCATTTCGTGACTTGATATTTGGCTGCGTGACTCTGTTCACCAAACATCTCTTGCAGGTGAGCCAACATTTGGCAAGCAGTTTCGATATCTTCTTGTTGGCACTGGAGCTCATTAGACATCGAGCCCAACATGTAATATCTAGCCTTATTATCTTCGTCTATCCATTTTTTCAGAGATGCTCTCGATTTAGTGGACGGACAGGCTGGTAAGATGGGAGAGTCCTGGTCCAATACATGGGTTAACTTATTGGAATCCAAAACTATTCTATAGTTCCTGAGCCAATCTTTATAATTAGGTCTGGTTGGTCTATGTGTGTTCAGGATACGTGCCAATGGATTGGAGGTAGATATTTTCCTATAGAGAGTCAAAGATTCTAGTTAGATATTATAATTATGACTTGACCAATTTATTTAAAAATTTTATTTTTAAATAAATTAGCTTCCACTATTTTGTCGAATTCCTACACTTTCTTTGTAGAGATGCAAAAATCTTCATGATTAATGATTTTTAGTGGGTGGTGCAGTCTCACCAACTGACTCATCATCTCACCCAACAGTTATTGGTGATGGGTTAGCCAATAAGTGAACAACTCTTGTTCAATGATTCTCTAATCATGTTGCACCCAAACTTGGTCTCTAATTCATGAATCTCATCATATTCGGAATATTGATCCACCCCTTAGTTAAGTCAGACCCACCATTTGCACAAACTGAATTTTTAATTGAGTCTCTTACCGTATTCAGAATATTGAGCCCAACTCATCCTTCAGTCCATAGCATCCAATGCCTAATAGACATGATTGCATCTTCCTGGTGCAACTGAGCCACTATATCCAATCGAGAACAATCAATCTTGGGAAGGATCCGCACATCTACAATGGTGGAAGACCTCAGACTTAATCTTTTCTTAGGAAGAATTGATTCAGGTCTCATTAAACTAGACTTGTCATAGTCATAATAATTATGACTAACCTAGTGGCATGGGTTAGCTCGAATTATTGACCACCTTAGATCAGAACCGTGTCAATAGATATGGCCAGGTAAGTGAGACTGGTGGAAGGGATATACCATTAACTTGTACAAGAATGCATTCAGGTCGGGTAGCTTCCAATTAAAAATCAGTCGATCGTATGTGTCGAACTTACCTTAGACACCAAATTGTTGAGCCAGAACCAATTGGCTTAGCCTACAATCCAGACTCTAACCTCTAAGCCTAATTAGGTCTTGCTTGATCGTGACTCGATCTTGACCCAGACTTAATCCTATTAGGCTGGTCAATTTAAGCATTATTGATCCCATCTAACCAACTCTTGATTCAGTTTGATCAACCGCTTAGACCTAATTGAGCTACCTAAGCCCAAATTCAGTATTATGAATATGTCTTAGATCTAAAATTCTCAATTTTAGACCTAATTAATATTCCATAATCTTAATTTTTAATTAAGTAGGGTTCATAAATAAAATATGCATAATAAATCCTAGGATTTCAGGATCTAGGATTTTGCAGAAAGTAAGTTTTAGATTTTTGATTAAGGATGAACGTGCAGTACCCCTACACATCATAAAAATATCCCATCGAATGGAAGGAGAGGGTCTTTAAACTCTTCTTTGTTCTTATGACCTGACAGCCAAGAGGAATGTCTTAATCAGGAACATGCAATACTATAAAACAGTTTTTTTGATCTATATCATATATCTCATATACAAATTAGATCTAATCATGACATATTTTGTATACATCTCATCTATCAAATCATGCATATTTTTAGATCTAAATTATCTCATAATAATCAAAAAAATTAGATTTAAATTGATTTCATCAAAATAAATTTTAATTTAGACAACTATGTAGAATTATTCTACAACTAGTCTAGACATGCATCAATCATATCTCATATGATATTTAAAATTAAATAATTTTTATTTATTATTTTTAAGATATTATTATAATAATTATAATATCAAAAAATAGTAAATAAATAAATATAAAATATTATTTAATCAAATTAAATTGAAAACATGCAAGACTATTCTATAGAACTATTCTATTTTAGAACTAGTCATGCATATTTTTTTAATCTTAGATCCAAATCATTTAATTTTAATTTTTTTGATTTCAAATCTGATCACATCTCATGTGACATCTAAAATTACTTATTTTTTAAATAAAATAAATTTAAAATCAGATCTAAACACTTTAGAACCTTAGCTCTGATATCAGTTGAAGAAAAATCCTGATTTTTCGGACCAGGTTCGTTCAGATCTGATCGGATCAAGAGATATATTTGAAAAATTTTTCTCTTTGATTTAGATTAGATCTGAGATATTTTAGATCTAATTTTTATTATTCTAATAATAAAAATAAAATATAGATAAATTAAATTAAATTTAATTTACCTTGATGTGGGTAATCCTATTATCCGTTGATGATCCTATAAGCAGCGGAAGGTTCTGAATCTAGCCACGCAAGTGCCTAGCCTCTATCAGTATCCACTCAGATTGAATTTGGAGATCCTCTTCTTCTCTATCACATATATAAAAATCAGATCTGGATCTAATTTGGAGGATCTTCAAAACACCTTTCGAAGATCAGCAGTTGTCCTTTGCAGCAGCGCAACCTTCTAGCCTTTTGTCGCCTTTCTCTCGTCTTGATTGCACCAACTAAGGTCCCAAACTACTTTGGGCATGGAGAGGAGAGGGAGAAGGTGGGCTTGGTGTGGAGGAGGAGGAGAGAGGCAGCCTTGGGCATTGGGATTTTCTTATTCTTCTTGAGTTGGGTGCAGGGTCTTATTTGTAGACTATCTGTGATCCAATTTCTCTTCTTCCCAACCAATCACAACCCTTTATGAAATCAGATCTAAATCTGATTAGTGGGAATAGAGTCCTTTGGATTCCCCCTTAGATGGTGCCTAAGACCAATCAAAGTTGGTTCTTAGGAGGAGTCTAATTGAAATCCAAAAAGGAGATGAAGTCCCTATCCAACAGGGACTCCTGGGCGCCTCCTACTTGGGCACACGCCAAGGGTGGCGTGCGTCCTCCTTCTTGCCAGATTTTGGTAGAGGGACAAGACCCCACCAGCTCTCCAATAGGTGTGTGACACATGGACAAAAGTCAAAGTATCAATGGTCAACATTTGACCAGTCAAAGGTCAACTTTTGACCAAAGTCAAAGGACGAGAAATGGTAGGTGACCAAAAATGGTAGGTATTATTTTACAAAATAAGATAACCCTTTTCTAACTTGGACAAGCTTCAGTCAAACCAAGTGAAGGCCTCTGATTGAGCACAAACTCCTTTGGCTCAGTCAAGATAACTAATTATGATAGTAAAAGAAGAATGTTAGGTTCAATTGAGTGCTAGCACGATTTCCTTGAACCTAATTGAATCTCATTCAGATCAATTGAACTGGATCAGTTCAATTGATGATCACCAGATTCAAACCCTTATTTGTGTGACTCAGTTAGGTTCAGTTCTGTATGGTAATGGGATATGTCATAATCTCTATCATCGACATTATCGAAACTCCCTTCGATGGATCAGAACTCTTCTGATTTGAACAATTAGAATGATCGATCATCTAAATCATTTTAATTGCTTCCAAAATCCACCAATGACACCTAGCAGTATATGGTGACAACCCATCAGAGCTGAATGCGAACCTCTTGGTGCAGCTACCTGTGTGATTAAGTTCTTCTATCTTGACTTAAGACTCATCTACTAAAGAGAAGCGATTGTACACTAACCTTTCAGATCAATCACCATCCTCATGATGATCTTATGGTCGGAAGCATTTTATGAGTTAATAATGATTATTTATGTCTTAAATTTTCAACTCTTGAAAATATGAATTATCATTACCATTAACTCAAAGGATGTATCACAGACACTAAATACACATATGTGATAGAAAATAATCCATTTTTATTGATAATAGTCAAAATTATAATTTTGCCCTTAGATAATACAATACTAATTAAATATTTAAATAAATATTATTTTACCTATAAGCAACTATAGAAGACTTTCCTCTGAGCCTGTATAATCTGACGCCAATCGAAGAGCATCATCAGGGCAAAGCTGTGGCATATGATGGCCAGCTCAGTTTGCCATGACTTAAACCATCCCCTAATAGGCCTAATGTAGCTTGGTAGAATCTCGATGCGGAGATGCTGTCCCTTATGCTCGTGTCTCCAATGTTCAAGAACGAGTTTCGTCGATGGATCTCACCCTCACCTCACCACCGATAGAGAATGGCAAGAAAAAACAATGATTAAATTATCAATATGATAGCTATCAATATACCTAACAGATAAATTAAAATCAAATTTTATTATATAAAAAATATTAAAATATTACTTAGGCCCACCTCACTCAGACCCACCTCTATAGGGCCCTCTAGTGACTCCGATGGTATAGTAGTGAAAATGGAGGAAGGCTCAGGAGTAGGCTAGAAACTCGAACATCATTGTCTTCCTCCTAGTGCCATACCTGCAATGCTTAAACTATGCATATAACTTACTTGACATATAAATGAATATAATAATGAACAATAATAGCAAAAAATATTTAAATGCTAATGAATAGAATTATATTGCATATTATTATTACAAGAGAAGATTCAACAAAGAATATAGATCTACTTATCAATATTTATATCCTCCTTGATTTTTAGGTCCTCCTCTGAATCACAATAATCGACTAATGTATCATCTTCTATCTCACCATCATTTATAAATTGATCATCGCCCTTTGAATTATTTATCTCACCATCATTTATAGACCGATCATCACCCTTCGAATCATTAAGATTAAATACAAAATCAACTTCAACTTCATTGGACGGTAGATCAGCCCTATTCAAAAGGAGCTATTATAAGTTCTTCATCAACAAGGAGCTCGGCCAATGTTTGTTCTTCCTCTTAAAAATTTTTTTCATATAGATCTGAATTATTGTCCATCTCTAGTTGGGTTGGTATGTCATAAACGCCTCTAGATATCATTTTTTGTACGACATGCTAATCACCTCAATATTTTGGATCCTTTAAATATATTACTTATTTTTTTTGAGTTGCTAATATATATGACTCATTCTAGTACCATGTTTGTGCAAAATTTATACCAATAAAGTGTGGATCAATATGAATACAGATCTTCTTATTGGTAATATCCCATCATTCATACTAAAATAAAAATACCAAATTTTTGGACCCATACTTCAATTCTATGATATCTATCAATATACCAAGATATTCAATCTTCTCTTCTTCTTCATATCATATCATAGCAATCCCACTATTCTGGATCCGTCTTTGCATCTCAAGCTCTCTTGTATGAAATCTCATTCCTCCAATGATACAAGATGCGTAATAGTTAACCCTTCAATCGAGACCATATGCTAAATCATACAACTTATCGGTCGCACCCTCTTCTTTATTGAAATACTTAGATTTCATTTACAATATAGCATAAAAAATTATATTGATACAAGTAATTAATTACATAATTATAAAAATATAATGTAATACTAATGAAACTTATATGGTCTCCAAATCATTTTGCAAATTCTCTCCTATGTCGATCATCAATATTTATATTATTTTTCCTAGATAGTATATTCTTGTGCTCACCGCAACAAGTTATGAATTTTAATTTTACATCGATATGAAAAAATTAGTTAGAATACTAAAATTTTGCTAAGATAGTACTTAATTAAATCTTTAATTTCTTCATAATTATTTAGAATATAGAAGTGTGCCTTAAATAGCTTATTTACTTCATAAACTCAAATCTTCTTCTACCCATGGGTCGAACCATTTATTTGAATATGGATAGTGTCGGTTCATCATCATCCCATTCACGGTCTGTATTATGATCTACATGATTGAATCTTATTTCGATATCATCAAGATACATCGAGCAGAATATGAGACACTTCATAGTTATGCATGCTTCTACTATGGATCCTTCAGTTCGTGCCTTATTGCATACATATTTTTTAGGATACATAAAAATCTAGAAATAATAAATAATTTAAATTTAACTAATATATTTATATCTTATAACTGATATGTCAAAGAGATTATGATTTCTTTATCTTTCAATATGAAACATCCATCGATAATGTATCGGGCCAGCCAAAAGAGCTTTCTTTGGATGATGAACAGCTAGGTGCACTATAACATCAAAAAATGATGGTAGAAAGATTTTTTCTAACTTATAAAGAATGAGCATAATATTCTTCTCAAACTTCTCAATTAAGTTAATCTTCAATTTTCAAAAGCATAATTTTCGAAAGAACACTTCTAACTCAATCAATACAGTTGGAACATCACTACCTAGATAGCTATGCATCATCATAGAAAGCAAGTGCTGCATCATTACATGGGAGTCATGACTTTTCATGCTAGATATATTACCATCATTATTGCCAACACATCATGATATATTTAAAGTGTAAGCATCAAAAAACTTTATGGTTTTGAACCATCTATAGAAACTTTTTCTTCTTGCCAAATATTGAACAATATGCAGGTGGCATAAAAAATTTATCATCTTGACAAACTAATGCAACTCCAATCGGATTTTTATTTCTTGTACATCAAGGCAAGCTTTAGAATTATCTTTTATTTTTTCTGCAATGTTCAATACTAAACCGATGGCATAATTATAAATATTCTTCTTAATATACATTACATTCAGGTTATGACAAAGTAGTAGCTGCTTTTAGTATGGTAATTTAAAAATAGGCTTCGCTTCATCCAATTCAGCTCAGCTTCAGTATGCTTCTGCTTGTGAGTACCTAATATTTTTCCAAATTTCATATTCTTAATTGCTTCAAGTTATTCTAAAACATTCACTCCACTTAACTTTTTAGGTAGCTGACGTCAATCGAACTTACCTTCAAAGTATTGGTTATAATAGATTCTCTAAGAGTGATTAGCAGGTAGAAATCATCAAAGACCCATGAAGGAGATTTTTCTTCCATGCTTTAAATGTAAAGAGGACGTATCCTTGTTGCATATTGGACATGCCAGATATCCTTTGGTACTCCATCCAAATAAATTTCCATATGTAGAAAAATTATTTATGGTCCATAAAATCGATGCATATAATTTAAAATTTCTTCGACTGATAGAATCATATATTTGTACTCCATTTTTCTATAGCTCCTTCAGATCATCGATTAAGGATCGTAGATATACATCAATTTCATTACCTGATGCTTTCAGATTTGAAATCAACAGTGACATAAAAATAAATGCTCTTTCATGTATTTCCAAGATGACACATTATATACGACTAGCACCACAGGCCACATGCTGTAGGAAGTACTCAAATTACCAAAAGAATTAAATCCAACTGTCACTAGACCAAGCCGGATATTGCATAGGTCACTCGCAAATAGTGAATACTTTGCATTGAAGTCTTTTCACGCTATAGAGTCAGTTGGGTGGCTAAGTATGTTCTCCTCCGAAACCCACTACTCATGATGCCTTCTCATTTCTTTAACTATCTTTGTAGACATATATAATCTTTGAAGTCTTGGAATCAAGGAAAAATACCTTAGAACCTTATGAGGTATCTTCTTTTCTTTCTTATTATTGATTTTGTACCTAGGCTCACCGCATTATGGATATTCACTTGCTTGTTCGTTCTTCTTATAAAATAATATATAATTATTTTTGCAGGCATGTATAGGAATATAGCCAAGTCCCAATTCTCACATGTATGTTTTTGCTTAAGAATATGATTTTGGAAGTCTTGATCCATTGGAAAGTGCTACTTTAATCAATGCCAAATTTTGATCAAATGACTTCTAACTCCATCAGTTCACAGTTTTAATATGAAGCAATTTGATCAAAAACTCTAACTTGGAGAATTTTACATAATTTAGGTTGAGAGGCTATGGTGCATCACTTACAAGCTTTGCAAACTATTCAGAAGTCTCTTCTACCTCATTAATATTATATTCATGATCAAAACTATCTTGAGATGCACTAGTACTTCTAGGTACATTTGAGCTAACATCCGATGTAAATCATCCAATAGTGAACCTATACCATTATGTTTGACAGATTCAGCAACATCACTATCATCTTCAATATCAGCATCATCGCGCACAACTTCATTTGGATCACTCTTTCTATGCTATATCTAGTGAGTATACTTCTTGTCCATACCATAATATAGCACATGCTCCTCAACAAGTGATATGTGATGATATACCATATTGACACATCTTTTGCATGAATACTTTATCCGATCGGCACTATCAACCTTACACCATGCAAATTCAATAAAATCTCAAATACCTTTTCGATATTCAGGCAAAAGAATATCCCTGGCATTCATCCAACTTATGTCGATATCTATCTGACAATAAAAAATAATGTTTAATGAATCCTAACTCCACAAACTCCTTAATAGATGTGGTCCTATTCCTTTCAAAAATGCATCATTTTTATTGTTGCCATAGCTTTATTCTTTGTTCCATATCCGAAAAAATCTGGCAGTATCTTCCTACAGTTCTCCAACTATATGATATAGATGGATCATATTTTAACCATATTTAATATGTACCCGAAGAACAAACAAGATCACTGCAATAAAATTTTTCATAATAGAACAAAGAATACCCTGACAACAATAAAATATTGATGCTTTTTTGAATTGCCCAAATCAGGGCATCCAAAAGCCGTTCATAGAGTCCATTTTGGGGACCTAGGACCAACTCTTGAATAGAAGTCTAAGGTTACATCAATGCATGCATTAAATCATTAACATGCATCTCTTTGTAGAAATAAAGAGATGTATCTAGATCCCAACCTCGATCCAACCTGAATCATGATCCGAATCCTAAACTGAATCTCGAATAGGATCTCAGATCGGATCCCAGATCAGATCTTGGATCAAATCTCGATCCAAATCTAGACCTCAATTCGACTTGGATCAAGATCAGAATCTTGAACCAGATTTTGAACAGGATCCCAAACTTGATCCCATATCGAATCTCAACCTAGATCCCAACCTCGATCCGACTCGGATCATGATCCAAATCCTGAACCAGATCCTGGATAGGATCTTGGATCGAATTCCAATCTAGATCATGACATCAATTTGATCAAGATCATGATCCGAATCTCGAATCGAATCTTGGATAGGATCTCAGACCAGATCTCGTACCAAATCTTAGACCAAATCCTGACCTGCTCCCGACCTTGATCCAACCCGAATCATGACTGAAATCTCGGATAGGATTTCGAACCAAATTCCAACCCAGATCCTGACCTCGATCCGATCTAGATCATGATCCAAATCTCGAATAGGATTCTAGATCAGATCCTGACTTAGATCCTAGATCAAATCCCAGATCGAATCCTGAACCAAATCCCAACTTGGATTTTGACCTCAATCAGACTCGGATCGTGATCCAAAACATGAGCCAAATTTGGGATCAGATCTCGAATCGTATTTCGAGCCAGATTTCAGATCGAATCTCGACCTTGATCCAATCTCGATTAGAATCTCGATTCAGATCCCACATCGGACAGTTCATATGCATTAAAAATTAAAATATTTGGCTAATCCAAATTAAAGTATTAAATCATAATCATAATAAAATACAGGGACTAAACAAGTAAAAATATAAAACTATAACATGTAAAAGCATAAAAATTAGTTTAAAAATTTAACTATTTTTATTATAAAAATAATTTATTTTTAAATATTTTATTTGATTTTATTTAATAATCTATTTTTTAATTATTATTATAAATAATTATTAACTTTTTTAAAAAATAAACTTTTAAACAAGCCGTAACCCCATCCCCTTAGGTCCCCCAAACACCATCCAACCGTCACCACCGCCCCTCCATCCCCCAGCTCTCACAGCCCTCCACCCCTTGCAGTTCCCCTCCGCTCCCTATAGCCCCCCATTCCCTATGATGCCCCTCTGCCTTCCACCTCTCGATCGCGGCACCCCACCCCTTATGGTGCCCCTCTGCCTCCCACCACCCATGGCCTCCCATCGACCCGTCACCACCGCTCCTTCTCCCACCCACCATGGCCCCCCCCCCTACGACGTCCCTTGGCCTCCAACCCCTGGCCCCCACCACCCCCATACCCCATGGCCCCCCACCCTCTGCGGCTCCCCACCCTTAGCGGTGCCCCTCTACCCCCCACCCCTTGCGACCCCACCCCTGCGATGCCCTTCCGCCCCCAACCCCCTGTGGCGATCCTCCACCTCCCACGACCCACAGCCCCTACTCGATCTGTCAATACACCACCCACCCCCTGCTGGCACCCCCCATGAAATTTTAGTGACAAAAATTTCATTGCAGAAAATCTCATTTGCGACAGAAATGAAATTTTCATCGCTAATAAATCCCACCATTTTTTTCACTAAAAATATTTTTCTCTTAAAAAGTAATAAAAAATTAGGAAAGATTATTTACGATGAGAATATATTTTTTATCGCTAATAATAATTATCATAATAATTATTATCTAATTAAATAGGTATGCACTATTTACGATGAAAATTTTTCATCATAAATAATTATTATTTATGATGTAAAAATTATTTACATCATGAATAACCATTTATTTGTAATAAAAAAATTTTGTTATAAATAATTGATCATAAATTTATCATTTAAAAAATAAAAAAAGATAGGATTATTTATGATAAATTTTTTTATTATAAATAATTTATTATTTATGATACAAAATATATTTACATTATAAATAATCTATTATTTTTGATAGAAAGTTTTCATTATAAATAATCAATCATAAATTATTCATTTAAAAAATAAAAAAGGGTGATGTAGATATATTTTTTATTATAAATAATTAATTATTTATAATAAATTTTTTTTATCATAAATAATTGATCATAAATTAGGTATTTAAAAAATAAAAAAGGATAAAATATTTTAAAAATAAAAAAGGATAAAGATGCACCATGCATGACCAACGTGCAAGCATGTCTGTTGTTAGCTTGCCCATAGGTAAATTAGTATTTTTTTAAATTTTTTTATAAATTAATATTTTTTTAAAAAAATAATTTTTTTATTTTTTAAATATTATATAATTTTAAAATTTAAAGTTCATCTTTTTTATTCATTATTTATGTAATTATCATTAGAGTATCATCATAAAAGATCGTCTCGATTCGATAGCTCTAGCTATATCAATTAATAAAATTTAATTTTGATGGTCACGAATGACCGCATGATGATCTGATAGATAAAATTATCGATGGATCTAAAAACTTGCAACAATGATCTCTATAATATTTATAGCACTCTATCAAAATGTTACTTCAATCGGATATAATTATCATCGTCAATTTAGTATAGGATGATTTAGATCGTTAAATAAAAAATAAGTGATTAAAAAGTCAAATGGCATATGATTATAAGATGATTTTTTTAGATAAATAATCTTTACTAATAGTTTGATCATTTATATGATGATGGTCATAAAAAGCAAATTGCACGTATATAAACTATCTAAAACTATATGTCTTTTGATATACATTCTTAAAGTTCTTAAGCAATTATACTTATACTTTTGTAAAATCTACTTAATATGGATGATTCATATATGTAGAGTTTAGATTTTATGATCACTATCATACAGATTATTAAAATAATAGTAAAGACCATTTATCTAAAAAATTATCTTAAAATCAGATATTGTTTGCCATTTTGATTATTTATTTTTTATTTAATGATTCAAATCATCTCGTACTTAATGATAATGATAATGATATTCGATTGAAATAAAATTTTGACAGTATGCTATAAATATCACAAAGATTATCATTATAAGTTTTCAAATCATCGATAGTCTCTATTGAATAGATCATCATACGATCGTTCGTGACTATCAAAATTTTATTTTATTGATCGATATAGTTAAAGCAATCAAATTAAGGCAGTCTTTTATGATAATTACTTAAATAATGAATAAAAAAGATAAATTTTAAATTTTAAAGTTATATAATATTTTAAAAAATATATTTTTAAAAAAAATATTATTTTTTAATAAAATTAAAAAAGTACTAATTTGCCCATAGGCTAGCTAATAGTGGATGTGCCCACACCCCTCAATCCTATTGCATCAGCCATGCATGGTTCAACTTTACACTTTTTTATTTTTAAAATAGTCCATCCTTTATTTATTTTTTAAATAATGACCAACTATTTATGATCAAAAGTTTTCATCATAAATAATATATTATTTATGATGAAAATATTTTATCATAAATAATAAATTATTTATGATGTAAATTAATTTTACATCATAAATAATCAACTATTTATGATGCAATCTTTTCATCGCAAATAGTCCAATCTTTTTTATTTTTTAAATGGTTAATTTATGATCGAGATTTATGAAATTTTTTTATCATAAATAATTTATTATTTATGATGTAAATATTAGTTTTATCATAAATAATCTATTATTTATGATAGAAAAATTTCATCACAAATAGATCGATCTTTTTTATTTTTTAAATGATTAATTTATGATTGATTATTTATGATGAAAATTTTTTTTCATAAATAGTCCATCTTTTTTTATTTTTTAAATGATAAATTTATGATCAATTATTTATGATGAAAGCATTCCATCATAAATAATCAATTATTTACGTCAAAAATAAAATTTACATCATAAATAATCAATTATTTATAATTAAAAATTTTTTATTATAAATAATTAATTATTTATGATAAAAATATTTTTCTATTGTACATACTATTATTTGCAATAAAATTATTTTCATCGCATATAATTCCATCGTAAAAGCTTAGTTTTCTTGTAGTGTCTACTGAGGCTAGAAATCTATTCTACAAGGTGTTTCACCTTTTTTACTATTTTTGATGGTTATATCTCCAGAATAGCTTAAATCTTCTTGGATTTGGCCTCTATTCTCTTTATGGTCATCATAAATCCCAAGAATTGTTCTAAGGTGACTCACTTCAAAGATGCACTTACTTAGATTGAGCTTATGCTATATCTCCTCATGGTGTGGAATATTTCATCCAAGTTAGTTACATGCTTTTTGTCCCTTAAGCTCTTTGCTAACATATTCCTCATACACTTTCATATTTCCTCCAATGATCTTTAAAAGTTTGTTGACCAGCTATCAATAGGTTGCTCTTGTGTTCTTGAATCTAAATGGCATCACTATATGATAGTACAACCCTCTTTCTATTATGAAGGACATTTTTTTCTCATCCTCCAAGTGCATTTTAATTTGATTATACCACGGGAAAGCATTAATAAAATTAAGGAGTTGATGTCTTAAGGTCGCATTGATAGCTGATCTACCCTTGATAGTAAAATATATTTTTTGGATAGACTTTGTTTAAGTCAGTGAAATTAATGCAGACTCTCCACTTTCTATTTTCTTTTCTGACCAAGATTACATCAGCTAGTTATCAGGGTAGTCCACTTCTCAGATGAATCCAACCTTGAGGAGTTCTTTATGTTTCTCATTGCTGCCTCTTCATGGTGAAACGTTATTTCTTTTGCATGATAATAGAGTAATCAATACCCAATATGTCGGTGATTGCCTAGGAAAATGCATTGACGTTGGCATAGAGGGAGCTGATAAGCTGAGCTCTAGTCTTCTCGTCCAGAAGCAACCTGACCTGAATAACTCAATTGTCACCTTCACCCTATAGTAGAATCGAGATGAGATTGTTGACCAGTTCTCTATTTTTCTCTTTCTGCGCCTTTTATAGGCAACATTTTTATAATTTTTGCTTTTCCTCTAAGACTGGCTATATAGCACTATTGAGCGACGGCTTGGTCATCTTGGTCTTCCATAACACCATTTTTAGTAAGGAACCACATCAGCAAATGATAGATGGATACCATAGCTCTTATAAAATTTAGGCTAAGTCAAGCCATGATTGTATTATATGCAGATGAGATCTTGATGATCAGAAAGTTAAGCATAATTATTACCTATCAAAGATCCTAGCCTACTATAACTAAGATAGTCGCTCTCTCAACAGATATTGGCTCTCTAAAAACTCTAATTAGATAGAAATCGATTCTCCTCAACTGATCCAATGCGATATTCATCCTTTGGAAAACATCATAGAAGAGAATCTTAGTCGAGCATCCCTTGTCAACCAATATTTGCTGTATTTTGTAGTTGAAGATGGTAAGGGAGATAACTACCATATCATCATATGAGGTTTGAAACCCCTCTAGTATGGTTTCTATGAAGGATATTGTCTCCCTTAATGGCCTCTTCTAGACTATTTCCTTAGCTCAGGATACTTAGGCATAAGCCCTTTGAGCTAAAGAACTAGACTCTCCAACTATAGGTACCCAAGAAATCAAGGATCACCCTCATGGTTGGTTAGTTGTCATCTCATCACTTAGAGGTTTGCTTGCTTCAACCAAGATCTCTTAATCTTTGTAGGTTATCTATAAATCAACTGAGGTGCCATGATCAAATGAGGTTCTCAATCTCATTCTTCAATTGTAATCACTCCTTGGTATTGTTTCCATGATCCTTGCAAAAGTGACAATATTTACTCCAGTCCCTCCTAGTAGGGGCCTTTATCCTCCAAGACTAGTGCTAGTAATCTCAATTTTGAATCTCCATTAGGATCTAAACTTTTGGAGTATTAAGAGTGTTTACCTTTTGAATCTTTAGCCACCTAACACTCCTTCCTTCACACCTAAGTTTTCTCCTTAAGGTTTCCTTCTTTTCTCGGCTTTTCCTCATTTAGCCATTTTTGTCTCCAACTACCTCCCTTCGAGCAGCCATAGCTTCTTTAGTATTGATGTATTTGTTTGCTTGGGATAGTAGCTCTGCTCAATCCTTGGAAGGCTTTTTTAATAGGGAGAAGCTAAAGTGGGAGCTCCTTAACTTATTTATGATGGTTGCTACCACAATGTAGTGGTCCAACTCATGAACCACCAACACTAGCTTTGAAGTGGTTAATGTAATCTTGGAGGAATTCATCCTCCCTTTGTTTGATGGTCATCAAATACCCTAAAGTCTTCCTATGCTTCCTACTGTTAATAAAACGACCAACAAAGAGATAACTAGTTGGAGCTAATTGAGCCAGATCGGAAGTTCAAGCACCATAGCTAAGTGGCTTTTTTGAGAGTGGTAGCGAAAGCTTGATACATTATTGTGTCTGTAGCTCCTTATCACAATATGATACTATAAGAAACTAGACTATTAGCGATGATGAAATGCCATCACTAATAGTCCATCTACCATCATTAATACTGATGCCATCGCTAATACCATCGTAAAAGCCAATCTAAAAAAATTTTATCACTAATTAGGACCATTAGCGATGGCAGAAAATTTTATCACTAATAATAGAATTAGCGACGGCTTTAAAGACAAAATAAATCCATCTTTAATTAATTTTTTTAAAAAAATAAAAAATATTAAAAAATATTAGCGATGGCATATTCGTTGCTAATGCTATTGCTAATAATTATTAGCGATAAATTATTCTATCTCTAATACCATCTCTAATTTTATTTAATTTTTAAATTAAATAAAAAATTAATTTAAGAAATATTAGCGACGACAGTTACTATCGCTAATACCGATGGTAATACTTAATTTAATTTTTTTTAAAAAAATTAATAATAATATTTTTTAAAATCTATTTTAATTAATTATAATGAATTATGATTTTTAATATCTACTATAATTAAAATTTAAAGATAATATAATAATCAAAAATTTAAAACTAATTATATTATATTAAAAATAAAAATTATATAATTTTTTATAAGTAATATAAAAAATATAATATATTAAAAAAAATTAAGTTCGATCCTCATCATCATCAGCCTCCTCCTCCTGCTCTTCTCCAGCAGCTGGTGGATGAGCTGGATATTACAGCATCCTATAATGAAAAAATAAAATAATATTAGTAAGTTTTGATATGGAGGCATATCTTTCGATACGAAGGTGTATCTTTCGATACACTCTTTCGATTCTCAAACAGATTATTTCTACATATTTCATTCGATGACACAGAGCTATAGATACCTCCGGCCCTTCGATTGAATAGTTAAATTGAATTTTTAACCCCTAGATCCTCTTCCTAGACTCAAATCTAAATATACAAAGCTTCTAAAAATAAAAACTTAAAATAATTAAAATAATTTAATAATATATATATTTGATGTCATGGCTCGAATGACGAGCCTAACTGGTCGCATAGCTGTAGGTCCTGAAAAAGCTCTATGATCATATTGTGGATGGCATCCAGGAGACTCTAAGGTCGCTGACTCAGAAGCCTCTGCATGACCTCCACCACATGTGCATCGCTTCAAGTTTGGGACATCGAGATCTATGAGAATGCTGAAGGATATCGAGAGGATGAAGGATCGAAGGTATGACCAAATTCTATGACCTAGCTCCTACTCATCCTTCCGATGGCGCTGAACCATCCCTCAAGATCAAGGGGGCTGAGAAAATGAGTCATCGCTATACTTCTCAGTAATATACTCCACATAATGCATTTCTGATTAGTTGTTATATAGAAATTAGATCTTATAATAATTTAATTAGTAAATAAAGTTTGAAGTTCTTATCATGATCCATCACGACGTAGAATCTAAGTAGTCACCAGTCCTCCTAGACTGGTGTGTGGCCTACCACAACTACAGCTGGTCTGATGGATAACCCAGCTGTTGTGCCTACGATGAGTAAATAATAAAATTAAATTAATTAAAACATGCATATAAGAGTTTTTACAATTCTAGTGAAGAGCTTTGATATTAATTTTTTACCAGTCTATCGACCATAATATGTGTGCTGATCGAGCCGCCCGTATGTCTGATCGAATCCAGCTGGGCGATCCAGTTCTGTCGGGCCCTCTGCCACCTACTGGAGTACTCACTGCTCCACTGGTTGTAGAGAGCCTGCCATATGTCTGCTCACATCCAGTGATCCGTGAAGGATCTCTAGTCCGATGGTGAATTAGAACCAAAGTGCTGGATGGCGGACTACTTAAGGCTATAGAGGTCATCTTGGAGCCTCTGTGTGGCCACCTCCTCGAAGATCTGATGGCCAGCCTTCTTATCTTGGAGAGTCTCGAATCGATAGTAGTCCTGCAAGATAGAAGCAAGCATATATTTATATGTAATTAAAATACCAACATATTGAGAATTTATAAATTAAACTAGTTTTAACTTATCAAAAATATCTTCCAAGCTGCATTATGTGCTCCAAACGGCTAGCTAGAAAATTCGTTCATTAGCCCCGGCATCAAACGTCGGATGATGTCGGTAACCATACGAGATACTCTAGACTTTCTAAACGTACTGTAAAATTAATTTTGAATAATAAATATTAACTCTAGAATTGCTAAATTAGAAATATATTAATTGAAGTTGTAGTACTTACGAGTGGCTCTGAACATGGATGAGCTATCTATCCTCCAATCGAGTTGGAGGTACTGTGAGCCGAGTGGGTCCTTGACCATGAGTCTATGTCTGTGTGCCGGTCACTACTGCATAAGACTATGGGATCATTGGTGACCCTCTATCATCCAGTATGAGATGTACAGAATCATGTAAGTTGGCCGCATGATCACTCTCTCCTTGAAAGCTCTGTCCTTAGCTGGAACGACTTTGACCTCTAGAAGACATGATGTATAATATCTAAAAACAAAAATAAAAATCAAAGCAAGTAGATGATCTAAAAATTGATTCAAAAAAAATATCCATCAAAACATAACAAGAGGATCAAAATTTAACTCACGTATAACAAAGATTGTTAGTGAGCATCTATAATATATCGACAGTCCAATGTTTCTCCTCCAATAATACATGATAATATGTTGGTCTGCTGATTTTCTGATTTAAGCATTATTTGATTCTCATCTAGTAGTACATAATAATCTCAATACATGAAAATGTGAAAAAGGCTTAGATCTACCATTGAAAAATAAGGCATTGCACGTTCCTTTGCACCTCTAACCATGTGATGGCTATAAGTGGTTGTCTACGATATAACAGACCATCCAAGCTTGCCCTGCATTGTAAGTTCTTCTACACTAAAGTATGGTGAGATTGTTGTAAGCAGTTGTCTGCAATGTAAGAGACCATCTAAGCTTGACCATACAACAACAAGAATAGAATGCATCACCTCCATTTAGGCGCATCTCGCATGGGCAATCATCATAGCCTCTTATCTCCAAGCCCTTGACCGCCTCCTCAAGCTGCAAACTAGAAATATAAATTTTACTAAAAATAGAATAATAATTTAAAAATAATATTCATGTGCTTGCACAGTCTAATCATCTGGCAAGTTCCAAGTCCAAACTACAAGTATTGATATATGCATAGAAAAACGTGGGAGACAATATGCACAGACGGGAAGCTCTACTTGCCCAATATATTTACTGATGTGCAAGAGCTTAATGGTGACAAGCTCGAGCATATGATTAGCATATTTGGTGGATTTGATTTGATTATTGGTGGAAGCCCATGTAATAACCTTTTAGATATTAATCTCCATAGTCGTGATGGACTATAGGGGTTGCTATAGTTATAGCCTTGCTTAGCCTCTAGGGGGTAGCAATCCTATAGAGGGTAAGCATGATTATAACCATAACAACCCTATCCATCATGTTGAGATTGGTGTTTACAATGCAGTCCAAATTTTTTCTCGATTTAAGCACTCTATATGCCGAGATTGGAGCATACAGGGCATGTCTCGGATAGATGTTTACAATATAGCCTAAATCTTTTTTCGATTCGAGCACTCTGCATGCCGAGATCAGAGCATGCAGGATATGTCTCATACCAGTGTTTGCAATATTATCGAAACCTTCCCTCGGTCTGAGCATGCTGCATGCCCTGACTGAAGTGCGTAGGGCATATTTCAGCCTCATATTTAATTTTTAATATCTAATTATGCTTAATTAATATAATTTAAATAAAAAATAATTTTTAATGATGGTATTAGCTATCGTCGATGCTAATACTCATAATAGAAGAAGGCTACCGTACAGGACGGAGGCATGGGCTAGCATGTAGGAATTGAGGCACGAGGAGGCATAGGCAAGCAAGGACTGAGGCTCGAGGATGCAGCCACGAATGAAAGCTTGGAAGGTTGGAAGCTTGCACCTAGGAGCTCGACGAGGCGGGAGGTGATTGAGGGTTCAGGGAGGTAGGCTGGGTGCAGCCAGGGGGAGACGATCGGGGGAGAGGGGGGTGGCGAGTGAACCGAAGGTCGGGGTTTGGAAAAGAAGGTAGGAGGTGGTCGGAGGATAGAGGGGGTGGTGGGTCAACCAAAGGGCTGGGGTTCGGGAGGGCAAGAGGCGGCCGAGGGTTCGTGGAAGGAGCAGGAGACGACAGGAAGGAGGCGACTGGGAGTTGAGAAGGTAGCCTGGTATAGTCGGGGGGAGACGATCGGAGGGAAGCCAATGATCGAAGGAGAGAGAGTGGGTAGTGGGGGAACCGAAGGGCCGAGGGTTCAGGAAGGCAAGAGGTGACTGAAGGCTCGAGAAGGTGGACCGGGTGCAGCCAGGGGGATCGAGATGGTCGGGAGCTCAAGAAGGTGGGAGGTGGTCGGGGCCTCAGGAAGTCAGGCCAGGTATAGTCGAGGGGAGGCTATTGGTCGAGGGAGAGAGGGGATGCGGAGGAACCGAAGGATCGAGGTTCAGAGAGGCAGGAGGTGGCTGGATGCTCGGAGAGGTAGGCTGGGTGCAGCTCGGTTGATCGAGATGGCCAAGGGCTCGGGGAGGTGGAAGGCGATCGGAGGATCAGAAAGGTGGGTCGGGTGCAACCGAGAGGAGGCTGTCGGTCGAAAAGAGAGAGGGAGTGCGGGGGAATCGAAGGGCCGAAGGTGCGGAAAGGTAGAAGGCGGCTAGGAGTTCGGGGAGGTGGCTAGGAGTTTGGGGAGGCGAGCCGGGTGCAGCCAGGTGATCGAGATGGTTGGGGGCTCGGGGAGGTGGAAGGTGATCGAGGACTCAGAAATGCGGGTCGGGTGCAGTTGGGGGCGGCTGCCGGCTGGGGGGAGAGAGGGGTGCGGGGGAACTAAAGGGCTGGGAGTTCAGGAAGGTAGGAGGTGATCAGGGGCTTGAGGAGGTGAGTCGGATGCAGCTAGAGGGATTGAGATGTCGGCGGCTCGGGAAGGCAGACCGGGTGCAGCCGGGGAGAGGCCATCGGTAGGGGGAGAAAGGAGGTGGTGGAGAAACCAAAGGACTGGAAGTTCGGGGAGGCAGGAGATGGTTGGGGGCTCGAGGAGGCGGATCGAGTATAGCTGTGGGGATCGAGACGGCCGAGGGCTTGGAGAGGCGGGGAGGCGGTCGAGGGCTCGAAAAGTCAGATCGGGTGCAACCGAAATGAGGCCATCGGCTGAGGGAGAGAGGGATGGAGGAGGGACCGTAGGGTGGGGGGAGAGGGCGGTGATGGTGGGGGACAAAAATGCTGGAGGGTAGGGGGTGGTCGAAAAATAAGGATCTGGTGGATGGTGGGGTGTAAAAAAATGAGGGGGCGATGGGTGATAGCGTAGAACAAAATGAGGATGCACGGTTGGTAGAAAAAAAATAAGGTGGAAAGATTATTAGCGACGGCAGATACTGTCACTAATAATCATGTTTTGTCGCTAATATACAAAAAAATATTAGCAACGAAAGTGACCATCGATAATATTATTTCTATCGTTAATAATTATATATTTTAAAAAATATTTTTAAATTATTAGCGACAGTATTCTTGCCGTTGCTAATACAAATTTTTTAATCTTAATTTTTTTCCACCTAAGTCATTTTTTGGGTGATTAAAAATTAATATTAGATTTTATTAAATTTTTGAACTTAATTAATTTATGAATCAAGTTCTAATTGATTTAAATTAGATTTAATTTAATTAGACTTGACTTTATTTGAGGCTAATTGGGTTTTAATATTTTAAGTAAAACTTGGTTTCAAAGTCTAATTAAATTAGGTTTGACATGATTTTGAATTGGATTTGAATTGAACCCAAATTAAAAATTAATTACTTAGAATTGATTTAAATCATATTAAATTTAATTAGACTTGACTTAATTTGAATGTAATTAACTTTTACAATCTAATTAGGACTTGGATTCAAAGTCCAATTAAATTATGTTAGACAGGATTTCGAATTGAATTCGAATCGAGTTTTAATTTCATTTGGATCAAAACTAAATTAAAAATTATTTTTTTAATTGATTATAATCAGATTCAATTTAATTAGGCTTAACTTAATATTAAAATAATTAAATTATATTATCCATGTAGGACCTGAATCTTAAAGTCTAACTAAATTAGGATTGATAGGTAATCTAATTGGATTCGAATCAGATTTGAATTGGATTCGAATTGAATTCAAATTAAAAATTATTTTTTAAAATTTATTTAAATCAATTTTAATTTGATTAATCTTGACTTAATTTTAGATCAATTGAATTTTATAATCTATATAGGATTTGGATTTGAATCATATTTGAATTGAATTTAAATCAAATCTAAATTAAAAATTATTTTTTTAATTATTTAAATTAGCTTAAATTTAATTAGGCTTGACTTAAATTGAAAGTAATTGAGTTTTACTATCCAAGTAGAACTTGAATTAAAAGTCTAATTGAATTAGAATTGATAGGATTTTGGATTGGATTCGAATTGAATCCAAATTAAATATCAATTTCTTCTAATTAATTTAAATTAGATTTAATTTAATAAATCTTGATTTAACTTGAGGTTAATTGAATTTTATAATCTAAATATGATTTAGATTCAAAATTTAATTAAATTTGATTTAAAAGAATTTTGAATTGGATTCGATCTAGGGTTGGATTAGTTGTGGATTATTAGCGATGGCAAAATATGCCATCGCTAATTTTGTCGTCAATAACTTTTAAATTTTTTTTTTAAAAAAATATTAGTGATGACATATTTTTGTTGCTAATATTTAAAAATACCGTAACTAATTTTTATTTTATATTTAAATGTTATAAAAAAATTAAAAATTTTAAATAATTTTAGCGATGGCACGTGCCATTGCTAATAATAATGATGCCATCGCTAATAGTTTGATATTAGCGACGGTGATATTTTTATCACTAATAATCTAAATTTATTGTTACTAATAATTTTTTATTTAAATATTTTAAAATAATTTTTTATATTTTTAGAGATAGCTTTGCCATCGTCAATAATTTATTTACCATTACTAATATTATTATTGATGGCTTTATTTTTTTGTCGGTGTTACGATGGTAAAAAATTTTATTAGCAATGAAATTTATTGTCGTCGCTAATACCATCGCTAGAATTTAATTTGAATCTTCTTGGTAAGAGCTCTACCATGATTTCTCTAATGAAGGGGGATTTATCAATCTCATTCAGGTCATCAACCACCTTCATGTTTCTCTCCTTTAGAATTTCAATTTTGTTGTTTATTTTCTCAATTTTATAATCAATGCTAGTCTCTCTCTTGGAGGGCTATATAGGTTGGTGTGGAGAGGAGTGATCCAAAATAGAGCCTCTCTTAAAATGAGAGTTGGGGTGGAGTCATTTTTGGCCCTTCCCAGGACTCTCGGGGTGAGGATCGCTGCTGCTCTACCCTAGGCCATCTTGGTTGCCAAGCTTGTTGGCCAGAGGGTTGGCCATTTGTTGCTATAGATTCTATATTGCTATCGTGATGGCTTGCACATATTGGACCAATATATTGGATTGCTTGATAATAATTGCTTTTGCAGTTGGTTAAGGATTCTAGGGTGGCAGGGCTTTTAAGAATCGTGCTGGGAGCCATTAGACTTGGGCTAGCCTCCCACACAGCTTGGTTTACGACTTTTTGGTGATTGCTTTTTCTAAATTTCAGGGTTTCATATTTTCTTTAATTTCATTTCTCACAAACAGCACTCATCTTTTGCTATGAAAATCCAATCTAATGGAGTTGGCGAATTGTAGGGTCCCAGTTGAACTACTTTGAATAGGAGTCCAACTTGAGAGAAAAAAAAGGATTAGAGGTTGCTGAAACTAATACAACGGCTAAATCAAGTAGAATTTTGGTGGAATAGTAGATGAAAGAAGATCTGAAGTACAAGCTGAGAATCGAGCTATATGGTGAGGTGGATTTTTGATAAAAGATATCATATCTAGGTTCCCAGTCCATTTTTTTCAAAAATGAGGTGGTTCTCTTATGATCTAATTTCGAGATCAATAGACAAGTTGTAACCATTTTTTTCTTATTTACGCCCTTTAATCTCTCTTGATTCGTTCAAATTTTAACATGCATTCCATGCTTTACCTTGTCATTAGATGGTGGATTCGCATGATAACAATAGCTCGACATCGGATCCGGACTATGTCAATTTTGATATATATCCTAGCTTCTTAACAACTCTACGTATGTTCAACAACTTTGTATAGGTCGTTTCCAACGCTTGATAAGAAACTTTTCAACTGCTCTAAATATTTGGGAAACGCTGCTACCATTTGTATAAATCTTGAACTCTAATACTCGACATCTGGTAATTATGCGTGGGAACACAAACTCGGTAAACGCTCATCGGCGTACGTGGACTCAGTGCTCGGTAAACTCCAGGGTTTTCCAATCCGTCATGACCCATGATGACCAATAGCAGTCCCTTTACCAATCCGATGGGGGAGGGGGCAGAAATTGTTGTATGGACCAGGTCCAAATGGACCGGGTGAATCTTGGAGCACATGCAGATAAAGCACAATCGAAAATTGTTGTTATATAAGAATAACATAAAAAGATTATTGATTAGAACTATTCTAATATTCTACATCAATCAATAATAAATTATAATAATTATTTTTTTAAAATTTTAAATAATATATAGATAATAATATATTTTTATAATTTTTATTATTATTTATAATTTATTATTAATTAGTTTAGGATACATGTAGTTTTAATTATTATTTTTTTTTTTTGGATAACGAGGCGTGTTATCCACTGCGATTTGGCGGTCCATTGGCCCTGGTCCAATTGGGTTGCTATTGTGGAGCCCACTGATGAGGGTAGCATGGCCGCCAACCACTGGTGGAGCTAAGAAAAATTCTCCTAATCGATGCACTCGGCCTCGCAGCCTTCCTCCAAACACCGACTCATGCATGCGTTCGCAAGCAGCAGACCACGTACAGATATAAAAGTATCGCCGTTCCCCTCCTCCGTGCGTGCTGTCTACGGTCGACGCACGCCCACATGACACTGGCATTTTACTCATCGGTCCACGTATAATTCCCTCATTCTTGTCCTTTCTCTCCTATGCTTACCTATCTCTCATTGTCTCTCATATTATTACAGCTATTTATTGATGACGATAACGATGATGACATGATGACAACTGGATAAACTGTATGTAAATAAAATTTTATTTTGCCGTACATATTTGGATGCATGTGAAAAAGGTTGGGTACGTGGGAATGAATGTGTGGTTTTGCTGCTAATAATACGATGGGGAAAGGGTCACTATAAAAAGTAAAGATTTTAAAAATATTTTAAAAATATTTTAAAATATATATAAATTATTTTTATAAAATTTTAGAAATATTATTTATTCATTAGCTATATTTACATACTTAAAAATGATTAAAAAAATTATTTATATATATTAAACATATTTTCTAATCATTTATAGTAAAATTATTTAATAATAATTTACCTCGTTTCTAAATGAATTTTTAGAATGTTATGCTAAATCGTTTTCTATATGAACTTTAATCATGTTATTTATCTATCTTATAGCTTTTAAAAAATATTTTTTAAATATTTTTTAGATTTTTGATAATGTTAACTAAATATCTCTATTGATTTAATGGTAATGTATTAAAAACATTCTTCATAATTAATAGAGATGTTTTTCAAAATATCTCTATAACTCTTTAGAAATATTTTTTAAATATTTTCTTAGAGTTACAACAACGTTAGTTAAATATCTTTATTGATTTGATGGTAATGTATTAAGATCGTCCCTCATAATTAATAGGGACATTTTTCAAACTCTCTACAGCTCTTTAGAAATATTTTTCAAATATTTTCATAGAGTTACAATAATATTTACTAAATGTCTTCATTGATTTGATGATAATGGATTAAGAACGTTTCCTAAAATTATAGAAACATTTTGCAATATGTTTAAAAATCTATAGGGATGCTTGTATCCATTCCAATGGCTTTTCATGGATATTTTGTAAAATGTTCTTGTATTTAGAAACTTGCATATCAATAATTTTTAAGATATTCTCAAAATCCTATATATCAATTTTAAATTTTTAATTGAATATAAAAATTTCTAAAATTTCTAACATTATAATCAATACATACACATATTCAACTTTTCCAACAAATAATGATGGAGAAATATTGGATTTCAAATATTATAAAATACTAGTTTAAAAAAATCTCCAAAAGATAAAGTTGACAAGTTTATGTCTAAATCCACCAATAGACCAAAATACATGCTTAAAATTCAGCAGTGCTCGAACAACATTATCACATGCTTACACATATGTCCAAATACATAGCAAAAAAATTATAGCATTCGAGGTTGATGTCTTCTCAAAAAAACTTTGTACCAAAAGTTCTAAGCCTGCACAAAGATAACAATAAAAGATTTATTAGTTTCTCACTCAATAGCTCATATTCAAATTTATCAAATATATCATTAGTGCTTTGATCTCATCAAGTACTTTGTTAAGCATTTTTTACACAAGCCAAAACATCTACTACTTGTGTTTGTTGCTATTCATCAAACTAGGATAAAAAAAACCATCGGATTGGCTCAAAATTAGTGACTCATACATATAACTTGGAAATCATTTTCGTATATCAAGAGGCTCTGAGAAAAGGGAGTTTGATATTGTATCATATTTAATGATGTTGGGGATAAATCCTACTTTCACCGAAGTTCAGTCTGATGCTTAGCCTAATGTAATCGGTAATCATGGAAGAGCTTCGATCAAAAATTCTTCCTCCAACAGCCGAACTTCTTTCGGACTCCTCCTACGATCGAACTTCTTTCGGACTTCTCTAGTAGCCGAACTTCTTTCGACCTTCTTCTTCAGTCGAACTCCTCCAGTAGCCCAACTCCTTTCGACCTTCTTCTTCAGTCGGACTCCTCTAGTAGCCCAACTCCTTCCAGCCTTCTTCTTCAATCGGACTCCTCTAGCAGAGAGATACTTAGCACTCAGTGTTCGTGATGACTAACTTTAGCATTTTAGTATTAAATTAAAAGAATAAAAGTATCCTCTCTTATAACTTATTTTGGTCAATTTTCTATACATTCTCAATTTTATACTCATGAATTAAGGAAGTTTTCACACTGCCTTCCTTTTTCTTTTTTTTTTTTTTTTGCTGTGCTGAGGTCCTGATCTTTCCTTCACCATTTCCGTGAATTTTCACACTTGACTTAGGTGTAGAGACCCAGTTACTAGGCTTTGGACAATCCACATATACTCTATCTTTTGTACTTTATTTTTAGGCAGGCAGCTCTTTTCTTAAATTCAAATTTTTTTGATTAGAATGTATATTAATTATCAATATTTAGTAATAATTGAATCCTCAGTTGGCCTTATAATCAATACCTACTTTGCCTTGTTAGTGTGCATGTGCAATTAGAAGTGCTAATAGTCTTTTAATGACCTAAGTAGGCCATTAAAAGTTGATCAACTAATCTACTTCTTTAACTCATTACATTCATTAGCAAATAATTCTATCTTTTATCACTTATCCAGTTTATCTTGCTCAAGATTTTCTTCTTGACACATAATTTTATTATTAATATTATTTTATCCTCTAACTTATTCTACATTATCTTAAAGGAGAAAGAAAAATAAAGGGTGCAATAAAGGATAGGAAGGAATACATCTGATTTGGTTCAGTCTGGTTCTTTGAATCTTTGAAATTTTGCTTGAGCTCTCATTGATTTTTCTCTGCAAAATTGAAAATACACACCAAAGCAGTAAAATAGCAATAATAAATTACTAAAAAAAAAAAAAAAATGATCAAAACTAAAAAAAAAGAAACAACTATCTAGTAGTTTTGATTTATAGTCTTCAGCTTGACTTTTTTTGAGTTCTAAAGTAGATCAATCTGGTGCCACTTCAATTGGAATACTTTCATGTTTGGTCGAGTCCTCTTTCAATTTGATATTGCAAGCTTTTATAGTTTCAAATCTATTTTCTACAGAATTCTCATATACTAAATTATCAATAATATCAATTAGAAAATAAGTTTGATTGTCATCAGGATGTTTAGTATCTTTGAAAATATTAAAAGTAACTTGTTCATCTTAGATTCTAAGAATTAATTTTCCTTGTTGAATATCTATTAAAGCTCCTCCAGTAGCTAAAAAGGGTCTTCCTAAAATAAGGGGTACATCATAATCTTCTTTCATATCAAGAATAATAAAATCAATAGGAAAAATAAACTTATTTACTTTTACCAAGACATCCTTCACTATACCTCTTGGATATTTAATAGATCTGTCAGCTAATTGAAGAGTAATAGTGGTAGGCTTTGGTTCTCCTAGACATAGCTTCCTAAAAATAGAAAAAGGCATGAGATTAATGCTTGCTCCTAAATCACATAAAACTTTATCAAAACTACAATCACCAATAATGCAGGGGATAGTAAAACTTCCTAGATCTTTTAACTTCTGTGAAAATTTATTTTGAAGTATTGCTGAGCATTCTTCATTCAAATTTATTCTCTCATGCTCCTTCAGCTTTTTCTTATTTGTTAGGATTTCTTTGAGAAACTTGGCATACCTGGGCATTTGAGTGATAGCATCTACAAAAGAAATATTAATATGTAAATTTTTTAAAATTTTGAAAAAGTTAGAGAATTCCTTATCTGGATGCTGTATTTATCTCTCTAGGAATGGTAGTGGCAGCACGTAGGGCTTCACATTTGGATCAGTAAATCGTATACCTGAAGACCATCCATCTACTAGTTGTTTTGGTGACTGACGAATTTTAGTTGATGGTTTCTTATTTATAGTTGGCTCTTCAGTCTCTTTCTTCTGATGTGGCTCCTCCAATTTTGTACCACTTCTTAGGGTGATAGCATTGACTTGCTCCCTTGGATTGGTCTCCGTGTTGCTGGGTAAGGATCCTTGAGGTCTCTCGGAGATTATCTTAGCCATTTGACCTATTTGCATCTCCAAGTTTCGAATTGCTGCTGCTTGGTCCTGTCTAAGTTTGGTTTTTAAATTTTTTATAGTTGCTTCTTGATTTTGCATAAATTTGACCATCAGCTCTACCATGTTGGACTTCTTTTCAGGTACTTGAAACCCTGGGGGTAGCTGTTGTGCTGCATTTTGATTACTTCATGAGAAATTTGGGTGTTGCCTCCACCCTTGATTGTATGTGTTGGAGTAGGGATTATTTTATTATGGTCTGAAAAAATTACCAACATAATTAGCTGTATCAGTTATTTTAGCAAAAGAATTATCTATCTGGTAATTGCTCGTATCATGTCCTGCTCCACACAAGTCATAGGTGATGCTCTGAACATGCATAGCTATTTCCTTCAAGTTGTTGACTTCGGCTCTAAGGGCTGCAATTTTAGCTAGTAAGGTTGGCACGCAATCTACTCCCTGCACAGCTGCTAGTATTTTTGGCATCATGCGTTCTATCTGCCACTGATAGCTATTTGATGCCATCTCATTGATCAGATCGAAGGCTTCTTCCTCCATTTTTTGATTAATGGTTTCTCCTGCTGCTGCATCAATCATAGAATGATTAGTAGAAGATAACCCATTATAGAAAGTTTGTACCTGAAGCCATACGGATAGTTGATGATGTGGACATCTCCTCAGCAGTTCCTTGAAATGCTCCTAAGCCTCATATAGTGTCTCCATGTCCATCTGCATAAAGGAAGTGATATCGTTGTGCATCTTAGCAGTCTTAGAAGATAAAAAGTACTTGGCTAAGAATTTTTGGGCTAGGACATCCCAAGTTGTGATAAGAACCTACAGAAAGAGAATGAAACCAACTCTTAGCTTTGTTCCC